>OX411308.1:142191222-142543353 GCA_948150685.1 Rhaphigaster nebulosa
TGTTTAGATTTATTATTATAATTATTATAAAGAGAGATTTCGATATCAAAAATGTGGTTTATTCGCTTAATCGTGGGCCGAAGAGCATGACCTCATTTTTGGGATTTTTTATGAAGGCCTCTACTTTTTCGAAAGGTCGTTACTAAACATTGTTTTTTATCTGAGAATCACCCAGATGTATGCCCTTTTTGTTGCATCTCTACATATAAACTCAAAACGTAAAAAAATTAAAGCTCTAAATAATGCGAATGCCGTTTAAGTCTAAAAATATGTAGATATTTTTAGTACACGATTCAAAGCTGCTGTTGGAAGATGGGTCTGTGAATAGTGGTGCAGAGGACTGGCTTGCACATTGCTCAGCCGCATTCCCCACTGGCTCTGCACTCTTATTTATGACTGACAAGATTTATAAGAGTGGACGTCCTCCGCAGTGGTCGGAACAAATGACCTAAGCCATCTAGATCATCAGGAGTGCTTTGGTAATGACGAAAAAGCAATAGCTCAATCGAGGTAAGAGAAAAGAGCGGTTTCGTGTGGCTAAGGGTAAGTTCTGTTTGAAAAAGATTTAGTACTAGGCCAGAATATAAAGGATGCCAATGTAAATTAACAGTGTTTATGCTAAGCGATCGATACCATATGACAATAAATAATGCTCAGATGTAGGAGAGTTTATATTCCTCACATTCTAGGTTACGAATTTTGAATCGTGCTGTGTTTAACCCTTTCGGTAGTGACTTATAATGAAATTGATACATACAATTTTCGGACGTAGAAAAAAGTATAACATCCGGATACCAAAATGTATTTGTAATTTAGGATCATACTTATTGTATCTAAAAAGATCTTTGTACTTTTCTTACCACCTGGATAAGGAAGGTATAGTAATCGGGAAAAATTTTAGATTTGCTATTTTCAACGGATCTATTAGTTTTTAGCACACCTTGAGTTTATAAAAAAATCAGCCATTAGACTGTGTGTCAGTCTTACCTTTTGAATGGGTCTACCGATTTCGTTACTTGTTATTTTCGTTTATTCTCTGATGCATGGGTCAAAGCGGGGTACACTATGAACAATGGCGGCAGAGCAATAACCGAAAAATTTATTTTTCTGTGGACTGTAGCGCTAAAACGGCTGTAACGATTTTGATAGATCTTACCTAAAATCTTACCCAAAAAGCTCTTTTAATTTTCGTTTATGGTGCATCCCCAAGAAAAGGAGGGATACATGTTATAAACCTTTTTAATATAAGTAAAGCTTGGCCATTGGTATTGCTTGGTTACATCATCAATTGAAAGGTTGTTACATTCCTTACAGAAAAAAAAAATCGCCAAAATCAGACCACCACTATTGTAAAATTAAATTTGACTAACAGCATATTGGACTTTGTAGCTACGCTTATAGATTATTATGTACTTGTTCCTAGAGAAACCCATTTACCTTTTTTTATTTACGGATAAACTGAAAATTAAACATTTTCTGGATAGTTCTAAATGTGCCTTTGGAATATACATATAAATGTTGTACAAAACTAAACTTAAAAAAACAATATCGTTATTGGGCCAACAAGCAAAAGATACAGGAAACAACTTACATCCTGTCTTGTGAGTAGGCACACCAGTTATTTCTTGTAAGTAATTTGTACTACACTTAGTGTCACCACATTTTGAGGATTGAATTTACGATAAGTTTTACATTTTACACTTTTTTTAAGGAATTGAATCTGCTTTTTTATTTAAAAAAATCAGATAAATTTTCTTGGATAAATTACCGCGGACATCTTGAAATTAAAAGCAGTGGAGGAGGGTGTGCGACTCCGTTAATGCGTCATTCTTCAAGAATAGGAAAATCATAAGGCAAAAATATTTCATTAATTTGATCATGGTTTTATTAGGAGTTAGCTTTCATGTTAATAATAATTTAATTTAAAAAATTAATAAGGCATACACACAACCTCATTATTTTCAGATTAGAAAAAAAATAGTCATAGAATAATTACGTCGACAATTAGTTAAATTAATTGCTTGTCTCTCGGCCTTGTACCTCACTATTTTTCAAAAATGGGTTCCAAGCTATCCAAGCTAAACTAACAACCTTCTACAGCTGAGGAAAACATTTGGTAAGCCCTATCTGATCCTTCCAAACCAAATTTAAACCGATGTTGATAGAAATCTCCAATAGCATGCTGTGTCTGTGAGATGATAACTTAAAACAATGTGCTTAGTGCTTGGTGATTCTCATTTCCTCACCTGCTTATAGAATAAAGAGAGTACGAGCAAGTTAAATATTTATAGATTTCCATTGTAGTTCTTCAGGTTTAATGGGATATTGTGGGGTATAAATATGGCAGCTCTAAAGCGAGAGAGTGAGGTTTTTATGCTTACTCATTGGTTACTGATTATTGCCGTGATAAGCAAAAAGGTCCTAACTCCAAATCATTTGTATTGTATTACAATGTTTAGGTCCTAATAATTTGTTTTTAGGTTTTCTAATGTCATAAAAATGTTTAGTTCTTAGAGAAATTCAGCTACAATACTGAAATGTGTTAACAAAATTATTTGGAGCATTTTTGGTTATCACAGTAATAATCAGTAAAGAATGAATATGCTCAACAACCTCATTTCCTCACTCACTCCTTTATTTATTATGAAAATTGTATTTCATTCAAAGTATCTCTAATTCAGTTGCTTTATTTATAGGCTAGAATTAATTTATCTAATTCGCTTTGTAATAATTTAATAATTATAATTTCATAATAATTTAACCAAAAATTATTGAGACTAAAAATATTATACATTTTTGTTATTATTTTCTTGTTATATTCCCTCATCCTGACTCTCCCACTCTACTATGCTCACTTCCTCAAATGCGCTCTCATCCCACTTTTGAATATTGGAATATTTTGATTTATCTCCCGTTCTTGAAACAATTGCGATGGAATATTTAGACAACCGTATCTGAGATTTAATTAAAATATATAATTTTTTTTTATTTCAGAACTAAAATGAAAATCATTAGAAAATTTCTCAAGTTTCGAAGAATTACACTATATGGCTCGATCATTTCTGAAACTAACCCTGGCTTAAAAAGAATTTTCTTATGAGAAAACTTATCTCAGCTCTTTTGAAATGTCATGACAATTCCAAATGCTATCAGAGGTTAGTAGAAAATTATTTTTATGAAGACAAGGATGTAAGAAATGGGAGGAGGATCCAGGAATAGGGTATATGATATACTTAATTGAAGTTTTCTCAATCGATTCAGCTTTTCTAAAATCGGAAAATTATTATAGCACTGAGGAGTATTTGCCACAATATTAAGTTATTCCCGCATTAAGTACATTTTGATTTGTCTACTTCTTCTCATGAAAACTTGAAATTTCCATGTACCTCTTATTGCTGCAGCACCTTCAGCATACTGGCCCTCATGCGGTGACAACTACTCTACCATTCAAGCCATCATTCTGCTCTTAACGAATGTATTCCACATTTTTGATCATATATAGTAAATATATAGTCTCCTTTTATTGATAGTTTGGCCTCCAGATGGCCTTTGATATTTCATTCGATTCAAAAATGACCCGGCTGCAATAAAGACAAGCTCCTGCAGGCTGTACTCATCAGTATTTTCAAATGAAACTAATAATACCATCAATTAAAGTAAATATTTGAGGATAAGACGTGTCACTTACAGTTGAGATCAAAAGCATTCTTCTGTGGTATCATTTTGTAAATATTCCATTTATCTGTATGGTATGTTGCGAATTTATCGTAGAAGTGATACAAAATCAGTTATATATGTGGGAGCAACAATGTCTGTGCATTTTTTTTGGTTTATTTTGCAATGTGACGCCGTGATTTTAATGTTGAATGATTTAGTAACCGGTTTGAGATACGCCTCTCCTAATCACAACCTTCAATCTTCACTGCCTTCATCGTATATGTCACAGAGCTACAATAATGTTTACTTTGTTTAAGTTTAGAATTACTCTATGGAAATTTGAAATTCACAAATCGCCACAAATGTTCTTTTCCGAAATCAAAAGGGAAGAACATTGATATCAAAATCAATTTTAATATCGCCTAAAAGCCCTCATTAGAGAGGGAGGGGAAAGCAATCCGTCTTCACACAATACATTTCCAAATTACGGCCTGCAATGTAGATCCTAATGGTCAGCGAGTCGGGAAATAATTTTCCACTGCTAAGGATATGATTTATGTTTCTTCGCTAGCAACCATTTTCAACAAATCAACTATATTTTCCAAAAAAAAACTTAATGTTGTCGATTCATATAGAATGCCTTAGGAAGGTTACATATTTCTGGAAAAAGTAGTTCAAAGAGTAAAGATAAAAATACTTTCCCTCAATTCTTGATGATATAGAATGATTATATTTTTCGTTAAGATGTCATGAAAAGTATAAGTAAAGTATGCATTTGTAATCTGATAGCCTACGTTTCGGCCGACATTAGTGTGCAAGGCTAGGAACCACAACAATCAAGAAGTTCCTCCAGCTACAGACTAACCTTGCACACTACGGTGGAACACTAAGCTCGGTCGAAACGTAAACAATCAGAATAAAAAAAAGCTATTAACGTTGACATTCTATGAGTCCGGCCGAAACGTATGCTGTCAGAATGAAGAATAATAAACATTAACAGTTATATGTTTACGTTCCGTCATGACTTATCCAAAAAGAAAATTTCCATCGAATAGTTTTATTTGTGATCATTTCTTTGTGTACAGAAAAATAGAAGATAATTAGTTTGCAAGTGTATCACGCATATTTTACAACTACGAAGAACATAAAATAATAAGCTTTAATGAACCCAATAGTGTGATGTCCTTGTCCATTCCGAGCTCCTTAAAAGCTCGAACCTAGGATCAGGCATAACACATTCCTCTCTCTGACGTTTATCCATCGGTTCTGCGCTGACCCATCTCAACATTTCTCGCCCATTTTAATAGTTGCGAAATAACAGATTTAATTAATGTATAGTTTGAATTAAGCATATTCTGTTAGGAATAAACTTAATTGAATCAGGGCTCTGCTTTCAAGCTTTAGTAACTGTACATGAAAAATTGAAGAATATAATTTGATGAAAATGTAATTTATAACTGAAACTGATTACCTTATTAGTACGTTTCTAAAAAAGTTTCATAAATGGAATCATGAGATGAAAATATCTCCGCCTCGGCAGAGAAATGGAATAACTGCATAAATGGGCCACAATGTTATTAGTGTACGATTGTTGTCAGAAATAGGTAGCACATCTGGGGGAAAAAAAGAGGTAGATGTATATGGAGCCTGAATTTTTTTTTTTGTATCTTCTGTAAAATTTCTTTTTTGCAGTTGCTAAATATCGTCCCTATTATGTCTAACGAATTTACAAAAAATGGGGTTTTCAAATTTGTCACTTTGAAACGCTCTATTTGAGGCACAGTCTTGAATTAGGGATTGATAAATTATTTGTCACTTCTATAAATTTGTTTTATTGAAAACTAGTTTCGAATGTTTTACATTCATCTTCAGTTCTAAAAACACACAAAAAATTAAAAAAAAAAAGTTTTTAGAATTGAAGATGATGAATGTATAATATTCGAAACTAGTTTTCAATAAAACAAATTTATAGAAGTGGCAAATTATTTATCAATTCCTAATTAGATTGATCCTTCTATACCATCATGCGGACAATCTTGAATTCCAATTCTCAAGGGTTGACGCTTAGTGTTTTTTGGGGATTGGGAATACAAGGCTGTGCCTCAACTAGAGCATTTCGGAGTGACAAATATGAAAACCACATTTTTGCAAATTCCATCGGTGCACATGGCAGGGACGATATTACTTATCAATGAAATCACATGATAATCTTGTAACTAAATTTTTGTCGTATGTTATTTATTTTTTTAGAATTTAAAAAAGGTGGACTTACTTAGATGATTTCTGCCAATTTCTGTGGCTTAAAAATTCGCTGAAATCTTCTTAGTAAGTTTAAAATATATTTCCGCTATGTTTAAGCCACATATATTAGGTTTTCAAAAAAAAAAAAAAATAGAAAAAGGTTTTCATTTAAATTGTGAAAAAATAAATGAATTACGGCAAAAGTTTCATTATTCCCCCACAAATAAAAAATAAAATAAAATAATTGTAAGATAGTTTTCAGAAAAAAATAGATCCATATTTTTTTTTCTCTTAGCCAATTTCTTTAAATTTCACCCTATATCTAATAATTGGATAACATCCGAACCTATAATTAATCTAAAATCAATTAGTTTTTATGTCTCTACTTTTTTATCTTGTATCGGATTAGTTGTCATTATTAGTTTTCAATTATATTATCGTAGGGTGATGTTATATTAAAGAAAAAAAGCTGTGTTGTGAATATTGTAATCGCTACTTCGATCATCATATTCGGTTAAAGGAACACGATTATGATACGGAATAGCAGGAGTAGGATATTTCTGGCGATGTCTTTATCTTAACTGCTCCAACGTGATCTTATAACGATCGGTTATTATAGTAAAAGTTAATCGAATCCAAATTATCTGTCATAAACAGTAGGGCGTCATCTAATTGGAGGGTCTCTTATATACGAGGCCATGAGTTTCTTACGCTAGCAATGAGCGTCAGCTATCCTGTCATGAGGCCATCTCCATTCAATCGTATCATTTGCTAATATATGATTTATTACTAATAATTAGCATCTCCTGAATGTCGATTGAATCGAATACGATTTCTGATATTGAAATGAGATCATTTCAGTCACCCTTTTACTTCCAGGATTACACAACATTAAGGAATCTTGGTAAGAAGCTGATCAGTTTTTTTAAAATTGTTTTTGACTGAAAAAATAATGTAAGCTGTCTCAATCTAGGGCAGTAGGTATTAGGGATGTAAGTACCCGTTCACATAGTATGTAGAGATTAAACAATAAGAAATACAAAATAAATTAAAAAGATGTATAAATAAAGAAATTTATAAATAATATTAATATAAGTAATGAACAAAGATTAAAAAATAAATAAAGTAAATAAAACTAAAATAAATGATCTTGAACAAATTCATACCACTGTACAATACTATCATTCTACCTAGAGAACTCGGAACCAAGCCTAGCCCTCTCCGCACAAGTGGATGGCGAAGGACTCCAGGGGATTCCAGCGTTTTTCTCCTACCTCTAGACAAAGCACTATTTATGCAAAACACTATTTACATTAGCAAGTTGTGGCTTAGGAAGAAAAATTAGCAAGAAAAATGCATTTTTATTTATTTTTTTATTTGGTACGCCTTACCAATTGTCTTTCGGCATTATGGGTTTTAGGCCTGGTTAGCATTCATAGATGCATCTAGCATGCTACCTCTGCCAATAATCTTCATCTCCGTCCATCGAGAATTGTTCCATCAGCGCCAAGCTCTAGGGGCGCGAAGATTTAAGTATTTTGGTCCCACTTTTACCTTCCAGCCGTAAATGAGCTCTTCTAAGTGCCTATAATTCTCTTCATTCATGAGGAGGTTAAGGTCGATCTCGGTGAACACGTAAATGCCTGTCTTCCTTCGGAGGACAGGCATTTACTTTTGATACAGACATTTACTTTTGTGCCTCAAACGCGGTGCACATCGTTACTACGTGCTCGTCAGTTTTCGGAACGCCGCACGTTGGACATACGGAGTCGACGTCCTTGCCAAACCTATGCAGCTTAGCTCGAAAGCTCCCATGCTCCTTGAGGACTTGCATGATTCATTAGTCCGGGAGCACCCATTCAGCCGCTAACCGGGACTGGACGGTGGGGAAGTATTTTCCCAACGTTGCTCTTTTCGGGGTTGTCGACCATCGTCGGTTCCATGGTATGCTTCCGGATTGTTTGTTTCCATCTGTTAGGATCATCCGTTACCCTCATACGGAGAGTCTGCCGAGAGTTCTCTCTTAAAACTGTACACTGCAGCATCTTCTAGCAGGAAAGGCCGAGAGGAACCGCTCCGCAGTTAGAAACTGCACCGACTCGTGAGATAAAGTCCTGTAGGCCTCGCCAACCTGTTCTGTTTTTGTGAGAGATTTCGTTTCCAGTTGGGGGAGGCGCACCTCATAATACCCAACACTACTCCTTTATAAGTAGAAATCGCTGCCAGGTATGCCAGGCACCAGAAAGTGCCTCGGACACGACTAGTCAGTCGCGACTGAGCACATTCAGTGGCATCGTCCTGTTTGCCAAGTATCCAATTAAGGTGTAATTTTTTAATTTCTTCTAAATCTTACTCTAAGGTAGGTTATTACCTAACTTGGATGAATTCTTTCACCCTGAATCTGTAAGGTGATTGGGTAAGCACTGTCAGTTTTTCCTCACAAAAGGGTGGCCTCCATTTTAGCAGCGGCTATGCTGTTCGAGGTTACCACTGTGGCCCAAACATCCACCTAGACTATAACACAGAACTGCTCTTCTTTTAATACGCCCAGCAACTCATCGACTACCACTTTCCATGGTAGCTTGGCTAACCAGTTAGTTTTCAACCACCTTACAAAGTTAATGCTTCCAATTGATATTTCACTTTCTGATAACTCACCTTGTTTATCGAATTCTCAAAATGGATGTATATGTATAGTTAAATAAGTCGAAGTCTCAAAAGGATTTTTAAAAAGATTTATTCATAAAGAAGTATAAAAAGAACAGTGATAATGGAAATGACACTAGTGACTACATTGGCTAATAATCTAGAATTAACTATCTAAGGTAATATGGACGGGAACAGCGAGACAGAGAGACAGTCTTTCCCACGGCATTTATAGGTAAGAAAAGATGTGTCAGCGTCTTTAGAATGAGGCTGGATATGTTAGACCTAACTTCTCCCTGGTTTAATATTGTTAACTCCTGGTAACAATTAAAATGAAGTATTATACAATTTACTTAATAAAACTTTATGGGAATTATCTACAATAGGAGCAGTGTGGGTTACAATTGTTTGTATAGGAGCAGGAGTTGATGTAGACAATCTTATTTTACAAAATACAATAATGATTATACAGATAATAATAATAAGCAATTATTCAAATAATATAATAGTATTCAGTTGATATATCTTGAATAAAACTTAATCGGTCTAATGACCGTATTGTCATATTCTGTACTTTCAAGAAAGAAACATTAAATAGTTCGATATCATAAAATGTTTGTGGAATGTTGTTATAATTATGAGTATGTATTTTATTCAATTGTGGAAAACGATCTTTTTTGTGAATATCAATTAAACTAACTCTAGGTAAGAATGCACTATTATTGCTACAACTACTAGTTTACTTATATTAACAATAATGTATTGTTTTAACATATCTATTATTCTTATCACTAAGTTTTTGATTACATTTATTTAAATTACCCTCTTGTAATATTGAGTATACACAAGTGTCATTGATTTTAATTAAATCTTTACAATAATAATCATCTACAAATATACAATTTGCCTTATAAATAAACATATTTTTCTTAATGTATAAATCATTGGGTAAATCAATTTCCCATGTTTGATTATTCTTTATTTTAGGTATCCCTGATATCCCTGATAATCATCTTCATGCACTGGTACTCTTATGAATGTGTGTAAAATCTATTTATGTACTGAACAGAAATTTTGCTGTTTGACCATAATACTTCAGTATTATTAGATACTAACGTTACATTTATAAGTAGATCATTTATGACTTTTATCATTAAATATGTATGTAGGATTCCTAATTTACAAAATTCAAATGATAGTGTTAAATCTTTTATTTTTGTTAGTAAATGCGAGACATATAAACATATATTATAAGCTTCTTCATCGAGTTTTAATATATCAAAATTTTTCATATTATTATTAAAGTTATGATTACTAGTTTTAATTTCATTTTTATAATCTTCAATTATTTGTTTATTAATTTTAAATGATGTTTCAATGATGTGTTCTATTTTATAATTTTTTTCATCAAAGTTGCTTATGATTTTATCATAGTGTTCTTTGTCACTAGCATCCATGTTACCCGTGTCGTAACTTATATCGTGTCCGATTCTATTAAAAAGACCTATGTTTCTTGAATGGTTTCGTGAATTCTTATTTATCTTTTCCTCGGGATATAATAATTTGATGTTTCTCTACATTTAAACTTTTATCTTTTTTACAGATCCATACTTGATGCTTGTGAATGTATCGCTTCTAAATCTTCTTCAGTATTATCTTCTATTTGTTCTACCGTTGGAAATTCTAATTGTTCAATAAATGTTTCATATTCTGGTGTAGTTTCATCTGCTGCATCTTGCAATAGTTCTTCAATATCCATGTTTTCTTCTAAATGACATAGATCATCATGATTTCGTGAAAGTGCATCGGCTACGTAATTCGTCTTTCCCTGGACATGTTTTATGTCGAATTCGAATTCTTGTAACTTCCATATCCACTTCATTATTCTTGTATTTTGGTTCTTCATTGAAAAGATCCATGTTAATGGTTTATGGTCGGTTTGTAAAAGAAATTAGTTCCATAAAGATAGGGTTTAAAGTGCTGGGTTACCCAAACTACTGCTAGTAGTTCCTTTTCAATAGTGCTATAATTTAATTCCGCATTTTGTGATACCCGCGAAGCAAATGCTGTAGGATGTTCAATATCTCTGTCATCTTTTGGTGGCAATACAGCTCCGATTGCTTGATTACTTGCATCTGTAGTTAGTATAAATTTCTTGTTCCAGTCTGGATAAGCTAATATTGGTGTGTTAACCATTAATTAAAATAGTGTTTTGCAAGCCTTTTTTATTTATTCAGTTTTATAAATTTTTGTTTGTAATGATTGACTTATAGGTTTTGTTATTTTTGCATACCTTTGTATGAACTTTCTGAAGTACCCTGTCATGCCTAAATATTGTCTTGTCGAGTTTTCATCATGCGTTATAGGAAATTGTAAAATTGCATCAATTTTTCTTTGATCTGTTCTCAAACATTTGTGGTGACAATATATCCTAGAAATTTTCTAGGATATTCTGTTTTAAAGAACTCTGTTTTGTCGAGTTGTATTGACAAATTATGCTTTTTTAATGCTTGGAATATTCTTTCTAGATCCTTTACATGTTCGTATTCTGTTTTTGAATAAACTATGATATCATCAATATAAATCATTGCATTAGGAATATTCTCTATCATCATTGTCATCGCTCTTTGGAATGTTGGCGGAGAGTTGCATAGACCGAATGTCATTATTAAAAACTCACAGTGTTCATTCTCTGTTGAGAAGGCTGTTTTGCTATGCTGTCTTCATCCATCTCAATCTGATGGAAGTCAGAAGTGAGATCAATTGTTGAAACTATTTTTGCACCCTTTAATCGATTTAGTAGATCTTCGATATTTGGAAGCGGAAATTTGTCTTTTATTGTTGCCTAATTTAATTTTCTGTAGTATATTACGATTTGTACTTTTTTTAAACCTGATGCGTCCATTTTTTTGGGAACAATCCACAGCGGAGAGTTGTAGGGCGACTTAGTTGGTCTAATAATATTTCCGTGTAATAGTTTTTCTACTTCTTCGTGTATTTGATTTTTAAATTGTTCTGGATACCTATAATTCCTAGTGTAAATTGGGTTTTCATTGGTAGTTATTATTTTATGTTTTAGTAATCCAGTTGCTTTTAATTTTTCTTCATTTGTTTTTATAATATCCCCGTTTTGATTTATAACATTTGTTATTTTTTCTTTTATTTCTGGTATTTTATGTTCATGTCTTAATAAACTTTTTATTTCATTCTTTTCTTCAATATAAAATAAATTATTCTCTAATTTATATATCTTTTCTCGAAATATTAATTCCTCTTTATCTTTGAGCTTTCATAGTTTCGAATCCTAAGAGTATGTTAAATCGTTTACTAAATGGGAAAACTAGAAATTTTACTTCTTGATTTTTCCTAGCAGGTTTATTATCACACTTTGTGAATCTTCTGCGCGACCTGTAGGGGTTTTTATCGCTAAGTTTTCTAGAGTAATCCTCGAATCTTTTGGAACATAATCCGATTGAATATAGTTTTGGGTAGCTCCAATGTCAATTAACAATTTATTGCCTTTATTATCGATTAATTCTGCTTAGTCATTATTTGCATCATTTAATTTTAATTCATGAACTTCTATATTTTTGCTGGTGGTTTGTTGTTGCTCGGACCTAGTTCTAAAAAATGATTCTGTTTCGCTTCTAACGCATTTAATCTTTCTGTTAGTATTCTTATTTGTTCATCTTTTTCATTTTCAATGTTATGAACTCTATCTGATACTGTTCTCATCGATACCGTATTAGAATCATTCTTTTCGACAGGGGTTTGTTGACGATTTTGTTGTTGATTATTTTTCCAATTACTCAATGGAGGTTTATTAGAGAATTTATGTTGGGAATCCGGGTCCCATTGTTGATTATAAATAGGTTTTTCAAACTGTTTTTGATTTATTATTTTCAATAATAGACCTTTGGAATCGACCAAAGAAATTTTTTTTGTAACTCCCCCTCAAAATTTGAGGTTTTACGTTTCAAGATACGTAGAATCCAAATATCGAATAAAAAAAAAATCCGTCCGTCCGCCGTCCGCCGTACGCCGTACGCCGTCCGCGGCTTTTCTCCGAGACTACTGGACCGATTTTCTTGAGTTTCGATACCAAAGTCATAGGTCACCCCGGGATGATCCTCGGAACTCGACATTATAATCCGTCTGTTTGTTTCAAAATGGTGGCCGATTAGAGATCTCATAAGTCCATAATCGGTCATTTATAAAGATAGAAAGAAAATGTAAGGTGTTTTGGAATCAGCATAACGAGAAACCAAAAAAAAAAAAAAAAATTTAAAAACAAAAAATCTGTAATAATTGCCGATTAAAGATCTTATATACCCATAACTTGGCCATTTATAAACATAGAGGAGAAATGTAAGGTGTTTTGGAATCAGCATAACAAGGCATTAAAATAACAAAAAGGAAAAAATAAAAAAAACGAAAAATAAAAAAATCTCTATCTGTAAATGTTTTTGGTTTATTATTTTCAATAATAGACCTTTGAAATCGACCAAAGAAAATTTGTTTGTAACACCCCCTCAAAATTTGAGGTTTAACGTTTCAAGATAGTTTAAGTTTTTGTTTGGTGCTTTTATTGTATTTAAACGAAACTAAAATCTCTACAATACGAACTAGAAATCACCTAAATCGGACCATTATTAGCTGAGATATAGCTTAATGAACTTCCTTTTTTTTTTGTCCTAGTGAAGTGCACATCAAATATTTCCTCTGTATCATTTTACATCACAGCCTACTTGCATTGACGCAATTTTTTTAATTAACACAGTTCGGCACTCTCACGGCGAACATCTTGTGACAAACTTCAAATTTCTTTTCCTTTGGTACCTACTGCTTCATATTTTTTACTTTGACAGAATAGATATTTTTGTGGAATAATAAACAAGTGGAATAAATAAGTGGAAATAATAAACCATTGTGTAATAGTTTGCAGCGTTTTGGTAATTATATTGATTTTGATATGGTTTCTCGTATCGAGGTTGTTCATATCTTCATTTCTTCTATCGAGGTTGTTCGTATCTTGGTTTCTCAAATTTCTTTTTATTAGGATCAACATTTTTTTCTTTATAATTTGAATAATGCGGTTGCTGATGATGATAATTTTTTTATTTCCATAAAGTCTTTGAACAATGTGTGCAGCGTTATTTCTTAATATTTTGTCAATATCTTCAATAGTTTCGAATTTTATATGATAGACAAAATCTGTTAATGCCGGATGGAAGTTATGAACTGCGTGATGAGAAATTTGTTTGTCATACCATTCCATTTCTGATTTTTTGTCAGTGATATTCATATCTGCATATACGCGTCCGTAAAGGTCACAACGGCGCTGACCAAGACGTTCTAGATAATCATGCGGATTTTCATTATGATGTGATCGTAAATTAAGAATTTCTGCGATAAGTTGCTCTCTTTATAGTTGCTCTCTTCTTTCCGCGTATCTTAATATTTTCTTTTAAGAAAGTCTAAAATATCATTTATATCTGTAAATTCTTTATTATAGTTCGCGATTATAGTTTTCCCTCTTAATTTAGTTAATACCTTTAAGACTAGTTTTGCGTGATTAATATTTTTATTTGAATTGTTATCTTTACAATATAAATCATAGATGAATTTAGTATTTCTTACAAAGTCTACTAATTGTAACGGGTACCATCGCATTCCGGAATGAGTTTAAAATCGTGATCTTTAATTTCTAAAGCCACTGTATTGTCTTAATTGATCAATATGTTCTAGAGTAAATTTTGGATTTAATTAAGTTGGTTGTCTGTCTTGTAATGATAAAAAAAATTTAAATAAACTTATAATTACCATTACAATGTTGTCTTCAGTGAAGAAATCCTTGACCTCTCGATTCCTCCATGGACTCGTTAACGTTTTCTTGACTTGAGATATGACTGCAAAGTCTGCTTAGCTTGAAAGATACCTCGTTGTCGTGGAGAATGATTGATATTCTTGAATACTCAGTGGCAATCTTCCTCAAGACTTGGAGAAGTGGTTATGCTGCTTGATGCTAGTATTGACTATACAAGGTGCAACTGCTATGTTTTCTAGTTTGAGTTGAGCTTGATATCTATTCAGCTGCTAATACATTAGTCTATACATATAGGGATGCCATTGGGCAATCATTGAGGATTATTATCCCAAAATTAAGTAAGCTTATGAATACTTTTGAATTTCTTACCTTGTCCTCTAAATTGGATACCTTTCCAAAGGCCTGGTTTGTGGTTACCATTATTTAATAATTAACCAAGATAATGTTCCTACTTTTAAGTTTAATACTAATGTTAATCAACGTTACTGCTATCTTAATGAAATATATTCAAATTAAATATGGGCATGGTTACTAAAGAACTACCTCCTTGCTAACACTTATCTTTATTCTTCAAAATTAAAATAACAAACTATTACAATAAAAAGTTAACCATGGAATGATTCAGCCTAGACTTAGCCATTAATTTTTTTAACATAAATCTCTTATCTGTACTAATTGATGTTGATGGTTCCTCAGGCGAAGGCTTGAAGGCGATGGTTGTAGGCTTCCATCAGGCAAGGTCAGGATTCAGAGGAGCAGTCTCGCATCAGCCGGTCTCAGTCTCCAAGTCTTCCCTCAGCCTCGGTCAGTTCAGAAGTTCCTCTTTTTCACCTCTTTGCATCTATCCCCCTTTCTCTCTTATTCTGCCTAAGGGGAGAGGGGGGAGGGGTCGAAAACGTTGTTCATTGGCCGACTAGTTTTATAGAGGGAGGAAATTCTGGGATTTTATCGGATGGCTCCACCCCTTGTCCTGACAGCCGGTATCTGCGAACCATTATTCAACTAGTATAATTTAATCATACCTTTTCCAGGCGGTCTCCACTTTTTCCTCGAGGCCAGCCAAGCCTAAGGGGACCAGTTCTTAAAATTGATTAGATATCCTAGCTTTTGGCTTTGTTACATTGTAAACTTCTCGATAGGGTTTTTAAATTAACTTATCCCTTATCTCTTATGTGGTGACATCTGTCATCGCCTGTCAGTTACCCTTCTCTACCTGCTCGTCCCTAATTTCTTTTGTTCGCACCTGGTCTGGTTAAATTTTATAACGATAATATTGTCCAATATCAATACATATTACAACATTGCGAAATGTACATGCTATATGTGGATTCGAATACGGTTTTTATGAGATGAGATAGCTGAATCATCAGTGAATGCAGTTATTAGAGTTTCTACTAGTTAAATTCATTTTATAACTATTACTTCAATTTTAATTTCTTTTGGATTATATATTTTAAAAAAATAATGTGTCTATACTTATAAAATATCATGTCTGCCAACAATACATGTTCGATCTCTCGCTCGGATTAAACTATAAGTAGAGAGCAAGATATCCTGATAGACGTGGCTCGCGCGCCTATGATGCAGTAGATGTTTCTATTAGCGAGATGCCCCGAGGCTGCGGCTCTGAAGGAGTTGATGAGGCTTGTGGGAATATATGGCAACTGGTGAAGCCTAAGGCGGCGGCCTGGATCACGATCCGACCAGGCTATGCCCCATGGATACCACCTGCTATTATTTATTTACCTCCGCGGGGGGCAGAGGCTCTTGTCTTCCGAGTCTATTGGAAACTCCTGCTGCGCCTCTAAATGGTTTCGGAACGGGATCCATTCCCGAAGAAGAATGTGCTCCAGAATATGCTATCTCCATTGACCAAGAACCTAAATTAGAGTCCATTTATAAATGAAAAGGCGAGTATTTGAATATCCACTTCATCAATGAGTATTCCTACTGACCTTTAAGAAATTACGAACTTCAGCTTACAAAACTAACTTCTAAAAATCCATCTTTATTTTAGTCTTGAAAATATCAATTATTTCAATATATTTTTATTTATTGTTTAAATTAATTAAGACTGAAATCCTGAAAACCTGGAAGAAAAAAATTCATTTTCGTAACAACTAGACATATTACAATATTTTAAGCCACTTGCTTATTGTCAAGTTTGAACTTGTAATACGCATATTGGGAATTTTCGTTCTAACGAAATTTCTCTATGAAAAATTGTAATCCGCTTATATAGAAGTATTGGATATTGACGAATGTTTGTACACATGTTTCACATCTGCTAGGCAGTCTTAATTCAGCCCTAATCGAAAATTAAGTATGGTTATAAAGTACAACTTGGCAGATAGTTACTGAACAAAATTCGTTGCACCCGTGTTTTCCACCGGCTTACTAGATATAATTTTACGTTAAATAGGGGCCTGACTTTCCTTTTTTTGCAAATGCTCGAATGACGGACGATTTTGATGATACATATTACACATGTCTCTTATGGACCAACTAAGAATTAGTAATCAGTCCCATTTGAACAATTACTGTTCTATGGACAGAATTAATCAGGAAACGGTTATTGCACTTATTGCTAAAAACAAATAATGAAAAATTTAAAAAAAAAATCTTGATTTTTCTGAAACTATAACTCCTTCTGAACATTTTTATATGTGTTTCATGCATTTATTACCATTAGAACCAAGTTGAAAATGATCACGAATACAGGCGAACAGCACTACCTACAAGTGCCACTCCAACAAGGTAAGAACAATATCTGAAAACTACGTTTTTTCATACAAATATCCCATTTTCGTTAAAATTATTAAAACAATTGACTTTCTGTTTATTAATAAGAGTTTGAAAAAGAGAAGCAGAGGATTTTTATGGATTTTAAATTACTACTCGAGAAAAAATGTTGAATCTCGAAATTTAAACCAATTTTTTTTTTCCATTTAGCTATTAATTATATTGATTTATATTTCTTTTCTATATCTATATGTTTTCTTTTTTATATAATTTATTCTAAGTCATGAAATCAGATTCACACTCTCTATTCCATGATCAATTTTCTTTATTTTTCTTGTAAAAACATTACAACAACGTTTCGGCTGCTATTGCCCATCTTCAAGTTGTTTATTTTTATTTTTAGCTATTCATATATAAATCGTCATTCATCGTTATTAATTAATTCCTCCTTCTCATGAATTTTTTTTCCTCATTAGTTCTATTTCTAATAAGGAATAGTGCTCGAAACGTTTTTGTAATGTTTTAATAAGAAAATTGATCTTGGAATAGGGAGTGTGAATCTGTTTTCTTGACATGAAATAAATTATATAACAATTTGTTTCCTTTTTCATATTTTCATTGGACATTGGATTCTGCAAATATTTCCGTTTCTGAGAATATGGATAAAATAGTGTTAAAATTTTCGGACGTAAAATCGTTCGTGTTCATTTTGTTATATATTTAAAAAAAATATATTAACGAGTCTACACTCTCGTTGACAGATTGTTGCGTAACAGATTTTACCAAATTTTCAGTAAATAATATTGAAGGGTTTTGAAATAGATGAGAAAAACCAACTCTGGGCCGTCTTGAAGCGAAGGAGTCAGGCCCAGGGTGCCAGACGTTTAGATGATACTATTGAAATTATTTTGTTGAATTTATGATTGAGTTTTTAATATAGAAAATTAAATGATTTACTAAACATAATTTCTCACTTAAATATCAATTTAGCAACAGGCATGAATGCTTTTTTGAATATTGTCATTTTTATGTTTTTATTATATGCTTGCCTACTATTTTTTTACAGACATAGACATATTTCTATTTTTAAGGATATCTATTTCCTTTGTGACTAAGAATCACATCATACTGTTTTCTGTGAATTGATTGATTGCTCTTTCTCCTCTCCTTTTGCATTTGACCGAATTTATTTATTAAGGAGCTCCTTAAATATTTTATTTACAGCTGCACCGTATCTTGGTTGTTTTGCATTGTGCATTAGCAAGTGTCTTAATTATCTTCTAAAATTTTTACCTAATGTTATAAATATTCACAAATACAAATTTTGTGATATATGATATTGTTCAAATAAACAATTTAAACTCTTAACAATTTTCCAATATATCGAGTTAAAATTACAGTAATTTCATGCGATCTACCCCTTGAAGCAATAGGTCGCGGTGACATGAAGGTAAACATTGTCCTACAAGTTGGACTTACATGATGACTACTGCAATTCCGGATCCAACAGAATAATTCCATGGGTGTTTGTATGTTTAGATCATTGTCAATGTATACATGTACATTATACATACATATAAATATATAGATACATACACACACACATATATCATCATCAGAATCCTTACCTATAAGTTAAGTCTTGGAGGAAGAGAAAAATAATAAAGCAAATTATCCTATTGTAAGAATAAATAAACATTCTAAATTTATATATAGAGGGTCAGTCTTTGCTCAGTACTCATGTGTATCATTCCGTTCCCTTGTTTCCATTTTTAATTTTTTTGTATTCTATGTTACCGGAACGAACATAAGTTATATATATAGAGAGAGAGAGAGGAGTGAGTGAGGAAGGAGTGTGAGAGAGAATTTCACTCGAATAGTCTCTCATGTCGTAACGAAGACGCCTACCCCAGAGTATTTGAGTAAAATTCTCAAATACTTTGATTTAAATTCTCAAAATACTCTCGTTACGTTTCGCCCATCGCTAGTATCTATATATGCAATTTATGTATATGTGTATAAATTTATAGTTTCGTTTAATTCTGTTTTTATGAGATCGAAAACCTGTAAATTTATACTCATGTAAATTAAATTATATAATATAAACAATAATAATGTGCATTAGCAAGTGTCCAATAATAATTATAATAATTATTATTATTATTTATTGCAACGCTTCCAAATCTTTCCCCGATAACATCACTAAGTTTGTAGCATTTCTTTGCTACTGTTTGATTATAATAAATGTTCAAAATATTATTAAAATGGAATGATATATGAGAAAACCATATGATATTAGAAGATTGTTCGGCGAAAAACTGGCAGATAAATTACAATATGTTGTACAATGTTGTACGAAGTAAGGTTTAATCCCTAAGATGGGGCAGGAACTCAGAAAGTCGGTTCTATGATGTAGATTCTTAACAAAACCATTTATTAGGAAGGTTCGAAAAATCAAATACTCCAACTGTTCATATTGTTCAACTAAACATCCATTGAAGTTAAGAAATTAATTATGGAACGAACAACGATGTTTGTCGAACAATGGATGCTGTCCATTGTGAGGAGAGCTCTATGCCATCTGCTCCACTTTTAATCAGGATCCCAACTCCTCAAGAAATCCGTTTATACACATACTCTAATTTAGATTTTTGATGATGTGAAATTGCAATTTCTTGCAACATACATACCTATATATATATATATATATATATATATATATATATATATATATATATATATATATATATATATATATATATATATATATATATATATATAGGTATATATATATATATATATATATATACCTATATATATATAGGTATATATATATATATATATATATATATATATATATATATATATATATATATATATATATATATATATATATATATATATATATATATATATACGTACACTTATAAGTGTTTTTAATTGTTATTTATAACTTTAATAGCCATACAATATAATTGTATATAAGTATGCTTATTTATTTTAAAGATCGTAATTAAATTATACCTTTCTAGGTCTTTTGAGTCTGTAATTTTTTTTTTTTTTTAAATACAGTTTTGTTATGCTGTATTTACCCTGATTCCATTCGCCTAAAAAAATTTCCTCTAAAGGAGGTATGTAAAAGCAAGTGGGATTTTTAGGTTTAATGTTGTCATTGTGGTACTTTTTCAATTAATATTTTTTTTTTAAGTTCTTACTAAAATATAGAGGAAAAAAATGGTAATCAGGAACCCCACTTTGTTTTTTACTTCTCTGTGTTAGAAATTAAAAAAAAAAGTGTATTGTTCCCCATGGTAATTACCAGCTTTATATATTAGTCATACACTATCAATTTCGAATTTGCTCTCCTCTGACCACCAAAGGAGTAAAATTCAATTTTATCTAAAAAGGAATATACCTCTGACTTGATTGAACGACCACCTTAGTTTAAAAAAAAATTACAACCATTTCATTATTGATTCATTATTTCACCTTGATTTTCCTTGCAAGCAAAAAATAATTGACTTTTTAAAGTGAACACCCAGTGACAACTGAATCTACAACCTGCCTTGCACATTAGCCTTTCCGAGCTACAGTTTAACTCATTACTTACCAACAAGATATTACGGGTTTCTGTTATACCTGAAGGGTGTATATTTCTACCACTTGCTATACTATTCCTGTATGTGTTAACAATTTTATTCAGTATGAATTTTTATTTTAATATGAGTTTAAAAATAAAATATGCATTGTACATACTACCTTATTTTACTTACAAAATTTGTATTTTGGTTCAATATTTTCAATAATAAATCTTTGTAATAGATCACGAAAATAAAATGTATCCCTCCTCTCTCTAAATTTGAGGTTTTATGTTTCAAGATATTAAGAATCCAAAAGTCGAATTTAAAAAAATCTATCAATAATCGCGGTATTTTTCCGAGATTACTGACCTCGGAACACGGCATAGCCATCCGCCATTTCGTTTCAAATGGCGGCCGATTAGAAATTTCATAAGGCCATAACTCCTTCATTTATAAAGATAAAGTGAAAATAACAAGTGTTTTGGAATCATGATACTAAAGCCCTTAAATAAAATTATTTTCTTGCTGCAACTAGGTAAGGGAAGTTTTGCAAGCGGCGCAAAATTTCTATGTGCAGTTTTCAATGATGAAGTAGGTATGTTACATTGTTGATTATTTGAACTGGTGCACCATTTCTCCTTTAGAGAGATATATGTAGTAAAATTAAATGACTAGAAGAAGAAATAGATATGTTACATTCATCCTTCTTCCATTGGAAATATACTTTGTCACATACTTTCTTCATCCCAGACAATATATCAATTGGAACAAAAATATTATATACCTCTTTCACCCACTTAGCCCTGCAAATATGTAGGAGTTAAAATACAAATCATTGTTCATCAATCAATTTAAGTAAATAAAAATTAATAATATAGTAATTTTAGGGGCCATTTCGGAATTCTAATAATTCTATTATTAGAAAATTAATAATTCTAACCAAGATTTTATCAAAACCAACTATTTTAATTTAAGTTTTGTCATTAGTTTTGTCTTCAGAACTCGCGTCAAATCATTTCTCAGTTTCAAATTCAATACAAAAACCATATTGATATGAAGTATGGTAACATTCATGTTGAACTGTTTCATTTCAATTTGCTTGATTCGCAAAATGCGCAATTGTAAATGTATTATAAAGTAATTATTAAATTATAATAAAAGATATATATTATATTTTTATTTTATGTTTTTCTGTTGTTTGTTTTTTTAATTATCAGAACTAAATTCACTTCAAATTCTTGGGGCTGTTTCTAAATAAATAATAGCATATAAATAAAAACAAATTTGTATAAATAGATATTTAAATTTTCAAAATAATGTTGGAATGATTCTTGGATCTACAACTTTTTAGTGGAATTTTTCAATACTTTTAAAAATATACACATAGGATTAAAAACAATTAATTAACAAATTATTATTTTGTTGGCCTACACAATCAAAACCTAAAAGTACAAAACACTTTCACATCTCCCCTCCCCTCGAAATGGAAGGAGTTTACTACTGGGAACAAAACTTCCATATGAGTGCCGCCTTCCATGATCAATTTCGTAAATCGTCGAAGATATCCGATGAATTACCTTAAATGGTCCTGAACTTAAAGGGTCCAATTTTTTTCGATTTAAGTGATTGCCTGTTTCAACTAACACTAAATCGCCAACTTGAAAATCATATTCCTTCTTCTTCCGGTCTATTCTTTTTTTATTTAACAAATGATGAGTTCTTGAAATTTGAAATGCCTGTTTTCTATCTGCTTCTATGTCTGTGATAAATAGTATACTAAATTCCCCAGCTCCTCATCTGTTCTAGCTTTGATTTTTAGATTTTCCAGAGGTTTATGATCATAAACCACTTGGAACTTATGGCCAAACAACCAGTGTTGCCAATAACGGATTGCTTCTTTAATTGCTTAACATTCAAGGTAAATTGCTTTTTTTTTTGCTTGTGCTGGAGTGAATTTTTTGGAGAAGCATGCCACTGGATATAATTCGCCATCATCTTGAGTCTGTTTTAAAACTTCTCCAACTCCAAGATTACTGGCATCAATAAAAAGAAACGTTGTCCTTTGTGGATCAAAAATTGACAAAATCGGGCTTTGGCATAAGTGTCCTTTATGTCTCTAAAGATTTTATCACATTCTTCTGTCGTTATTTATATTATTATTTCTTAGGAGGTAATGCAGAAGCTCAAGCTTTCTCGTATAATCCGGTATGTATTTATGGTAAAAATTAATTTTACCTAAAAATTGGTGAATATTTTTCTTATTTTGAGGTATAGGAAAGTCTTTAATTGATTTCAGGTTATCATGATGAGGCCTGACTGTGTCATATCCTATTAAATGACCCAATTAGTTTACGGAGGGTTGTGCTAATTTGCATTTATATAATTTTAAACGAAAATCTTCTAATCAAATTGCTTCCATAATTTTGTTAATATGACATAGATACTCATCAAATGTCTTTGAAAATACCAAAATGTCATCAATGTAATTAATACAAAAATCCTGAAGTCCATGACGGCGAATTGTATTGGCTAGAACACATTGAAAATTGATGGTGAAATCTTGAGACCAAAAGGTAATCAATTTGCTAACATCTTTTCTTTTATATCCTCTATTATCTTATAATTAACAAGGGTTATGTTGGATCCGCTGTCATAGATTCCCGTAACTTTATTTTTGTTTACTGTAATATTTGTGTCGAATTAGTGTTGTGTACTTAAGTTTTTGGCTCTTCGTGAAAGTTGACTTCATGAATCTCATTCAAATTTTTTCTTTGAAGTAAACTTTATTTCTACAAAGTGGATGATAACGACCTGGATAACCCTTAGACTCACAGACAGTACAAGGTATTTTTTCCATTGTTTTCTTGCTATCAGAAGAACCTACACCACTATTAGTTGCACCATAAGATGTTCTTGTGTCACCTTTTTTTAACTTCGGATAAATTTAACTGTATCTTAAATTTAACTGTATACGGAGTTCATTCATCAACTGTTCAGTTGTCTGAATTTTTTCCTTATCTAGATGGCCTAGAACGTATAATGGGAGTCCAGCAACTATATGGTTGATGCACGAGGTATTAGACATGGTTGGTTCTGTTTCTAGCAATAACAGAACTGTCTTTTCTTAATGCATAATCTGACAAGGACCCATTAATGAATTTGAAATTGTAAGCATGGTACACACTACGCCAACTTTTGTCACTATATGTTTGTAGAAATGAAGCTCTCCATTCATTCTCTTTTGCCTTGTAATGTCAACTTGCATAAAGTTGAATTATACCAATCTAAAGCATTATGTTCTAAAAATAACCGTAATATTTGTATCTTATTCTCATCATTAATTATCTTGTACCTATCACATTCTTTTTCAAAGGTATCAATCCGTTTGAGAGCATTTTCTTTACCATGAAAATTTTCTAATACAAACTCTGTATATTAGAAATATTTACAGGTTTATTGTCTCTGGTATCTAACCTTTCAGTAACCTTCTCAATTAGCTTTATTAGTTCTAACTGATTCCCATTGTCTGCCACTGTTTCATCTTTGGTTAAAAGAGATTGTCCACTTTGTTGTAATTCTTCTAAATAGTGGTTTTGGAACACACAATTTAAATGTTCATAAAAATACACAGGAACTATTGCTGATGGAAGGTTAACCTTAACATTCCGGTACTGACCTGGTTTTGTAAATGATTTGCAGGCATTCTTAATAATGCTAATCTTGAACAATTGGGAATGAAGTTTCAAAGATTGGTATTCTTCAGGAAACAACCCTCGTTACCAAGTCGCCATGCTGCTGTATTTCACTTTCAAAGCGAATGCAAACCTGTACTGGCTCCATATTTTAACTTTAGAAATACCGATTTGTAATGTGGTAAAATAATTTTATTTAGCATTATTTACAATAACAATAGTTTCATCAAAACCGAAACAAAAACTTACCTAAAAATAAATCGGTTTTTAAAGTTAATAATACACTCTCGAATCAAACTCTGAACTCCTTACAAACATTAGCACTTATAAACAAAAACTAACAGATATGGTACAAACATCTGATCTTAAGGTTATATCTCTTGTCGAGTATATTCCCAAAGCCTACACAATCAAAACCTAAAAGTACAAAACACTTTTACATATACATATATATATATATATATATATATATATATATATATATATATATATATATATATATATATATATATATATATATTTAAAAATGTCCGAGGCGGGCATCAAAATAACCTACGGAACGTATATGTCCAGCGTTTTAAGGCTCTAAAACCTACTGTTTTTGAAATAACGCACGATATAGGTCCGCACAGACCTTATGCCACCTTGCATTCGTGCCGTTACCATGGCAACTTTATAGTTATAAAAGTAAGTTGAGCCTGTATACAAAAGCTTTTTAATAAATGTTAAATGATTTTGTTAAAATGTTACTTTTAGGTTCCCATGAATGATTAAGAAGATTATATATTCTTTCCCGTGTCTAACCGCAAAACACTATTAAATATGAATACTACTAATAGGTAATGGTATAGCTGAGTCTTATTGCTTAGGTGTTAAACTGAAGGGATTACTAATTACTTATCAAGTAAACTGTTACTTAAACATAATCATTATAAACTATGCAGCTTCACCAAATTTGTTTGTTAAATGAACTTTCTTGGTAATATTATATTATTTATTCGAAGAAACATGTTTCTCTAATATAACTAGCTTATACTTCGAATGCATTAGTGAACAGATAGATACATGTCTAATGCGAGAGTTCTCGTTCGGATATGCTAGTATTATTTATATTGATATAAAAGTTTTATATACCAAATTTGAGATGTTTTGCATTATATTTCAATATAATTTTTGATAAATGTGAATTATGATCTTCAAGTAAAGTACCACATTCGATAGTGACCAAAAAGGGAGGATCGCAACTAGATTGTACATAATTCCCAAATACAAAATTATATCTTTCGACGGCTAACCGTTTTGTGATTTAACGGTTGCGAGATACAAACGAACGTCATAGTGAAACTATTAAAAATGTATTGAGAGATAGTCAAAATGGATATTTCCGCTGAAATCTGAAAACCGCAAGTTTTCGAGATTATAATACTTCCTTTACTGCGTACAAGGGAGTAAAGATGGTAACATTTGTAAGAATGAATAAAAATACTTACTATGATTTTAGCGTCAGTAAGTTTCCAATCCGATGTCTGAATACCTGACAAATGAAAATATCTGACAAGATACACTAGGGTAAGATATACTAGAACTAGGTCATAGGATAAAACTAGACACTTGCACATTTGATTTGTGTCAGTCCACCCGATCTCCCATTTTAAGTATGTCCCTAATTAACTCATGGACTTGCGAGTATTTTGAAGAAGTTACACCAATTTCCAAAGTCGATCAATTTGTTTTTACTTATATTCAAAATGGCTTACAGTTTGCAGATTGCTTTCGGTGCCACTAACAGGTAATTATGGTGCCACTATGGAGTTTTTTTTTTTTTAAATATTTTTGATGCCTTAAAAAAAATTCCAATTCAAGCCATAGCAGGCCAGTATTTTTTTCGTCACTAAGTTATGAGCCGTTTTCACCCATATGCACTCTCGAGAGTAAAACTGGCCTCAGAGATTTCGAGGTTGAGCTTTTTGTGCAGAAAAAATATAAAAAACATTCTTGACACTGTCATAACTTCACCTTGGCAATAAGAAACGAAATCTGCCGTAAATAGAATCTGAGTTCGGACAAATTTCGGATGGACAATCCCCTCTAGAGGGGTGAAATGGGATGCAGGATGTAATAATTTGAAAAAAAATTATGTCAAGTAAGGTATCGAGCCGTACAGTTTTTTTTTCGTTTCTGAATTGAATGGGACGCTTCCCATAACGATACAGTTAATAGTTATGAAATTATTACTGATTTTCAGTGAATGTGTAGAGTATCCGATCCCACGCATAAAAGCAGGAAATGTAATATCAGTGTTTTTTTAGGTGTCAAGTTTATTGTTGAATAGGAAGCGATCACTCAAAAACTATTCAATGCAAAGAAAAGATTGCACCATATTAAATCAGACCAAATTCCCTTGAAGAATTAACGAATTCTCTTGGATTTGTCTTAACTAAATCCATTGTAAGAAAACTTTTGATGAGGCCAATATCGAACCTTTTTATTTTATATTTTAAATGTTTTCTCATCCCCCTGTTGAGTTACATATACCCCACTTAAAGGAAAACTACTATTATTAAGAATTCGTATAAATGGAGTATACCAATAAATACCTTCTATATGAAATAAAATATAACTTTGTCCAAAAAAAATCTCTGTAAACTTACCAGAACAATTTTTTTTTGTTAAAGTTTTATTTTATTTCATAGAGAAGCTTTTTATTCTTTACTTCCATGTTATTTTATTGACCAGAAATAAAGTTGATTTATTCACTTTTAGTCTCAAAACACTTATTTTTCAGGGAAACCTAATTTTACACCACATTTTTTGGCGAATCAGGAGCCAATTCTAGATCGATTCCAAAAGAAACCTCCACTTCGTTTATACGAAATTAATGATTTGAAAAACAAGAAGTTTTTCTAGAACAGGGGTATATGTAGCCCAACAGAGATTTGAGAAAAATATCATCAAGTAAAGAGTGATTTAAAAAAAAAAATAATATTTTTCTCTATAGGTTCCCCGAAAGTCTCTTTGCAATGGATCTAGTTAAGCCAAAATATATTTCTTAAAGGAAATTTTATCAACTTTGTGATGGATCAATATGAACTTAATTATCTTGAACAGTTTTTGAATGATCGCTTCCTATTCACCAAAAAAAAATGTAACACTTAAAAAAACACAAATTTCAAATTTCCTGCTTTTCTGTGTTTAATCGGACCATGGTTCAAAATGAATTTTTTTGCCGCCGTTTAGGTCTATTATGAGCTCTCCAAATATTTCCCGTTCCTCTATATAGTTCAGCCGTAATATGTGATTTTTCGGTATTGTTTAACTAAAACAAGTAATAGCTCTTTAATCATTGACTGTATCGTCAAGGAAGTGGTCTCATTCGATAAATAAATAAAAAACTATGAGAAACGATACCACTCTTTTTATATTTTGCAAATTTTTTGCGAATATCCCGACACCCATTTCGATCCCTCTAGAGGAGGTTGTCCCTCTGAAATTTTGACTAACTCTGCATATTCCAATTCTTACTATCTGGAGGGAGTAAACATTTTCTCCGGCTGTGGCGTGACATTACAACACCTGGATAGCTCACTCTCGAACTCTCATAGGCCTTAACACTTGCGAGTTTAACCCTCGAGTGTATATCTACTACCTTCGAGTGTATATCTACCACCCTCGAGAGTGAATAAGTGCCTGGTGTAAACGCACCTTAAAAAAAGTTCTTTTAACTGTAATCAAAATAAATTTTGTTGAACTGTACTAGACACAGACAGCTGCAGGCTTTCGCTTTCAGTTATCGATTCTGTGCCTCCCACCTGAACAGTTTCCTGGAAATAATCGATTTTTGGCCCCGTTTCTAATTCCATCTAATCGATTCTTGCGAACATGCAGTTAAAGATAGATGCCAATGACCACCAAGGATAAACAAAAACGTCAATACACCAGCAAGTGGGCCTAGGTCAGTCGAGAATGCTTTAATTTTTTATCAAATGTTAATGACAGGTTTGGGTAATGTGTGCCATCCTTAGCCATCCATCATGTCGCATGTCTTGTCTGTCTTAGTGACAATTAAAAGTAATGGCATTTTTGTTATAGAGATATTTGATTAATCTGCTCTACCGTATCTTGGACTTGAATTTATGAATCTCATTTGAAATCAAAGTAAGAAAACATTTTTTAAATTTAAAATCATTAATATATAATTGATTATAAATATAAAATAAATAGGCGGATGTGGGGTAAGTGCGTCATTGTCTCGTTAAATCCAAAGCTTTCTACTGGTAAAATCTGCTCTTTACGGAGCATAAAGCCTAAACACTGATGCATCAGCATTCATTCTCGAAAGTTCGCTAAGATGAAGTATAAAGAGTTGTAAAAATATTAGTTCCAACTCTTGTGTCTTTCAACTGTTGCAGTACAGCTATATCGGTTTTTATTTATTTTATATTTTTTTTGCCCTAAGCGGAAACTAAAGTAGATGTTTTTTCAAAAATTATTTGTGATTTACATTTCTCCTTGACAGTTTTCTATTTTTAGCGCTTGTTCGCAGTCACTCAGCAAAATATGATAATATGGACAAGTGAAGACCTCTTTTGTGTGACAAGTATGCGTGGTACACTTATCCTTACGATCATGTTTTGTCGATGCAACAACGGACTAAAGCAGTGGTTCTCAACCTGGGGGACGTGATAAAACTAAAGGGGGGAGAAAGAGGGCGCGAGTATATCGAGAAAAAATTAGAAAAAATATATCGGCAAAAAATTAATTTGTTTTACAAAAAACATTCTGACATAATAAAAAATAAAATACACTTTACACTTTTTTAGTGCAGAAAACTCATGATCAAAACCTGCCAAAAATTCAAACAGTGATATTTTACTAAATTATTGTTCGATTTCGCCACTTGCCGTGAAGTCTGTGTAGATTTCTTCTTTGGCAGTTGAGAAACCGGGAGTATTTTCAAATGAGTTCCTAGCCCACTTGCTATCAAGTTGAAGTCAAGAAAATACTTTGCCACATGGATAAATGATTTTCAATGGTTACAAATAAAACTTCCACATTTTGTTCTTCAGTCTTGTATGTTCTAACACATTCATCCACATTTTCAAACGTTTCTAGTTTTTTCGCCTTACATTTCTGCTTCACAATTCAATTTTTCTGAAAAAAAAAAACAATCTTTATCACTCGTATCGAATAAATGTGTAGTTGTTCCTCGGAGTTGAAGATTCAGGGTATTTAATTTCTCGAATATGCCGACCAAGTAGCTCAATTTCATCAAGCTATCTCGAAACATTTTTGCTTCCGGTCGGTTTTCCTCTCCTAGGATTTCATCTCTTAATTCATAAACACGTTACAAAAATCTCCCACGTGATAACCATCTTTCCTCGCAGTAAAATAATAACGCTGAATGTGCTGCAACTATGTCTTCATATAGTGCAGAAAACATTCTTGATTTTAGGGGTCGCATTTTTATATAATTTACTACGGTTATCACCGTCGTTAGCACAATATTCAGACCAGGACTTATTTCTTTAGATGACAGAGCTTCTCTATGGATCAGACAATACACTCTGGAGATTTTTGTTTCACAAATGCTTGTACACTTAGAAATCTTCCAGACATTGTACGGGCACCATCGGTGAATATTCCGACGCAATTTTTCCACTCTATATTTGCCTGGTTTAGAAAATCATTTAAGATACCAAATAATGCAAGTGCTATCGCTTTGAATTCTATTGGTTTGCAGAATAGTAGTTCTTCTACATAGGCAATAATGAGCGTCTTTATTGCTATCTGTTGCCTCATCAAGCAGAATAGAAAATAAATTGGCACGAAACTTTCCGAAAAGATGATGCTGTGATTGAGATATGGACTGCAATTGTTTGGCAAAATTATCTCCAAACATAGTTACTACAATCTCAATTGCAGCTGGCAGAATGACCTCTTCACCGATGTTGTTAGGTTTTTACATCTGGCAATTCGATATGAAACTTTGTTAGAAGCAAGTATAACTTTTTCATTCATAGACAAAGTTCTTTTGTGTGTGATTTTTTGATTTACAAAATGTGATTTTTGCTTTTTAATTTTAATTCGAAGAATTCTCGGGGTTTGCTAACGCATTCACTATGAAGCGTTTCTAAATGCCGTTTAAGTTTATTAGGCTTTATGCTGTCTACTGCCGAAATATTTGAGAAAATGAAACACAAAGACCATTCTTCTCCATTTACTTCAGTGCTGGCTTACTCAAAATTTAAATATTCTTCAAAATATTTTATTGATTTTATCTTCGGAACCATTGTCGTCTGTGCACTTTTTGATACTTCACTATACTTTAATGCTCGTTTACGACTACTTAAAAATTTACTCATACAATAGTATACATACACTATATAATTATACGGCTATAATACTGTATAATATCGTTCATTGCAGAGAGCAAGCAAATTACAAGATACACATTCAGGGTAGAGGTAGAAGAATCGACTCGACTGAGACTGGCGGGAACAAGATGCTATATTTATACCCGCCATACAAACGTTTTAGAATGTTCGAGACAAATTTATGCATTAATATTTTGAATATTGAATTGATATATGATATATTTGAAAATTAGAATTGATATATGCATTATGTAAACTAAATTAAATAGAAACTAATATTACGATTAAAGCACGATTTCAATGAAAATTATTCAATCAATGGGATGGGGGAGGAGGAGCGAGATGAAAATTGTGATTGAAAATTGGGTCGCAAATACTAAAATTTTGAGAAATTCTGGACTAGAGAATTAAAACAAATTAATTGTTTTAAATACATTCATTCAATTATATTCTACATCTCACTTTCATAACTAAATGGAGATAGAAAAATGTGAATCTCAAATAAGCATTAACTTGTTTCGATGATTGTATCTGTATGATTATCCTCCGGAAACCGAACTATTTCCCACTTACCCCAAAACCGTTCCTCCTTGAATAACGAATCTTACAGATGCCTTGTACACACTTACCCCTCAAGGCACTATGCATTATGTACTATTCAATTAAATTGCTAATTTCATCAAAATTGACGAGGTATAAACGTAGGTTTGATTGTAATATTTAAAAATTATCATCTAAGAAACATTTAAAAAAAAAGACGAAAATCTAGCTTCAAAAATAAAAAATTTACAGTCCTGTAAAATTAAACTTTGTAGAGCGCACTGTCCCGACATTACCCTACTGGAAATAGAAACGAATATTTTATGTAGATTATTTTTGGAAGATTTCGAATCAAAACTTCTATTCCCCCAAGCCGGTTTATAGCCCAGTATATAAAGGGTCGAGCGTGCATTAATAGGGGGCAAACGATTTTTTTTTTTTAAAGATTTTTTATTGGGAGCCTGAAACTATGTTTGCGACCTCGAAAGTCCCTGAAAGAAGTTTTGGTTGGCGAAAAACCTCGAAATTTTAGCACTTATTTCATTTTTTTTCTTACAACTCAAAAATGAAATGTCCTACAGAAAAATTTATTGTTGCCAAAATTGAAGCAGACAAAATTGTCTACAAAATGAACTGGTCAAACATAATTTTATATCATCTTAACCCTTATCTAAAGGTTTTTGAAGTTTGTTGAAATTTTCCAAAAAAACTTAAAATGTGGAATTTTGCTCATTTTGACTTCAATATAATCGTTTATGGTACCTATTCTATATTTTTAATTATACCTATGTAGTAGAAGTATTAATGGGATGTACATACATTTATTTATATGTATTGGCATAAACATTGACATATATGTAGTATATATAGCAATATAAGTTATAACATTAACAGGATTTTGCTCATTTGTATATGATCGTTTACGGTGCTTATTCTTTTCATTTATTCTGTTTGTTTATGATAATTGATCATTAATTATGTTGTACAAGTATGTATTAACCATAGGTACCATATATTATATTAATACACCATATATTAACCATATGTATACATATATATATATATATATATATATATATATATATATATATATATATATATATATATATATATATATAAATATAGTTTTGTGGTTTTCAGGAAAATTATAGTGAAAAATTGAAAAAAGTATACATATGTAGCGGGGGATAAAAGTTATATGTACACACATAACTTAAGCGTCGGCAACTCCAAACATAAAAAAAAAAAGGAAAAAGGTTTAAGTAATGACACCCATAGTATCCGAAATAAGACTCACTTTAATCAGCTTTTAATTCGCCTTTTATACATTCTGGCTGTTATTTACACCCGTACATGGTATTAAGGCTAATACTGCTGCACTCCGAGCCTTAACTCCCCCCTGCCAGTTTACGAACATATCGTAAACTTTACAAATACATAGGAACGAAGTGCACAGTACTCAGCCGTTAATACCTTACATTCCAGACTTCCTAACCTATGACTATAATTACATTTCACTGTTCCTTATAATCACTGCACTCACATTTAAAACTATGTACATAAATAGTAAATGCAAAAGAAAAAAAAACAACAGCCATAAAAAAAATATTAAAAAACATCTATACAAAATAGAAAATTTCCGTGCAAAAACTAAAGACCAAATAAAATATAACTCTTCTGGACTCGCTATTGTACATGTTCCTGTGTAAAATGGTTCTGTGCGCTGAGACGGGGGCACTCCAGCTCGTTACGGTTGCTCTGGTTCTGATATTGGCAGCTTTAACTGCTCAATATGAACTGTCCTTCTCTTTTTAGGTTCACTGACACTCTCAATGGTGACAGTATTATGTTCCCTAATTATAATCACCCTGAATGGCCCCTCGTATCGCAGCGGCTCCTTTCCCCTATTGGAAATTATCTTCCGATAAACGATGGACCCGATTCTTATCGCCCCCATCACGACCTTTACCCGAAGATTTTCCCGCGCTACCCTACTGCGCTTCTCCTTCTCAATTTTCGCTCGGACTTTCTCCCATCGGTTCCCTAATTCAATTCTGTTATTCAACAGGTCTCCCGCAATTTCCTCGTTGGCCGTCGTACCTCCGTAAAACTGGAACCACGTCTGTAGAGCCCTCAGTACCGTTTCCGCTGATCGTTCATGGATCTGGTGTGCCATCGCTACTTTACTGAAGAGGTCGATGATCGTGACCCACTTGTATCCTCTCCAGGTGAACGTATCAACTTGTAGGTCTCCTAACGGCGCATCCGCAGTCGGCGTCTCCTCCTGTCTTCCTTTTGGGGGATGTCTGTCGTATTTGGTGGTGAGACATATTGAACATGCTCGGATGGTCTCTGTGATGGACTTCTTCATTCCCCATCAAAAATACTTACGCCGAAATGCCTGCAAAGTTTAGGTCACCCAGCGGTGATTCGTCTTTCCCTTCGGTGATAAGCAAGCGTCAGCTCTTTTTGGCGTTCTTCGTCTCTCACGGTCTCTACAATTAGCTTACAGCGGATGAGAGTCCGGTACATACCGATTTGCTCAGACCGCCATAATTTCTTAATCTTCTCTCAGATCGTGGCGTTTCCCACATAGAGATGGTAGGTCACCTCTGGTTTTGACGCGTCCTTCAGGGCCCTGCAAATTTGGTCTTCTCTCGCTCCTGGTTGCGACCAAATGGAGTTGATCTTGCTACGTCCGTATCGAGAGTATTCCACTTTCATGAGGCCCGAAGTTCTGGTTTTCAGATTATTTGCCGCCGCGTGTCATTGATCAGCTCTTCTATCTCTTCCATCTCCGCCGGTCTTTCCTCGGTCGAGCTCGTCTCTCCTGGGGATTCTTCCTCTTCGTCTTGTTCTCGTGAGTCCTGTTCTCCTTCTCTTTCAGGTGTCCATTCCGTCAAAAATTGACGCACGTCCCTCGATGGTCCTCCACCCTCCTCCTCTATGGCATTTATCATGATGGCACTAGACAGCCAGTCAGCGACTACATTCTTTTTACCGGGCTTATACACGATTTCCATATTGTATTGGGCCAGGAGCTCTTTCCATCGCGTAACCCTCAGAGGCCTGTGATCAGTATGGCCGGAATCGCCACCCGTATACGTAGGGTCTAAAGTGGTCCACGGCCCATACAATTCCTAGCAGCTCCCGTTCCAAGGCGCTGTATCTATTATCCGCGTCCGTAAGGCGTCTGCTGGCGTATGCTTGTGGGTACCGTCTTTCTTTTATGTAGGTCACCATCTCCTGTTTCAGAGATATCTCATGTATAGTTCGTCCCGTTACCCCGAGTGTATCTCCCTCCCTGAAGATGTCCCTGAACTCCCACCTAATCGCCTGCTTCCAACCCTCCTCATGACTAATTCCTCCTATCCGTGCTCTACCGTCTTTTATACGCTCTTGGCAATCGTAACTTCTCGTCCCTATCCTCATGTACCATTTTCCCTTGCGGATCCTAACCCGCGCGCCTACTCTTCCCAACAGATCACATCCAATAATCCCCTGGTATTCCCGGGGCATACTCCCTACTATATGCACCGCTAATGTGCCGCCCTTAAGTCCCCATCTGTTTAGTCCCATCTCCGCTTCCCCTTCTACTTTACATGGGCCACCCAGGGCGATTAGTTTACAAGTGCATACCTGCGTCTGGAGTGCCTTCTCTCCGCCACACAGCCTCTCCATCGCTCTCCGGGTCATGATGGTGCTGGAGCTTCCCGTGTCCACCAGGCACCTTACTCCTTCGACAACTCGTATGATAGGCAACCCGCAAGCCTCCTTTGCAATATTTTGACTTACTAACAGACGGTCGCCTCTCTGCTGGCACTCCCCTCAGATCGCCTCCTCTGCTCTCCATCGTCTGCCTCCTCCGTTCTTCCGGCCGCCTCTAGTCCCTTCGGTTTTTCGGCCTTCTGGTCCGTCCGACTCTTCCTCCGACTCGGATGAGCCCGATGCCTCAGACGGCTCTCGTGATGATGCGCTCCTTCTTGGCGAGTCGTCTCTCCTCCTTACTCTCTGAGAGTTCACCTCCATTGGTTCCGCTATTGGTGACTTCTTTCTCTGGTTAAGGTATGGGCAATGTCTTGCGATGTGTCCCTCAGTCCCGCATTCGAAACACCTGGTACGTGGGCACTGCGCTATCAAATGTCCGCTCTTTCCACATCCATGGCATTTCCTGTTGTCTCCTCCTCTCATCCTGATCTAGGGTCTGCTTTGACTCATCCTTTTCCCCGATACTGCAACTCTCTCCGGGTTGCTGTAAATCTGACCCTTTTTTCTCCAGGTCGTCGGCGTGTTTCCAGGGCGCTACTTCCATTCGGGTCTCCTCCTCTCTTGCGCTGCTGTCCACCTTTTCTTGTGAACATTCCATGAATGAGCGATCTTCTGGAAGGCCACCTTTAGTCCCGCTTTCTTTGGCTATTTGAACCTTCAGGATGGTGGACACAAATCCCATCCTCCCTTCTGTCTCGGCCGCACTCACCGTCTCCCTCATCTTCTCCGTAATCTGGTTAAATTTAGCCAACAGGAGTTTTTACCTTCCTGAATAACTGGAAGATATCTTCTTCTGGTGTCCATCTGTCGCCGCCGTATGCCTTCTTCAATCTGTCCTTCACCACCGGCCATAGTGTCTCCTCATCCGCTTGTATCTGGTTCAAAATGCTGCGCTTGACCCTACACACCAGAGCCGCTTTCTGGGCTTCCGCATCACCGGGGTTTACCAGGTCTTCTCTTACCTTGGCCTCGATTCGTGCTATTAGGCGGTCACCTCCTTTTATAAAATGATTTAGTTCATCTATGTCCCCCGAGAAGCGTTCCAGATCTAATACGGCGTTTCTCAGGTCCCGTGACGTAGCCACTCTAATCTTCCATTCCAGCGCATTTGCATGCGCCGCTGCTAGCGAATCTTGGGACAATGGCGGAACGTTCTGCACGTTCAGGACCGCCGGTCTCTCCACTCCTTCGCTGGTCATTACTTAGTTCCTTTTTTCGTAACGTCTTTTAAAAGAAAAATAAAAAAATCTTTTACGAACGCTCCGTCCCGGGTTTCGGCACCAGTTAAGCGTCGGCAACTCCAAACATCGAAAAAAAAAGGAAAAGGGTTTAAGTAATGACACATCCGAAATAAGACTCACTTTATTCAGCATTTAATTCGCCTTTTATACATTATGGCTGTTGTTTACAGCCGTATATGGTATTAAGGCTAATACTGCTGCACTCCGAGACTTTACTTATATACATATATATATATATATATATATATATATATATATATATATATATATATATATATATATATAGAGAGAGAGAGAGAGAGAGAGAGAGAGAGAGAGACATAAATGTAGTTTTGTGGTTTTCAGGAAAATTATAGTGAAAAATTGAAAAAAAGTAGTTTTATTTACACTATAATTGATCAAATTTAACAGATATAAAAGCATAAACATTAACAGTATAAAAATATCTGATGTGGACAACACATGACTTCCTTGTACGCCTATTAAACTATAAATCGGTGGCACAAAAAGTGATCCTGAATTTGGTTGCTAGTTTCCGAAGATCGCAGTATCTCAAAAACAACATTCGGCGTCGCGACTTCCATCTATTGACACACACACAAATAGGGAGGAAAACGAGTATTTTACACTAAATTTTAACACTTAAAACAAGTAATAAAAATGTTTAATTGGATTATAAACCAAATTGCGTTTGTAACCTTTATTGCCGAAACTTATGATTTATGTATTTAATTTTTGATTTTAGCTTATTATGACCTTCAAGTAAAGTACCGTTTTCGCCTCACCAATTTTAACCAAAATATAGTAAATACATTCATATCGATATAAAAGTCCTATTTACCGAATTTGAGATGTTTCACATTATATTTTAATATAATTTTTGATGAAAGTCTAAAATGAACTTCAAGTAAAGTACCGCTTCTGGTTTCCCACTTTAGACCAAAATCTAGTATGTTATTTAGATCAATATATAAGTTATAAATACCAAATTTGAGATGTTTTGCGAAGTATTTTAATATAATTTTTGATGGAAATCAATTATGACCGTCAAGTAAAGTACCACTTCCGGTGATTAAGCGGTGACCAAAAGGGAGGTTCACAACTAGATTTTACAGCAATCCTAAATACGAAATTTCAACTTTCTACGGCTAACCTTTTTTGAGTTACGCAAGATACCAACGTACATACGAACGTACGAACGTACGTACGTACGTACAGACGCCACGAAGAAACTAGTCAAAATGGATTCAGGGATGGTCAAAATGGATATTTCCGTTGAAATCTGGAAACCGAAAATTTTCGCGATTACAATACTTCCTTTACTTTGTAAAAGGAAGTAAAAACACAGAAGCGGCTTCTTTCAGAGCTGGGTTTTCTCTTTAATAATAGCACGTACCTTTGTTTTTTCATGGCCAAACGGAGACGACGTTGTGTCAAACCAGTGAATGCATGCGCACAAAGAAGGTATTTAAGATCATGCTGATACGATGAGGTCGAGAAATATGGATCATCTTTGCCACTACTTCCTGGTTTGAGAAGATGTACATTATTTTTGTTGGAATCGGGATGCAGTTACAGCATAACTAGCACATCAATATCCTCAATTAGGATAAGAATAATATCAAAACTGCTCGACTATGAAAGAGCTGTGTCTACAATGAGTACATTGGCCTCTTCTACTGCCTGTAACACTTTCATTGAGCCTTATTCAAAATATGTTTTTAACATTAGAATGAGATGGCTCTTGTTTGATTCATTACCCTAGAACTTCTCTTATAAAACAGCAGACAGTGTTCTCTCATCGAACATGATATTGGGTGACGTATTTATTTTGGAACGACGAACCCTCACTGAACTTTTCGTATCTCGCTGTTTCGAATCACTTGGGTAGCCATCAAACACGACCTTACTTGTGATCCGCCTCTTGACATAGGTGAAGTACTTCATGCACATAGAATCAAAAGATTCAGTCCTATCCCACACAACTTTGTGAAGGATTAAACCTCCATCCATCACAACCATCTTATTTTTTCAACAACGACGTCTGTATATCTGCAGACTTGAAAACTTTGTACAGTAATGTTTTGGTTCCCTTTCGTAATCCCTCTTCACTGAATAAAAATAAAGGATGAGGTGTCAGTTCATAGGTAAAGTAGTGCTTTAGATCTTCGTCGGACAGTTAATTGGCACAACTATGTAAGGTATTAACTTACCTATCCTAACGCATTTAAGATTAATTTAGTGCATTTATATAGTTCCTCAATTAATTGACTCTGTTGTGTAGCGCCCTTCTATTCAACTCCAACTCTCTCACTCCGATATATCCCTCTCTCTCTCTTTCACTTCTCTAATATGACTAATGGGCTGTTAATTATAATTAATATGACAAATTAACTATAACAAGTCCCAATGAGCAAAATCCTGTTAAATCTGTCCGAATTTCAGAGCATTTTGTAGGTATTTTATTCTACTTTAATTTTGGGAAGAATAAAATTTTCTGTAGGGCATGAAGTTTTTGAGTTATAAGTAAAACACTGAAATAAGTGCTAAAATTTCGAGGTTTTTCGCCTACCAAAAATTCTTGCAGGGGATTTCGAGGTCGCAAACTTAGTTTCAGGCTCCCCTTACCATACCAAATAATCCTAAAAAAAAATCTTTTGCCACTTTTTTAGCTTTCCAAAAATAGTCTATTTGAAACTTATGTGATTAAAAGCAATCAAAGTAAAGATATACTTTTATAACTTTAATATATTGAAGAGTATATTACTGAGATGATTATTTTTATAAAAAATTGTCCTTGTACACATAATGTCTCTGGTTTTGACTCCTGATGAAGAATTTTTCAGATTTCTGGTGACATCTATTTTTTGCAACACCTTGCTCACATAATTTGAGTAACCTTCTGGTTTTACAAAACCATCTTTACAAATAACCAGATATCACAACCATATTATAACAGACGCCTATGTTTCTTATTTCATTGCGGCAAAAGGTATTAAATCCACGGGACAAATGGAAAAGAGGTAAATATTGGCTTGTTAGGAAAAATACATAGAACATTTATGTTCTATGTTTTGAATGCTTGATTATCGGTATAACCTTGTTCATGCTCAATAACATACAGTCGAATGCATTTTCTATACTCTATAAAACCTACTCCTATCTTATCAATGTTAATAGCTCTTCAAGTAGTATATGAAATATTCATTTTAAAAGATAAATAAAAGGAATATAGACAGCTAGAATTTTACAACTGTAGTCGAAATGATGCAATGGTTAAAATAAGTATTTGTACACTTAGTTTTTCGGATAAAAATATGTTTAATAATTTATTTAACATAAATTAGCTGATGGATATCATTACAAACAACATTATGCATCCATTTTCACAGGTGAAGGAAATTATAAATCCGTACAACCTAATTAACCACAAAAATTGAACAATTCATTTTTGCAGGTAGGATTTAATCATTTCGATTTACGACCCATTTTGGATGAATAGTCGTTCAATTCGGATCATTTGGTCCATTTGAACTAGAGCTTATTTATTTAGTGAAAACCATGAGCTGAGAAAAAACTAACAAGTTATTTTCACAACAACTGTTACTTTATGAATACTTTTTTCATGATAAATTTTAAATATTGTTTGGTATAATTATTCTTTATACATAAAGATAAACAATGATAATCGTTTCAGAGACTATCCACAAGTATGTTAAATTTTTTTCTATTCATAGTTAGTTCATAGCTCAAAGTTCTTAAACCTAGTTGACATTTTTATTAACCGTTCTAGGCGATTATGGGTGTATATTTTAATTGAATCAGCAGTTTGAAGAAGGGAACGAATCCAAAAACAACTTTTTCGGTAAATAAGGATAAACGTTATAATTTTCTTATTCCTTACTATATCTTTACCAACTTTACTGCCAGATTCTTTACTCCACTCCGTTATTCCTGTGTATTGGATAGATCGGTTGAACTTTTCTAAAAGAAGTAATAAAATATTGAAACCAGTGGATGTGTTCCCTTCTTTAAATTGATAATGAGTTAGTCATAAAAATCTGTTATATCTAAGTAAATATTAATATTCTTATTTTCTCAAAACATTACAAATACAATGAACAGAGTAGATTCAATACTACTTACATGTTTTTTCAAGCATTATGTAACACTACGTTCTGTGAAAATCATATTTTACACTGCACTTTCACTGTCAACAACTGTTGTTTCCGTAGTAGTTGGTCTAACCAACACTTCTTCATAAAATGATTTGTACTCACATGGTATGTATGTAAGTATCTTGATATATTCTGCATCTTCTTATAACTGAAAACATGAAGTTCTTTAATCTCAGGATTCATATTTTTAATTTTTATCCACAGCAATGTTAATTTTGCATTGTCGCTAAGATGTGGACTTTTAATCTTTGAAGTTAGCTCCTCACAAGTGCTGCACACGTCTATCTGTGGACGTCCAAATCAATAATGGCAATTCTCAAAGAAATGTTTCCTGTAAACGTCAAATTTTACCTTATCGGCAATATTATGATTTTTTTACTAAAGCGTTTGTACATAGTTTTAAAGTTAAGTTCGACACTTAAGTACTTCATATTTTTATTGCTGCAGTGTGTTTCTTTATTTTGAAATTCTTTAATGTGATTATCGATGAAAGCACGAACGTTTTCAGGTATTGGATTACCGCGGTGTCCGTGCTTGCCCTTATTAACCACCCCAGCTTGGCCTTCATTTATCAGAGAAGTTAAACGAAAGATGGCTTTATTCTTGATATAGTAAAAAATACTGAATGCATTCTTACATTACAGTCATTACGGTATAATACGAGTAGCATTAACCGATACGCTCAGTATCAGTTTGAATAAGGAAACAAAACCTGGATGTGTTCCCTTCTTCAAACGAATGAATATTTGTAGGCCCGTTTAAACAGGAATGAGAGTGGTTTTTGTTTATTTTTTATACCATACAATAAGCGCCTATATGAAAACGAACATTTGGCACAAAAATATGAATTTCGATTTTTTGGCGCTTGTTCCCTACTTCAAACTGCTGATTCAATTACTGTTCTTTTCATTAATATTTAAACGTAGTTGTATATCCTCGTCGTTTTTTTTTGAAAAGGCTCAAGTACCGAAAATTCGACATTTATATTTCAATTAATTATGATACGAAAGCACCATCTCCATCGATTCCCGCTCACGACATATCGAAAAAAAATAATTGGAAATGGTCTAAAAATCTACTATTGATGGCGTAACCAGTTTTTTTTTAAAGTCTCATCAACCGAAAAAAATGCGCATGAAAAATTATTGTAAAACGACAAACTCCGCATGATTATTATTTTGTCGACCTAACATATACGGGTTTTCGGGTAACTGGTTCTTTGGAAATATAAGGTCTTGGAGCTTGAAGTTTTACTTCAGATATATATGAGAAAAGAAAGTTTTTTTAAATTTTCATTTCAATCGGTCGTAGGGGAACCGAGGTATTGTATTGTATTGTTGTTCTTTGACGGGGCTACAGCCTAAATGGTTGAACTAAAGAATTTTAAAATTTGCATACATATAACTTTTGACCAGTTTTCGTGGGGTTTTTTCATCATTTGTACGGATTTGAAATCTTAAAAAAATTTAAAATCAAAAAACATATTGTTTTTCAACCAGCGCTCCAATATAACTGTGCACTTTTATTTTGAAAACGTTCTTGTTCTAAATTAAATTTTTTCGAAACTGTTCATGCAAGAACTTTTTGGTTAGAACTTATATAGTAAACGTTTTTTAAGAACTTTCTTGTAAGAATTTTTATATACAAGTTCTATATTAAAAAAAGTTCCCTTTGGAGCGTTTTATTGGAATTTTAATTACAGTTCTCATTATTAAAGTTTCCAATTAAATGTGGAAAATACTTATGTAATCGTGTCTTCAAAGGTTTTCTTATCTTAAAATGTTTATTTCTTTAAATAGGCATTTTGTACATGAATTTATTAAAATTAAAGCAATTTCCCTATTAAAATTAAAAATGAAATGTTAATTTAAAAGGTAATTGTATTTATATTTGTTTATATTGAGTGTCAATACTGGTTATTCCTATCTGTATTGATGTAATTTTAATTATGTTTGAGTTGACATTGCTTGCTGCAATCTGTTTCCCATGTTTTTTACTGAAAAATAGTGAAATAAAAAAGCAAATATAATCAGTTGACATCCGCATGATAGTATAGAAGGATCAATCTAATTAGGGATTGATAAATTAACGATAGAAATTTTAGAACAGTTAATCTTCCGATCGAATCTAATACCACTAGAAAAACTAGATCTTTACAATTTGATGTCTATTTGTATAAAACATAATTATTTTAAATTTGATGGAAAATTCTTCAAACAGGAAGAAGACTTACCGATGGGCTCCCCTCTCTCATCCCCTCTGGCAGATTTATTTATGGACAAATTAGAACAAAAAATTCTTGACCCAAATAATTCTCAACTAGCTCAGCATGTCATATACTGGTATCGGTATGTAGATGACATTATATGCCTATGGTCTGGTACGACAAGACAAATAAATATTTTTTTAAAGGAAATAAACGAAATTCATCCCTCAATTAAATTCACAGTAGAACTGAAAAAAAAAACAAACCATAAACTTTTTAGATTTAGAAATCTCAGTAAAAAACAAACATCATGAATTTGGAATTTACCAGAAACCCACCCACAAGGATGTCGTTATAAACAATGGTGCTAGGAGACCGATAGCACATAAACTCGCAGCCTTTAATAGCATGATTTACCGTCTTTTGAACATACCATTAAATAAAAAGAATTGTAGTAAAGAAACTGAAATAATATATTCCATAGCAAAAAATAACGGGTATAATAAAACCACTATCACTCATATTTAAAAAAAAACAATTACAAAAAAATACAATTAATGACATCTATTCAACAATCCCCGAAGATAGGCCCATCCCGAAACATTATGTTTTGATTCCATATTACGGCCCTATATCCACCAAAGTCGGAAATGAATTGAAAAAAACTAGGATTAAACCCTACATTTAAAATAGAAAAAACCCTATCCTCATATTTCTCTTCTCCTAAAGACAAAATAGACTCTTTCCAAAAAAGCGGAGTATACGAAGTAAATTGTAATGATTGTGCAGCCAAATACACGGGAAAAACTGGAAGATCAGAGATTAAAGGAACATATTCGTGCATATAATAATAAAACAGATAATTCCAACTTTTCAATTCATTTAAATGAAAATAATCATAAATTCATCAAAGACTCAGGAGTTAAATTAATACATCACGTTGAAAACAGCCTCAAATTAAATATATATGAAGCACTTGAAATAATAAAATCCTTCAAATCCAATTCAGATTTTTGCTTAAATGACCAAATAAATATCTCCAACAGTCCAATCTTAAATTTATTCCCATCTATAACAGAAAAAATAATTACTCACCGGCATTACTGGGAAAATCCTGACCCTTAAACCGTTTACCTAAAAACATCCTGCCTATTTCTCGTTCATTGTTTGTACAATGCGAGAAGGAACCAGTACAAAGTTTTCTGTTTGATATAATCCATTTATTTAAACCTTGGTGAGTACCAACATGTATTTGATTTCTTGTCTTAATTAAATTCATAATTCATAAATGTTTTATAATACTGATTTATATAATTTAATATGTATAATAATACCAACTATATTTTGAATGGCTTATTTTTTAATTTGTTGTGTGTTTTTAGAACTGAGGATGAATGTATAACATTCGAAACTAGTTTTCGATAAAACAAATTTACAGAAGTGGCAAATAATTTATCAATCCCCAATTAGTAAATATAATGTTTTGTATTTATTTCCCAGTATACTTTTCAGCTCAATGCCAATAAAACTTCCCTAGCACCTGCCATTAATTGGTAGACCAACATACTACACAATGACCATTCCCCGAACCTAAAAAAAAAATTGAACTGAAAGGGAGAATGAGCACTGGCAATTCGGGAATGCAGTTGCAATACAATACTCCCCGCGGGCCAGCATCAATGAAAAGCCTTTTCATGCAAACAATAACTCACAACACCAACGCCGGTCCCAAATGGGAATTACTCAGCCTATTTACATTCGGTACCGCAGTGGAACATTTTTGTAATTTCATCTGATCCATCTTAATTAATGCCATTATTTAAAAAACTCTGGTAGTATCAGCCCGTCACTGCGAGGGATTCGGTCCTATAATTTGTATTTAATGGGGTATTCATCATGTAGTGGGTGCAGGAAAAATGTAACTGGGTTTCATCGGGAACAAGATTTTTTTCAATATCCCCATAGTTGTTATAAATATAAATTTTTGAAGTATAAATTTATAGTATAAAAAAAATTTATTGTTAAGAAAGCTGTGTTCTGTAACTACGCTACATTTTAAGACCGGATTATGGCGACGTAATGACTTTGTTGTTTTTTACATTTGAATTTGTTTAAGATTAGTATTGAAGGTGATGGGGCTCATCCAGTTTTTGTAATTATGTTTGTCATAACTAACTTAAGTTCTAAAAGTAGAAGATAGTATTGATCTGTTTTGTCGGTGAACTGGAGCCGGTGCCGGTGTCGTATAGTAGAGCCAGAACAACCGTAACGAGCTGGAGTGCCCCGTCTCAGCGCACAGAACTATTGTACAAAGGTACAAGAGCTATATTTTATTTTTGTCTTTAGTTTTCCCATGGATATTTTCTATTTTGTATAATGTATTTTTGTTTCTTTCACTATTTATGTATATAGTTTTAAGATATGAATGAGGCGATTACAGAGAACAGTGAAGTGTGAATATAGTCATAGTTTAGGAAATAAGTCTGGAATGTGAGGTATTAACGGCTGACCACTGTGCACTTCGTTCCTATATATTTGTAAAATTTACGAAATGTTCGTAAACTGGCAGGGGAGAGTTAAGGCCCAGAGCGCAGCAATATTACCCTTAACACCATGTACGGCTGTAAACAAACAGCCAGGATGTATATAAGGAGAATTAAAACGAGATTAAAGTTAGTCTTATTTCGGATATTGTGCGTGTTAATTTAAAAAACTACTGATTATACCTTAAATCTTTTCCCTTTTTTTTGATGTTTGGAATTGCTACCGCTTAACTTATGTGTGTACATATAACTTTCCCCCCCCCCCCCGTACATTTTTGCGCTTCCAGCAATCCCCTTTAACTAAAATTCTGTATGAGGCTTTGTTTTCCAAGCAGAGCAATACAATAGTAGTAGGGGTAAATTTTAGCCTTTATTAAGACGTTATCCTATTTTAAGGTTTCGCTCACCATTACAGGGTTGAAAATTCGTATCTGAATAATGATGATTATTAAGTTGATTTAATATTGTAATATTTTGTATTTTCGTGCAAATAAGTCACGGAACTGAATTTTGCTGCTAAAGTGTTTTATTTATTTATTTTTTTTATTCACATTCATATTCACTGTTGGGCGGTACAGTCCTTGCAGGACCTGGGTCTCTGACACCATTCTTCCCCATTCGTTGTGGTCTCCAGCGAGGCTCCTCCAATTTCCGATCCCCATCTTTCTTAAGTCGTCCTCCAAGTCATCAATCCACCGACGCCTGGGTCTGTACCTTTTCCTCCTGGTGCACAATCCAGCATCATTTGAGGCAGCCCACAGAACCATTCTTTCTACATCCCCCAACTATCTTAGTCTGCTTTTCTAAACAGGCTCTTAATACAATTCCACTAGTTCAGTATTGCTTCTGATTTTCTACCTGTGCTCTTCTTTGACGCGTCCAAAGATCTTTCTCAGGACTCTTCTCTCCCAAACTAGTAGAGCTCTTCTGTGTTCCTTGATCAGAGTCTAAGTCTCATTATCATACATCACTACCGGCCTAAATATCGTTTTATATCATAAAAGCTTGGCTTTCCTGGAAAGACTTTTGTATTAGAGAGTTTTTTGCAGGGCATAAAAAGATTTGGTTCCTGCTACCATTCTGCGCTTAATTTCAACTTATAAATTGTTGCTCTCCGTCACTACTCCTCTTAGGTACTACGTGTTTTCACCCACAACAACAATATCTCTTCTCTCCCCGGTTTGTCTAGAGGTTTTCATATATCTAGTCTTTTCAATGTTTATTCTGAGTCCCAAACCTTCTGCTGCTCTCTTGAATTCTTCTACAGCACCGGTCAATGCTGTTTTGGTTCTCCCTGTGATGTCTATATCATCACCATACCCCATGTTTTTTGTGAGCCTATTGTAAATGGTGCCATGCGGGTTTGTCCTTATACTTCTAATGGCAACCTCTAAGACGAGGTTGAATAATACCGATGACAATGGGTCCTCCTGACTTAAGCCACTGTTAATCTGAAAGCTATTGGAGATGCCTACTCTAGTTTTAACCTTGCAACTTGTCCTTTTCAGAGTCATTTTCGTCAATCTCATTAACTTGCTAGGTATTCCTAGTGCCTGCAATCCCTTTAATAGTTTTCTTCTGTCCACACTATCATTCGCCTATTGGAAGTCAATAAAGAGATGGTGTAAATCGATATTATACTAGTATGTTTTCTCGATTATTTGTCTAATCGAGAACAGGTGGTCTGTAGTTGACCGTCCCGGACGGAAACCGCTCTGGTACTCGCCCAGTAGTTGTTCACTCCTTTCCACCATCCTCCAACATATTGCTCCCGACAGGACCTTGTAAACTTTTTGCAGAAGCGCTATCCCTCTGTAATTTTCGAATTTTAGTTTATTCCGTTTCTTATGTATAGCGACTATGATAGTTTCTCCCCAGTCAATGACATTTTTTCTTCCATCCATATATCCCACATCATTCTAAAATCCCCTAAAAAATTGTCTGCCCCTGCGTATATTATTAATTATGAAAGAATTTCATCGGGCCCTGGATACTTATTCTTTTTTAGGGACAAAATTATATCCACGATTTTGTTTCTGTCAGGTGGTACCTCCTCATCAATACATACATACCCTCATCATTGTCAGATCGGTGGAAGTGTTAGGTACGCCTGGTGGAGGCGCATGTTGCTTGTCTCAGGATATAGCATTTCCTTAAAGTATTGGAGCGATCTACATTTGATTTGATCAGCCTCGGTAAGAAGATATCCGCATTGGTCCAGACACACTTCAGTCTATTGGGTAAAGCCATATGTCTTAGCCGTTTACGCTCTTATAGATCTTTCGGCTTTCTCGCGCCTGGAAATGCTCTTGCACCTTGTTGAGTTTTCTTTATTTGGTATTCTGGTTTAGTAACAGATTGTATCAATATTTTTTTAGCGAATTTATTGGTGCACTGAATTGAAATACTTTTGAAATGAATTTTCAAAAGTAATATCACGAATCAATACAACGATTTTTTTCAACCAAAAGCAATTATAACAAACCTACAAGACTACTGAAAACTATTTTTTTTTTTCAATTTTGTCATTATTAAATTATTAATTTATTAATTAAGTGAGATCTTCTTAACTTGTAATCAATCCTCCTCAAAGCATCTTACATAGTCAAGAATGTATTAATTCAATGTATGTCAGATTATTATTTAAACACTTTAACCATCATTATATCTGATTAATGATGATATAGTTGATGTACATTAGGACTCCTTCGATATCGAAGCAAAGAATCTCTCGAATTCAAATTCGATAAACATCTTCAAAGTTTTACGAGTGTTGCTCTAACAGAATAAATTTCATTGACAACCAAAATAGTGCAGTCAAGGCAATACATGGACTACAGGCAGAATTTGCAACATCCTAACCAGATTCAATTCCAGTTTGCCGAAGTCAAATATGAGCTGTAACGAGGATGAGGATTTCCTATTTACAACTAGATTATGGATTTCCCTATTTACAAACAGAAGAGCGGCGTAAAACGTTGTGGGAGTAGCAATGCATAGGCAAACCAACTTAAGACAGAATCTTGTGGAAGGATCTAAGGCAGTGACGCTCAAGAAGAGAAAACCCTTCTCCCTCTCCATAACTTCAGACAGCTACCTCGTCAAATATACCATACATTATGTCAATCACGTGCACCAATTCGTAAGTTTTTATTATCTCAATAAAAAAAGATTCTTTTTTAAGTTATTTGTCTATAAGAATTTTTGCCGCTTGCGCCATTGATATACTCAAGCCGAATCGGTATGTCAAACTATGTGCAGAAGTTGACACTCTTGAATAAGATATGAGAATTCTTCAAAAACATACACAGACTGTTCGCAGAATGTTCGCTCTTCAGAAAGGGAATAAATCTCGATTACCAAAAATCTTTCGAGTTAATAACACAGTTCAGCCATCGTCCCACTCCGTTGTGAACGATCCGACTCGTCCTGGCATTTAAACAATATAGGTATCTGAAACTCTCGATCCTTATCAACAAAAAAGCAAGGTCCGTAAGAACAAAATCATACCATCTCCATCACCTCAACTTAGAAGACTATGAGAACTCTCACTATGACAAAAACTGCTGGTCTACAAAAGCATATTATGCCATGCACTAATGTACGGTACGCCACTCTTCACTCACCTTACTGAAAGCACACAGAATCACTGTTCCAGAACAGCACGCAAAGAAGGATGACGCGGACGTCATCAGTGAAGAAACTGAAGGCAAAAACGCTACATAATAAATTTTAACTATCTACGATTTCCGGATTAATTCGAAAAAGGCATATCAAATTTCTTGATTTACTAAAAGCCCTTTCCAACCCTCTCTTCAATATACATTGGCAGCTTTAACTGCTCTTATGAACTGTTCTTCTCTTTTTAGGTTCACTGACACTCTCAATGATTACAGTATTATGTTCCCTAATTATAATCACCCTAAATTGCCCCCCAACGGCTCCTTTCCCCTATTGGAAATTATCTTACGATAAACGATGGACCCGATTCTTATCGACCCCATCACGTCCTTTACTCGAAGATTTTCCCGCGCTACCCTATTGCGCTTCTCCTTCTCGATTTTCGCTCGAACTTTTTCCACCATTTTCTCAATTCGATCCTGTTATTATCCAGCCGCCTCTGTTTCCTTCGGTTCTTCGGCCTTCTGGTCCGCAACATTCGTCCACTGACTCGGATGAGCACGATACCTCACAAGGTTCTCATGATGATCCGCTCCTCCTTGGCAAGTCGACTCTCCTCCTTACTCTCTGAGTGTTCACTTCCATAGGTTCTGTTCTCGGTAGCTCCTTTCTCTGGTAGAGGTATGGGCAATGTCTTGCGATGTGTCCCTCCGTCTTCCGCTCTTCCCACATCCGTAATATTTCCTGTTATCTCTTACTCTCGTTCTGGTCTGGGGTCTGCCTTGACTTGTCCTTTTTCCAGACACCGCGAGCCTCTCCTGGTTACCGTAGATCAAACCCTTTTTTTCTCCAGATCGACAGCTTGTTTCCAGGGCGTCCGTAGGTTACCTTGCTCCACCCAGCTTCCTCTATTTCCATCCGGGTGTCCTCCTCTGTTGCGCTACTATCCACCATTTCTTGCGCACATTCCATGGATGAGCGTTCTCCTGGAAGGTCACCTTTAGTCCCAGTTTTCTTGGCTAATTTTAGGATGGTGGACACAAATGCTATCCTGCTATCTCGGCCGCACTCACCGTCTCTCTCATCCTTTCTGCAATTTGATTAAATTTAGCCATCTGGGCTGCGGCGTACTGTCCCTTCGTCTGCTGGGGCGTTTTTACCTTCCTGAATAGCTGGATGATATCTTCTTCTGGTGTCCATCTGCCACCGCCATAGGCCTTCTTCAATCTCTCCTTCACCACCGGCCACGGTGTCTCATCACCCGCTTGTATCTGGTTCAGGATGCTGCGTTTGATTCTATACACCAGGGCCGCTTTCAACGTTTCCGCGTCTCCGGGGTTCACCAGATCTTATTCACGCTATTAGGCGGTCACCTCCTTTTTTAAAATGACTTAACTCACCTGTGTCTCCCAAGAAGCGCTCCAGATTTGATAAGGCATTTCTCAGGTCTGATTAAGCCACTCTAATTTTCATCCATTCCAGCGCATTTGCATGCGCTGCTTCTAGCGTGTCTTGGGGCAATGGCGGAATGTTCTGCACGTTCAGGACCGCCATTTCAGTTCTCCTTTGCTGGTCATTACTTCATTATTTTTCCGTGACGTCTTTTAAAATAAATAAAAAAAATCTAATACGAACGCTTCGTCCCGGGTTTCGGCACTCCAAATATCAAAAATAAAGGAGAAGGTTTAAGTAACGCACAATAACCGAAATAAGACTTAGGTTTTAATTCTCCTTATATACATTCTGGCTGTTTGTTTACAGCCGTATAAGGTATTTAGGCTAATACTGCTGCACTTCGGGCCTTAACTTATATATATATATATATATATATATATATATATATATATATATATATATATATATATATATATATATATAATATATATACAATTGGTTTTTAATCTAGATACAGCAACGCTGATTGCTCGAGGGAGGCTATAGCTTGTAGGACCATGCGTTACAAGGCTCTCCCACTTCTTGCCTATTGCTATTTCTTTGTGGTATCATATGCTGCTTTTAAATCGACCGAAACCGCTGGGGTAGACATGTTTCTCTGTTATCCATCATTTTACCCAGTTTTTGACTGCACAGCTTATTTGAAGGTTCCCATATTTGCCAATTTGTCAGCCATTTCATTACCATGTAAGTTAACATGGCTGGAAACCCATTGAAAATTTATCTGCCAGTCTGGACAACCCAGTTCGTTCAAAGCCCTTCTGCACTCCAAAGTTCTTGTGCTGTCAGTTATATTTTTGTACATCAGATTCCGCAAGCCCGCTTGCAATTGGACCAAAAAAACAAAAACCTTCCGTGTCTAAACGATTAATTCTAATTTGGTGACGGCTGCTTGACTTGCGACAATGCAAGAAGTCCCTGGAAGTAGTAATACCCGGCTCCTGATTTTCCTGTTCCCAATATTGATGATCCGTCTGTGTAAATTTGTAGCCATTTCTGTTCTGGATAATCATCATGCATTGCTTGGAGCGCGACCTATTTAATATTCCACTTCATAGGAGGCGTTTTTTGGCCGTTGAAGAAATTTTAAATTGTATGTGGCTTGCGGTAGGTGGTCGAAAAAATCTTAGAAAGTGACGTTACATTAACAGAATGCTAGGAATATTTCTCATATTAGTTTTTGTATGTTGTGAGAGGTGCGATTTGAGTTTTGAGCCTGTTTGTTACTTGTTGGTAATTGGCCCACTGTATATATAAATAAATATTCCATTGAGTATAGAAAGTTCTCAGAAAAAAATGGATTTCTTTCAAGGAGAACCTGAAGCTCCATTTGTGTCTGAGCTTCCATAGTTGCCATTGAAGTAGATTTAGCGGTACCAATTATCACTCGGAGAGAAGTGTATTGGACCACGTTCGTCTTATATACAGTTGTGGGGCTGGTGGTGACTGTCACTTCGCTTCCGTATTCCAGGACTGGTCTGATGTATGTTTTGCATGTTGTCCTTAACACATCCTGGCTTACTCCCCATTTCTTTGCATAGAGCCTTTTCAATAAACGAGTCCTTTTCATTGTTTTTCCAACGTACTGTTCGACATGTGTCTTCCAAGTGAGTAGTCGGTTCAGGGTAATTCCCAAGTATTTAGTAATGTTACTTTATTCCGGTTTTTGACCCTTGTAAGTCAGACTTCTTATCTATACTTTTGTGAAAAGAGTGAACAATTGCCATATATTTCACATTCCTTCAGTGCGCTCAAGTTACTTCTCGTAGCAGAGATGAGAAAATAATCGGCGTACAAGAGGGCATCGACTCCTGGTTCTTCTTCGATTGCGTCTAAGATGTCATTGATCATGATATTGAATAGTAGACATCTTAAAGCACCTTGGTCTAGGCCTTCCTTTCTGAAGCGGAATTTGGAAGTACTATGGTTGTGGTTACTTAATCATTGGCATAGAAAATATTCGGTCCATTTGAATAGGCGTCCAAAGATATTGCACTTGGCTATTGAAATAGCATGTATCGCCAGACTATATCATATGCTGCTTTTAAATCGACCAAAACCGCTGGGGTAGACATCTTTCTCTGGTATCCATCTTTAATTTTTAGTGTAAAGTTAACATGGTCCATTGCGCATTGATATCTGCGGAGTGTCTAACACTCAATCTGTTTTGATTAACTGCTTTTGATTAACAACCATATTCTCTGCTACCCTGTAAGAAGAGCTTGTTAGGGATTTGAGTCGGTAGTTTTCAGCTAGATTGGTGTCTTTACCGTTTTTTAATATGGGAATAATTTCTCCCTTTCGACCATTGCTGCAGAACATATCTCTGTCACGTTAGGTTTATAGTGCTGAGTTGAGTTACCTTACCTTTTTCTCCACAGTGGATTAGTAGTTCTGGGAATATTCCGTCAGGTCATGCTGCTTTGTTTGGTTTGGTTAGAGACGGAGGATCGTCTAATTCCTGCACGGTAAAATCAGCTTCGAAAAGTTCTATGGTTTTCCTGTCGTAATAGAGACTCTTTGGATGCTTCTAAAGTGTCTTTCCTACCGATTTGTCTCCTTTCACTCGGCTAATAGTGGCCTAATATTTGCATAAAGCATTAGCAATATAGCATCTGGAAAGGGTGTTATACCATATTGCAGTGGTTGTTGTACTTCCTGAATACTATCATTATTTGGGGGTGATTACGTATCGATACGCTTTTATTTCGTCTTTCCGATAGTCTAATTTGGATATGAGGCTGCTAAAAGCAGATCGCTTGGCAGCCTTTATTTCATTCCGTAACTTCGCTTGGTCTTTTCTAAGGGAAGACCTTGGTTCATTCCCCTTTTGGCGGCCTTTGTTCCGTGTTTTCTTGGGATCAGTAAGTTGTGAAGCCCAAAAGGTTTGAATATTTTAATTTGACCCGGGGGATACATTTGCTAATAATATAAATTGCTTAAAAATAATATTATTCTAAAAAAAAAACTGATGGTAGTTGGGATTACTCAGTAGAAGGAGACCGTGATACGTACCACATGATATAATGGTCCTTAAAATAAAAGAAGTGAAAGAAGGAATCGAAATATAAACGGATAATATTATTTATTATATTATTAGTAATATTATATATTATTAGTTATTATATATATATATATATATATATATATATATATATATATATATATATATATATATATATATATATATATATATATAAAATTGTATGTTTCAATTGCATGTTTTTATAAAAAATGATTAGTTGCGGACATGGTATATGACTTTACGAGGAATCTATACCATTGTTAAATAATTGATAGACGGAACTAGTATAGCCTGACAGACGAGGCAGCCGCCGCACTCATCAGAATAAGGAATAGCCTTCAGATTCCCGTTACATTACCTTAATTGCAATTGAAGGCACTATTTGCTCCTCTAGGCTAAGCCCGCTCCAATTAGCTCGTAGGGCTTTCTATTTTCTCGCAGCTTTATCTTCTGGATGTAATTATACAGTATACGTGTATGTGTAGAGTGTGACGAAAAAATTAAAATTTTTAAAACAGTTTCTCTAATTCTCATTCCTATGATTCATGTCGAGCCTATTGATATCTGAGACGGGTCCAGGTGAAGACAGGATTTCTACTGTTTTACTTGGGGCCCAAACCACTGCCAACGGTATCTGTAAAGAAAAAATACTCAAGAAAATTGAGAAAATTGTCCGGGGTCAATTTTGCAATACGGAAAAAAACTATTTTAAAAATCTAACTCCATCCAATTCAGTTTTCGATATATTACCGCTAAGAAATAAAAAAATTATTTATACTCTACGAAAATAAAATAGAACGGAAAATATTGTACTAAACCATGAGGAAACATTCACTCGACTTCGATCATTTTCACTGTCAATTAGCTCATGTTATTGTCACTAAATAAATTAAAATCATATCCTTAACAAAATATAAACATGTATATTATTTAATGCGCGTATATGTATATAAATAAAAATACAAGATAGCATAATTTGTAACAAAATCAAGCTTTTTTATTTTGTTGATTAATTTAATAGGAAGGATTCAACTAAAGAAAAATTGTAGTTCATAATTTGGTTAATAAATTCTTTTAATGGGAAACGATTAAGGTCATTAAGATTTCCTTTTAAATATAAACAACATGAAAACCTATTAACTTACAAAACTTTATTAAACTGTTTCTTCGGGTCGTGCGGGATTCTTTCTTATTTCCATTCAGGTAGAATGAGTTTCCAAATATAAACTAACTTCTTATTTCTTCATGAAACAAATCTTGTTTCGCTTTGGATAAAAATAAGGAGAATATATTATATTTTTTTCAAATATAATTGTCTTTTTCTTTAGGCAGAAAAGGCATCCCCTCTGTATTCAATGGCTGGTATGAATATAAAATATGTTATGAATATCATAATATATAAAATATATATGAATAAAATATTAGTGTGAATATATCAGTAAGACATTTAATATAGAAATAAATAATTTAAATTCAGAAACATGGAATATTCGAAAAAGTCAGATCTATGAGGGGAGAAAGTCGGATCTAATTGTAGAGGCTAGAGCGCCAAGTTTGAACCGGTAAGGTTGTCCCGAATAGGAGCTAAATACAAAAAAAAACGTTCATATCATTTTCTAATATCCAATATCCAAATCTCGTTTTGGACAAATACAAATTAGTTGGACAAAACTATCTAAAAAATATTTTTCGAAGCAGACAGTGCAGACAGAGGGATTAAGTCCGAGGGAGTAGATCTAGACATTCATTGGATAGAGAGTTATTGGAACAGAGCTGAACAGCTGAAGCCAATAGAAAAAGGTTTGAAGGCGTAGATTTAGAGAGGACTGCAGCCGATGAAGGGAAGGAGGGCAGAAAAAAGATATGGAGTAGAAAGGAAGGATATCCAGAGATAGGTGTTGGTAGAAGATCGCTGGAGACTAGATACTTAAAGCACCTAATTTCTATGTTAATTGTGCTTGTAGCATCAAGTAGTCGATAAAGTAATACCAATGCCCTATCGGTATATTGAATATCTAGATTTAGTGTTCCTTTGTTATCTGCAGTTTAATTTCATAGATGAAACCTTATGCCACCATCTAGTTTAAATATAATATGAATTGAAAAATACAATACGTTTGGAAAGGTTCAACGTTCCAAATGTTTGGAATCATTCTAGAATGACATACTTACAACAATCGCAAGAGTAACCTCACTCTAGAAGGAAAACACCGAAAAAATTCATGACGAGCTGAAGTTACCAAAAAAGAAGCGAATTTCTTCGCTAAATGAAGATTTTGGAAAATGATAAAATAACATTGTAGTGCATTCGCAGGACAAAACGCATAAACAATGTGGTAATCGGATTTATTAGTTTTCATGAAATGGTCAAACAAAAGGTGGGCTTCATCAGTTATGATTGCTTATATTAAATAAATCTCATTGAAATATTCTAACAGATTCCTTAAAATGTGGTTATAGTAGAAGGTGAACCATGAGTTTCATAAAAATATTAAAATAGACGAGACCAAGAGGGCTTTGAAAAAATAAATTGAAATGAAACTGACTAGAATAATATAAATATTAATTTTTCTACTTTATGAGCTGTTATAAATGCCCAGGGTAGTGGCCGTAGTGGTTTAACGGCATGAATTGGTTCCACTGCTGTCCCAGAACAGACTCGAAAAGATATGATTATATTTTTTAAAAAAAGTCGCATTATTATCGGTGATTCCTTTCTGAAATAGTCCCCTTAGTCTAGACATCTCCACATTAATAACTGTAACTTTACCTGTCTCGGTTCTCGGTTTTTTTGGTCGTCTAGTTTTTATCCTTTTTTTTTTTTTTTTACTTGAAACCTAGATAGTTTTTAAGGCTAATCCAACAACAAAATCAGATATCTTACTGACCATTTCTTCTGATTTATAATATTTTTAATTTATCGGCGTTCATCTCGGTTATCCTTTTAATTCAGGCTATGTTGGGACAAAAATTTAGAGTAAATAAGATTATTCCTAAATACTTCTGATGTAACAAAGTTGCTGATGAATTTATGTGACAAAGTGCTGATGAATTTATTTTATAGTATTTATACATTAATATGCAATATAAATTGTTAAATTCTAGATCTGAAGATAGGGATAATGCAGTTGCATAAACAATGTTAAAAATTAAAGTTTTAAACTAATAAATAAATTGGAAATCTAATTGTCATATTCAGAACAGAAATTCCACAAAATAAAACAAAAATTAAATAATGTAGAGTCTACATGTATATATCGGCAATATTTCTTTCTTTTTTATTGATAAGGACGTATTTTACTAATGGTTTTAATGTTTATAATTTAATAAAAACAATATTTCTTCACGAAAAGTTACATTGCTTTAAAAATGGCCCCGAATTAGCTCAGTTTAGATAAACATCTACTTTTGTTATTTACAAATGAGGATTTGAAGCTAACGAACTATAAAGTAGAGAACAAGGCGTAGAGATGCGTGTACTGGTTGTAAACAGACAGTTATGTCTGCAATGAAAGTCTCCCGGTTAATGTGCACAGCCTGCTATAACATTTTCATGACTTGTTCTTAGTGTAGAAAGAGGTAGCCGAAATCTCTAGAAGGTCTTCGGATGGATCGTTAAAAAAAAAAAAAAAAAAAATTAAATAATGCAAAATAAAAAAGTTATTCACCACAATTACTAGGGTAAGCCTTAATATTAATTCTTGTTTTATTGACCATGAGTTATAATTCCATTATAATTTACGTCTTTACCATTTACGTTTTATCTATATAAAGAAAACCACTTCCTTAAGTGGTAGAGTTCATTCTTGGTTATAGGGCCTATTCGTTACTCTAGCTTGGCCAGTTTTAGAAGGTAGAATTAAACGTACGAGAAATGATAAATAAAATATTTAAACACGATTTTGCATAAATACATTCCTAGTTCTAATTGATCTTCCTTAATTTAATATGGTGTGAAAAGAAATACAGAGTACTCAGAAGAAAATTACTGATTATGAAAAATTGTAATTGAATTAATAGTCATATAAACTATCTTAATTTTACCCAAAATCTATTAACTAGGAATTGAAAATCTTGTATAAAATAAATACCTAATGTTTAAGAAAAAATTATTAAAGATGGAAATTTTAATTTTTTTTTACTAAAATGTCTGATTAAGTTTACAAGCAGAACTTAGCGTTATCATCGAAAAGTTATAAAAGAAACTGGATTTAAAAAAAAAAAAATTAGAAGTAATTACAATTGAGATTAAGATGTAGTTACTAACTTTTTTATTAGTTTCTAATTACTATTTTTTCTTACCTATCTTATTTATATTGCCTGCAAGATAATGTTTTTACAAATTTCGGTTTACAAATATTCTTTTTCTATGAAAATAAATTAAATAATTTAAATTGAGCTTCGGCTCTAGGCTACATTAAAATCACTGATAAGATCAAAGGTAGGTATACATATTTATCTAATGTATGATTACAAGACATTGTTTCTTCTGTTACCTTAACAATTACAAAGAAATATTGAAATCCAATTTTAATGTATATTAAGATTGGATTATGGATTAAAAATATCTTAAGAATTTTAGTTCATTTACATAAAATTGTAATAATTCTTTTGTCATTTATATAAAACATATTAATGAAAAAAATAATCATTAAAATTACTAGACAAATCAACAAAATATGTATACCACAGAAACAAAATAATGTATTTTTTATTATTATATTCAATCTCTGAAATTAAATATATCCGTCCTAAATGTTGCAATGCACAGTTCTAGACTGAACAAGTAAAACGTACCATGGTTTGAAAAGTTGAAACATTATAAAGTTAATACTAGTCTCATGTTAAATACTTTGAAGTATTTAGCATTTTTAAATAATTAGTTTTTATTAATTTAATTGGTAATTAAATTAGTTTTTTTAATAAATATGCTTAAATAATGATAAATAAAATGCGTAAATAATAATAATTTAAATGCTTATTTAGGCAAATTCTAAAACAAAATTAAAAATTCCGCAACTTTCTTTAATAAGCAACTCGATGAAGAAAATAAAATAGTTTTGGGTTCCTAGAAAACATCCTAGGAAACATTAAATTCGAATATCTATAAAATCATCATGATTATTTGTATTAAAGAATTACTTAAAAAAAAAGAAGAAAAGCGGGATCTGAAGCAGATATTAAATAAAATCTTGCTGTGTAGTGTAGCTGGCATATGTCATGGTAAAAAAAACTGAGGAATTCAAACCGGAAATTATTAGGTAACAATCCCCTAAATGTGTAAAAAATATTCGAATTTGCGCAGCATTATCTAGAATTAGGCATTTATTTTTTTTTATTGATGTTCAAGAACTGTAAAAATTGCTTTTACTCATTTGTCATCAAATATTTGTTAGTTAATATAGTGTCGTTTCGTTGAGTCCTGTGATCTATCAGTATTAATAAAATTTAACGGTATTAATGTCACTTTGAAATATTCAATGGCATATACTGTTTTAATGAAGGTCTGCTCAGTATATTCAGCTAATTTACAGTGAATCAAGTATTTTCTTATTATTTCAGGTCACGCTGCTTGTCTGTAGTAGCTCTGTTACTAAAACAACCATAATGAAACGATATGACTTAAATCCGAATTGGTAACAAAGTACTTCAATTTAGCATATTATATAATTAGCATTTAATTTTTCTAAGATTGGTTTTATTTTTTCGAATGTATATGTCTGATGGATTTATCAGGATTTTTATGACGCCCGAAGTGTTTAGCATGAATAATTAGTTAAAATGGTTGCTTTCTGGATCTTGTAATGAGCCAAATGTCGTCTGTTGATCTATTTGTTCCATAATGATGAATTACTAGTGGTTAGATGTCTCTATTGTAGCTCTTTTGGAACATTGGAACTCACTGGTTTCCAGCCCATGAAAAACACAGAAAAAACGTGTTCAACTCACCGAAATGTCATTGCACTTACTTGTCCATTTCCGGGTTTGCCTTCGGTTAATAACCCGAAGCCCTCATTGTCCAGAGAACAAAAAATATATTAGCTACCTTGTTAGGAATCTTACTTCAGAATAAATTAGCACCTTTTAATAAAGGTCTTGAATTACCTTCGAAACCTGTTATTATACTCGGCTCCTGAGGTACCAGATGGTCGCGCGCCCTGAGGCTCATCTCCAGAAGACCATGCGGGTCATTAAGAAGATGTAGGTAGGAAATGACGAATGGGTCTCGCTGTAATCAGATTCAGGATTGAACTTTGCTGATACCGGATAACCGTTCAAACATGGAACATCAAGTTAGGCGCCATGGCTCTTTATTATATTTGGGGTTAACGCTTTCAAACATAAGATGTAGAATAATATAGATGTAGAATGAGGGATGTGTTGAGACCATTGTCAAAATCTCGGTAATGTAATTTATAAATGCAATTTATTTTAACACAGGTAGTAATATATATATATATATCTATATATATATATATATATATATATATATATATATATATATATATATATATATATATATATATATATATATACAAGACATCTGCAATGCACATATCTGCCACTCTAACAATTCTAATCATAATATTCAATTATGCTTGTATTCAAATATTATACTTCTAAACTATTTCAGAAGCGGTCGTTATATGTAGTTTTACACTAGAAGTAGACATATCACAGATTTAATCAAAATTTATTAAAAAATAACAAAAAAATTAGACGCACCTAAATTTCCTTTAAACATGTTTACTACTATATCATTGACAGCATGAGACTGAAATTGAAGGATCCATAGTAGTCAAAAATGAGTTATTCATTAAGCCGAAAAACTTGCAGTCATAACTCTTAGGGCGTTTCAATTATATTGCTATAATAATAACGATTGCTAATGATAATGAGCTAAATTACTTTTGTCCAATTATAAACTCTTGTTCTACTAGCGTTGTTACAGTTGTTTATTTTATTATTTACTCAAAGATATTTTTTAGGCTCTAGCCGATATTTTACTAACAAGAATATTGAGTTTGTGGCTTAAAAGAGATCATTAATATTGGAGGCATGGAAAAGGACTGAATACGAAGGATTTGCTTTATTTTTGTATCTCAATTCAGTACATCCCTGTAGGGCTGATAATTATTACTCCCTCCTCCACATTTCTTCATTATCCGTTCCTGCTATGACAAATATTCGAAATAAATTTTTAGTCTTACTATACATTAGCTTGCTGGCGAACCTAGAGGATGATCCCTTCCACTCAAGAAATGTTACTGAAATTAAAAACCAATACCAATATATTCCAAGTTAAGAAATTTGGATTTTATCTATACAATGTGTTTGAATAATACATTGTACAAGCAAGTATAAAGTGAAAAATTAAAATCCAAGAGTTTGGGAAAATTAACATATTTCATTATATGATTGTAAAAATTAAAATATTTCATAATATAGTTGGGAAAAATTCAATTGAGAGGTGGTCAAAATTGTAGGAAAATTTTAGATTTTGCCGTCCCCCCATTAAAAGAAAAAATAAATTGATGTAGCGCACATCACATCAAGACAGTTGAATAAATACTGCACATCATTAATGAATAATTATGACATGTATTATCAATAAATCCTGACATAATACTCTTATATCCTAAATTCTCGTTCCCTATTTTTTTTTTTTTTTTTACCATTATTTTATCCATATGTTTGGACGAGAAGTGCAAATGCGATTTTATATTTATCAGACTGGCCAATATCTTTCAATTGATAAATAGATAATGGCGGCAGGGTGTCTAGCTCGAATATTTCTTTTGTGAAGCACAACTAGGTAAAACTAACTAATATAAGAATAGTTCTGATATTCAACAATATTTTCATAGCAGCTGAGCTACGTGAAGACGCACACATGTGCATATATCTACATTCATATACACAGCACTACAGACCATGAAGATCTGTATCACACTTCAAATTATTTTCATTGCATATTACAAGTTACGATATTCCAAGATGGTTAATCAGACTCGTATTACTATGTAGCATGGTTCTTTAGTCAGGATGACAGTAACTTAATTAAATTTCACTATAGGACTCATCCTCAACGACTATACAAATATTTTTCAAAACAAGGTTAAATGGTTAAAGGTTAAATTAAATCAAAAGTCTTATATAGCTACTGTCATTGTTCGTTTTTTTTTCCAGAAGACAGCCTGCCCATTATCCAAACCCCTCAGGTTATCTTATCGCCTTAATTAGAAATCATGAGTTAACATTAGTTAACAGGAGTGGTCAACGATTCTACGCCAGCCCGCCCTGAGTTGTATGCTAACTATTGGCTTCTCTTACTTTAAGCTGTTCAGAATTTCGTTTTACTTAGGGAAAGCTCGCCCTACCAGGTAACAGACCAGATATTTTCTCTTAGGCAAGCACTGGAAAAGTGCCATGAATACATAGACATGCATCTCCTCTTTGTCGATTTCAGACAGGCATATGACAGTGTAGATAGAGAAAGACTTTTGAAAGTCATGGTAAATGCGGGCATACCCAAGAAATTAGTCTACTACCGAGAATGACACTATTTCTGACTGTCAGTCGAGTAAAACTAGGAAATGCGCTGTTAGAAGAATGTGAAGTAACATTGCCTTGAGACAGGGTGATCCTCTAGCCCCTCTCCTTTTTAATTTAGCCCTTGAAGCAGCAATCCGAAATGTAAAAACAAATCCTGGAGGAACTATATACAACCGCATATATCCCAACATAAGATGTCCCAACATCTAGTATATGCGGATGACGTCGTCATTACCGCTAGAACCCATGCAGCATTATCAGGAATATTCCAAGAATTCGAAGAGAGCCATTCAACTGGGTCTTAAGGTGAATGAAGATAAAACTGTATATATGAAAAACTCAAAATTGGAAAAGATGGCAAATGAAAAAGTGAGTTTAAGAGAGCACAGTTTTAGAGCAGTAGCCCAATTCAAGTACCTGGGAAGTGTGGTGACAGTTGATAACAAAATAGAGAGTGAAATACAAGCCAGAATAGCAGCAGGAAACAGGTATTATTCCTCACTACAAAAAGTATTTTAGTTAAAATCATTCTCTAAAATAATACAAATTCAACTGTATAAAATCAGGGTAGGGAGAAATATCACTTTCAAAATATGGAGTTTGACTTGCTTGCTTACTTCACATTTATCTACAATGGTGTTAAAAATCTGGTAATAGACCTCATTTGCTTTTTTTATTCTGCTTGAAATTTCCTGGTCTATCTTTCCCGTCTTGCTAATAACTGTTCCTAAGTAGGTATAATCGTTAGCATTTTCTAATATTTATCCTCTACAATAAAATCTCTTATTTCTTGCCTCTTTCCTGGAAACAATGAGTACTTTGCTCTTGGAAGTATTTATCATCATACCTTTCCACAAAAGCTCCTTCTGCCATTCATTTATCGCTTGTTGCAGTTTCTCTTTTGTATCAGCAAGTAGCACAATGTCATCAGCGAATAAGTAGCATTTTGTAAAATTTTGTAGCATTGTGTGTCCTGAGATTCCACTTTCCTATCGTTGTCCAGGGTGTCCTTCTTTTACAAATCTTATGGATCTCATCCATCAGAATAACGAAGAGGAGGGGGCTCAAGCTATCTCCCTGTTTTACTCCTCGCTCCATTCGGAATGGTTTAGATGCTTGGCCATTTACACATATTATACCTTTTGGTTTTTGATACGTTGACTTTATAGCATCTATTAGACTTCCAGGGACATGCTTCAGCTGAAGAGATTCCCATAAATGTTTCCTAGGAACAGAGTCAAAAGCTGCTAGTAGGTCTAAGAATGCAAGATACATATTCCTGTCTCTCTGCCACGCCTTTTCAAGAATAATTCTCAAGATGAAAATATTATCCTGTGTTTGTCTTCCTTGGCGGAACCCAGCTTGTTCCTCCTCCAAGTCACCCTTTACTATTTCTCTCAGCCTATATTGGTGGATCGACGTTTACATTTTGTAGACTACTGAAGAGAGACATAACGGCCTTGCTGCATAAAGGAAAAGTTGCTGCATTCGCTTTGCTTCCCCATCTTATCAATAGGAATAATAACATTTATTTCACAATCCTTTGGTATCGTCTTGTGGTCCCATACCTTCTGAAATAGGATCTAAAGAACTTCTCTCACCATCTCTTGTCTGCCATATTTAATCATTTCTGGTGAGATTTGGTCATATCCTGCAGCTGCCAATCTTAATCTTTTCCATGGCTCTTGCCACTTCCTCTTCCCAGATAGTATCATTTTCATTATCCTGCATTTCCTCAGCTGCCAACTGAATAGTCTCTGGCAGGTTTTCAGAGAAAACCATTTCAAAATGCCTTTTCCATCTATCAAGAATCTCTCCTGACTTGGTAAGTATTTCACCGTTCTCATTCATGATATTTCTTATTTCCTTGACTTTTTTGTTTCTCAGGGCTTTGGTTGTCTTCCAAAATATTTTAATATTATCATAATAGTCCTTGTTTAGAGACTTCCCAAATTCCTCCCAAGACTTTTTCTTAGCTTCACGAACAATAATCTTAGTCTCGCTTTTTCTGAATCTATATCGTTCTAAGTTTTGAGTCGTGCGAACCACCTGATATGTTTTCCAGGCCTCTTTCTTACTTTTCACAACTGCTTTAACTTCTTGGTTCCACCATTTAGAGCGTTTTCCTTTATTACTTATTTTCTTCAATCCTCAAACACTACTTACAATTGTTAGGACTATTTTTTTCAGCTTGTTCCATAATTCATCACGTCCCATTTCCAAGTCAATGCTTCTTAATCTCTCTTCAAGGAGTTGAGTGTACTCTTCGCGCTTCGCGCCATTTTTAATGCTTTTATATCAACTCTCATAGGTCTTGACATGTTGTTTGCACTTTCATAAAATACATGTGTCAGCTACTAACATCAGATGATCTGTGCTGATTTCGGCGCCTCTGATTACTTTTATATCAGTAAAATATCGCCTGAGGTTTCTACCACACAAGATATAATCAATGGCACTATTTCTTTCACCTGATGAAAAGGTAATTTTGTGTACTTTTTTATGTGGATAAAAGGAATTGCCAATCAATAGATCGGTATCTATACAGAAGTCGATCAATCGCTGGCCATTATTATTTAGCATTCTTTCCCCTCCATGTAGACCAATAACTCCGTGTGCATTTCTGTGCTCGCATCCAGTTCTGGCATTAAAGTCCCCAATAAGGATTATGTTTTTCCTTCTATCGTGGCATTGGTTTATTGTTCTCTCCAAATCCGTATAGGACATTTCTTTATCTAACACGTGTGCATCCTCTGTTGGTGCATATGCTTGTGTACTTTTTTATGTGAATAAAAGGAATTGCCAATCAATAGATCGTTATCTATACAGAAGTAGAATTAGTGCAAATTTGCCAACTAATAATTGCATTTTGGCCACTATTATTCTGGAGGAGATAGGTTTCCAGTCTTCTAGTTGACATTTCGCTCTTCATTATAAAACCAACTCCTTCTTTGCAAAGCTATCTTTCGGAACCCCGGAGTAAATTACAACATGGTCATGATATAAAAGATACTCCACTGCTCTTCTTCTTCACCTTGCTGATTCCCAGGATATCAATCTTGTATCTGAGCATTTCTTCAACAAGCTCTTCTTCTTTTCCATTTAGCGTCGTTATATTCCATGTTGCCATACGTATGTCCTTGATTGCGCCTTGCCGTTTCCGTTTAGTCAATCCATTCTTTCCGAGGCTTCCATTATTTCTCTGAATCAATTACAAAAGGCAAACAAGCCCACAGACTTCAAGACCTTTGATTATATCTCCTCTAATTGTGTGATAGAGAGAATCTTGATCAATTGTCGATGAGGTGATGGGTCAAGTTTTTATAATATTTTACTTCGAGCGGCGATAGCACCTCACTCAGACTGACAAGTCCCCAGGATTCGGAATTACTTACGAGAAACGCATGTGAAAGTAATTTTCTGATATGAACGACAAGAAAGCTAGTCGCATTTATACTAAATAGATTAAATTTAAATAGTCAATGTGCCTTTTATTTACATTATCGAGTTTGATCTTTGTCCCATGTTCTTTTTACATACGATTCAATTTGTCACAATAAATTTAAAATAATGCGTTGAGCGCGAAATAGACTTATAAGACCACAGTTTGCGCCAAGAAAAATATACAGGTGAAGCACCGCTAAAAACGATTGTTTAATTTACTAAATATCGCCCGAATACTCTAAAATTCATTATATACAATAAGCTATATAAGCTAATTACTATCCAATCGTAATTAAAGTTGGCATTACAACTATCACTTCAACAAAACGGATACCATCTCTAGTCCTATACGTAACTGATTACAAAAGGCAAACAAGCCCACAGACTTCAAGACCTTTGATTATATCTCCTCTAATTGTGTGATAGAGAGAATCTTGATCAATTGTCGATGAGGTGATGGGTCAAGTTTTTATAATATTTTACTTCGAGCGGCGATAGCACCTCACTCAGACTGACATGTCCTCTAATGGTATAAGTCTCTAGGATTCGGAATTACTTACGAGAAACGCATGTTAAACTAATATTCTGATATGACCGACAAGAAAGCTAGTCGCATTTATACTAAATAGATTATCAAGCCCCCATAATATCAAGGAATCGTAAATTGATCGGACGTGCCTTGTTTGCCAACACTACTGCATCATCCTTCAGCCGCGCTGAGAGACTTCCGTGGGCGAGCCTTGCCTGTTCTCAGAACATAAGCCGCTAGGGTTCCTGTTTAAGGATGCACTGCCCCCATAAGGGTCCCACCCTTTATACATTCCTGATGTATATATCCTGACCTTTATGATTCTGTTTTATGAGTGCAATATCAACTATTCGTGTTCGTTTCTAGAGAAACGGCTTCCGCCAGTATATTTTAATCCGGTCGGACGGGATATTGATAATGATCATTTAGATACAATGATGATCATTTCCATTGAACGATTTCATTAAAGAACAACTGCAAGTTAATGAGCAGTTATTAAGCAGTTAATGATTAATCGTATTTAGTGAGGATCGTGTTACTAAATAATATTACTGGATCAATTCGTTGCTCAATGTCTTTAATTTGCAATAGATATATATTTATGAAAGTATAATGACAGCCATTTCCTTTTTTATTTAACATAGAACATAAAGCGATTCTAAGATAGTATGGCAGTAATTAATTTTCCATCTACATATTATTTTTGCAATAAGAAAATCTGCGTTTATCCGGCTTATAGCGGTCAACTTAACAAGTCTCTAGACCACTACTTCAAAAGCCGTCGGGGCGAGTTGTATGGTTCGTGGTGGATGTAAGTGTTTGTGCAAAGGGGTTCATGTCAAGTCAGTCTGTTGTGGAAATTTTCTGAAACATTTAGGTCCAAGGCCTTGTTTAGTAAGTAATTTGTCACATAGAATGTGGCTTCCACTATTTTTCTTAATGCTTTCGACTGGAACAACTGAATTCTTTGGATGTTTGAAGTCTTGGTAGAGCCCCATAATTGGTAAGATAATCTGGAGCGTCTGTCAAGTAACCTGGATAATAGTCCAAATAGTTTTTCAGTTGTTTTCTTTTCGGTCTGATATGGGTCCGCCATGCCAGTCTCTTCTCCAGGTGAAGTTCTAAATATCGCACTTCCTCAGATGTAGGAATTGGCTCATAGTTAAAATACACCTGGTCCAGTGTGATGGTCGAAAATATCAATCAAATATCAATATCAAAATATCAATCGAAAATACGGTACAGTATGAACACAATTAGCACACTTTTCATTTTATTCATCCTTACTTTCCACCTGGTAGCCCAACTACAAATCTCATTTTGTAGTTTAAAATACGCTAGTATAGGATTTTTGTAGAATGTGAGGAGTTGTCATCAGCAAATGCAGCCTATAAAGTATGATCATGCCCGGATAAGTCTGGTCTGAAGATAATGAATAGTAATAAATTTCTGTATGGCTGAATGATATTTTCCGGAACCGAACTGATGATTTGGAATTGCTTTCAATATATCAATTTAGACGAAGAAGAAGAATTTTTTCAAATAATTTAGTAAAGAGGAGAAAAAGGCTAATAGGACGACCTCTGACAAGCTAATTTGGAATATGACATAACGCACATTCCAACGATGTCATTTTGTTTGCCGGCCTAATGGTTATTGAGCAAAATCAGCCAAAAAGCTGAAATATTTTTTTTCCATTTAGAAGACACATTTCATCCGCACTCTGGCATCAACGACCGGCATACCAATTAACTTGTTTTACACCAAATTAATATACCCTTATCGATGGCACTACCGCTAAAAGCAATTCGTCCACACGAAGTTCGTAATTTTATTGAGAATTTATCAAATAACGGCCTCCCGGGTTATGACTTAATTTTAATTCATGAAATGACTACCTAAATACTTTTTTTTATAAGTGTAATTAAAAGCCAATTGATTGATTTTATGATAATTTTATTACCAAACATATTAAGGAGAAAGACTGATAAACAATTACGTACTGAAACTGATCAATAATTCTGAGGCAAGCTTAGTTCTTCTGTTTGGTATGCTAGGAATGGGTATCATCTTATATCTTAGGAGGTCCATGTTTCATCAATATTGGGAAGGTTTAGCTTATTTATAAAGCAATAGAGCATTTAAAATAAAACCTAGTCGAACGTGTTTATTACCTTGATAGATTACCTTTTAAAAAGGTATTCTAAATTCTAAGAAGCTTATATTTTAAGTAAGAGAAGCCAATCGTTGGCCTGCAGATCGAGTTACAAGAGGCTATGAAAATAATTAGCAGTCCGACCCAGATCTTCACAGTTTTTAGTGCAGTCCATATGAATGTATACGCTTGTGGGGTCATTCCTTACGTAGCTCAGCGGTATTTAGGAATATTCAAACCAGAAATTTGTTTACCGAGCGTAAACGAGGTCCTGTTTCATCCCGACCGTTTGTCATTTCATTTGTCTGTCTGTCTGTTATCTGATTACAACCAAACGCGTCGCTCGATTTTCTTCAAATCTCGCACAAATTTTGCTTTAAATCAGGAAAAATGACGCATGTATTGAAATTTTTAATTCCGATTCAAGATGGTCGTTTTAATGGTCCTGTATCATTAAGAATCTATTTTTTTTCGTAGTCACGACCAAATCCCTTTTTCGAATTCCTTCAAATTTGACATGAATATTCCTTGAAGCCATTTAAAACGATTTGTTTCATTTTTTTTATCATTCTTCTTTTTATTGTTCATTTGCTTGCCGTTGATGGATAGAAAACAAAATTCGATAATTGTGAGAAATAAAATTCAGATAAAGAAATTGTGAGAAATAAAATTCGAAAATTTTGAATGAAAAAAAAAACAAGAAAGAGAGAGAGACCCCCAAAAGACACTTCTCTAACTCTAAATCAATTCAAACATTCCCTTTCATAGAAGGCACGGCGCTCTGATGCAACTTTCTGCTAGGCGCCCTTATAATTTTTTTTTTCGTAGATCAATCTTTTAATTTTAATAATGTACTAGTGGAATAATTTCTTCCGTATATTTTAATATTACTTTATTGGTATAGTTTACATGTAATGGGGCTGTGTAAAATATACCAATAAAAGAGTTATTGAGATATTTGGAAGAAATTATTCCAGTAATGCATTACTAGAGTTTTTGTTCTTCCCATTATTGCTAGTATTATATGCTTCTAATCCTTTAATTTGTTTTATATGTATATAATGCAACAGTTACTTGTAGGATCATGGTTGAAAATGAAACTCAATATTATTTTATCGTAAATTTAATTATTTACGTAATTGAGTGGTGGATAATTAAATTCAATAACGATGCATACAAATGAAAATTATTATTTATATTGTATTATTTAATTATATAAGCTGGAATTAATTGCGTTGAATATAAAATTTATTGGAGGGAAGGGAAGTCAAAATCTAATATTTTCTAACAATTTTGACCGGATTATCCAACTATAAATAAGTATAATAAATATTTTAATTTTCTCAACTATATTACGAAAAGTTGTAATTATCCCCAATTCTTTTGTATTTTAACTATACCTTAGACACTTACCTATTGTGAGCGTTAACACTAGACAATAAAAATTTTTTTTTCTTTTGAAACATAACATTTTATCAACAAAATCCTAATGTAAAAGCATTGATGCAACGCCCCCTCCTGATTTCTGGCCTTTGATGGGTGTGTAGTTTTATGCGTGCTTCAAACAAATCATCTTCCCTCATAAAATTATGCATTTATCATCAATTATGTAAATCTATACAAAATTAAACTGTTTATCATTGCGACCTATGCAATAATTCGGAAGGATATTTGAACAACTACTCACAAAATATATATTGCATTAAAATTCTATCTCTGATTTCAATTTCTAAGACAATTGTGTTGGTTTAAAAACGAGAAATGTTTTAATCAAGGATCTACTCTGCAATAAATATTTAAAATTACAAATGGTACAGAACTGTGTTTGATAGATCGGAGGAAAAATTAAACAAAAGCTCTACTACATTTTTCTTTAGGACAAACATGAGAGAAAATTAAATTTATTCTATGAAGAGGTTGGCTGCCCTGAAATAACCTCTATTGCCATTGTAGCACTATTAATAGATGACATAATTTATATAGCGTTGATGACTACATGTATGCTTAATTGAAAATTTTAAATAATTCAAGTTTGACATTTTCATTACAAACTCGGCCTTTATCTAGAAACTCAGTTGATAAATTTAACGAGTTGCTTAATTTCATGCCTGTAAATATCTGAAACAACTCTTGGTCATTTATTCTGGTTGCCGATTAACTATTAAAAATTATATATTCGGTATTTTACAATAAATCGTATATCAATTGTAATTGAAAATATGATTATTTAAAAAAAAAACGCAGGATTTAATTTATTTAATTACTTATTTATTAAATAAAAAAATTTAAAATTGAATATTTCTAGATTCCACCTAATAAGGTTTTGAATAACTTGCCAAGGAACGCATGCGTCCGGACGGTTTCGTATTCCTTTCATTACACTAACCTTTAATTTTCAAAGCGATTCTATTGTTGTTAAGTTAGCGTCTCAAATCAGATAGATTTTCATTTGGTTAAATGGACTAACATGAACATTCTGAACATGGGGCCAAAGTTATTTGTGATAAATTCTTTATATTTTTTTCTTAAGTTACCCTCCCGTCACCTTTAAACATCCCGTTGCTATGGGAGGGATAGAAGGTGTCACCTTCCCCTGCCCCCCAATAATTTGGTAACCCGTAGAGCTGGGAAATTTGAGAAACTACTTCAAACTTCGAAAATTGTGGTAGAAGATTGAACTCAAAGAGTTACTAAAATTTAAAACCAATACGTTTTAGGTTAAGAAATAGGTTTTATCAATGAAATACGTTTTATCAATGAAATACGTTTTGTCAATGAAAATATGTGTTTTGATACAAAGGAAACCTGTTCAAAATTGTTGAAAAAATTCTCCAATGAATTGCTCCTTTCCCCAAATGAATTGTTTTACCAACGTCCCTGAGTAGGTTATTTGGGGAAAGAATACCACTTTTATTTTCTTATTATTTTTTTTTTTTTTTTTTTTTTTACGCTTAGGCCTTAATTTTAGATTTATAGCACACCGACTTTATTTAGCAATGTGACAACTCAAAAAATACAAATTTTGTGTTAGTACTGTAAAAATAATAGTGTGTGACGATATAAATAAAATCACAGTTTACTACAGTTAATTAACCAATTACATTTTCCATGCCCTTAGGCATTACATGTATATAATCATATTAAAATTTTATTAAATGGGTGAATAATTTACTATTATACACGTATTACAATTTTTCACAAATTTAATAATAGTAAAGTACATATTAAAAAAACGTATACAATAAAAAAGTTGAATTAAAAATGATTATTGCAGTGAATTATTCCTATAATGAAATTATTTGATAATAGTAGTATATGAGACATAAGTAGGAATGACAAACAGATATCGATGTAGGCATCAGTGACATCGATGTTTTTAAACATCTATGTATTGATCTTTTATTTTTTTCCATCACTAGTGGTGTATCTCCTAACATAGTCCAGTCTATAAACTCCTATAGGGTACTAATTACTTAACCTGTGGATTCATTACTTTGTTAACAAGTAAAATGAAACAATATTTACGTTTATTACATTTATCAACCTAGAGCTCCCGCGCATACAAGGGATAACCAGAGAGGATGTGCTGAATGGAGTCGGTTACAGCCGTCAGTAAAACGAGTGCTTTGAAACGTAACTTTCGACAGGATGGGAAAATCGTTAGAAAGTACAGAAGGAATTAGCAGGTCGCCATTGGCTAAAAATGAATTCGTAACAAGAACTGGTTCCTATTACGCCATCCCCTCGAGGAGATTCTTGAGTCATACATCCGGACCTCACAGCCTCTGCCATCTCAGGAGTTGGAAATTATGAGGAGCCTTAATAACGCTTAGTAGAAATTATTATTTTATTCATGAAGTGGCTGTTTACACGGCTATCTGTTTGGAGCTACCCACCTCAGGGAAATTATCCTAATTATTCAGCAAGTATTTTGCGCCGCTTGGGGGTTAGGAGCCCCTCCACCTTTTAATTTCACAACATTATTTATCAAGAACATTTTTCCGACCGATTATGATTTGGAAGGCGTTGTTATGCTGAGTAGCTGTGCTCGGTTTAAATAAATGAATAGAATCATTCACTGCAGAAGAAAAACTCTAATATCTCGATAATATTCGTATATCGGATAGCATTTTAATTTGTCCAGCTTTCATGTCTCTGAGAAAAAAATATTTATCGCACCTTGATGATGGGAAACAGTAATTAATAAATTTACTGACAAGGGCTTCGGACGTGACATCATTGATTTCAATGAAACTTTTTTAGATGATACTAGTCAGAAAAATATTTTACACGTGTCCGAGGGTTCTTGTCAGTCCGTCCTAGGAGCCGAGAAAATAAATATTGTATGTAATATAAATTTTTTTATATTATTGTTTTCTACCTTTTCGGTGTATGGATTTAAAAGTTTTCATCTACCAATCGATCTGTTTTTTTGTTGTTTTTTTTTGTGTAAAATAAAAATAAAATATTGCCGATCTTATTAAATGGGTTTAAATTTACCAAAACCGAATGACGCTTATATTAAAGTAGGACAAAAAACAATATTTTAGAAAAAATCAATTCAGATTCGTTCTCAGCTTCCTTTGAAATCCTGTAATTAGAATTTTCATGGAAATAAAAAGATAGAAATTTTATTACTTGATTTTGCTGGATAATTTTTTTTTCCTGTCGATGTCCAGTGTTTACTTGTGCGTTCACAACTCTTCAGGATTTCATGGAGATTCAACGTTACTAAACCCGTAGTAATTGTATGTCTTTACCTATGAATATATTGATTTAATTTGTTTGTATAAAATTAAATAATTATTATTGTTAGATTGTGTAAAAATAAGTTAATGAACTTAATTATTATAAATGTGTGTTAATCATGCGATTTAAATTATGAAGATAATTTAAGAACAAACATTGCTTAATTAATTATTATTTAATTGTAAAAATAAGCCAAGACATTTCTGGGAGCCAACAAGGCATCTAAAAAAACTTATTTATCTTCTTGAAGAAAGGAAAATGTTTGCTTAAAAGTTAATTAGCTCATTCTAATAATTTTATTTTATAGTTATTTCTAAATTGTTTATTTAATTACTTCGTAATTGACAGTAAATTTAAAATTACAATATTCTTAAAGGAGTTTCCATTTATGTTTGTTTTATCAAGATATTTTCAGGTGCATTATTATTTTTTTTTATTACTTACATAATATTGTGAAAATCCAATTTTCTCATTTTTTTTCTATGTTTCTTTATGCATATTTAATTAGGTGTCAAATGTATTTCTGTTATTAGTGCAATGTCAATTATTTTCTCATGTATGTATATGTCTATAAGTCCTAATTCTGTCCTATGTTGATTCAACCGTTAGGCGTTCCATATTTTGACGGTCATTTCTACACAGTTAAGAATGGTTGAGCCCGCAATGCACTTCCCTCACAAGAATACCTTCTAGTTCTCGAATCTTGCTTACTAAAAGGCCGTTGTTCCGCTTGGGATTAGGAAAGAATAAGAATAAATATTGCAATTTTACATAAATATATTTAATTGAAGTTAACACATTTACAAAATTAGTTTTATTACTAGAAATCTTTAAATAAAATACTTTTATGATTTTTATACTGAATTTTTCCTTTGTTTAATATTAACATTAACGTTTCGCAAGTAATGATTCAGTCTAATTTTAAAATAAATCTGTCCGATTGGCTTATATGTCAATAAAAAAGAGGACTGTTTTTATTTCTCTGAGATTTATGATGTTGTACTTCGCCATGAAGTTCCTTTATTAAAAAGTAGCCATCTTGAGGCTGATTCCAGAATGATATTCATTTTGACAACGATCAAAACAGGGAATGTAGTAATTCGGACTTCAGATACTGATGTTTTAGCCATAGCCTTAGGAAACATGAACCACGTGAACAACGTCGTAAACGTTTGGCTGCTTCTTGGAGTAGTTTCAAGGAATAATTTAAAATAAGTAAATATAAGAGCGATGCACACTAAACTTGGCCTGGAGGTGTCCATGTCATTAGCCGCATACCGTGCCTTAACTGGGTGCGATTAAACTTCAGCGTTTTACAAAATAGGCAAACTAACACCTTTCAAATTGTTATTGCAAAACTTCAAAGCTCAAAATATCCTTGCCAATTTTGGAGAAAATGAATTTCTCATAAAGGAGGAAATAGAAAAATTTATTTGCTAACTTTATGCAAAAAAAACTAAATATTTCTGACATTAATGAATTACGGCTTGCCAAGTTTTGGGATATTTATAAGCAAAAGAGGAAAGGACAACTTTCATTACCAAAAGGGATTGATGGTAACATGTTTCCACCGTGGACACGTTTAATTAAAATTAAAATTAGGCGCACTAAATTTGTAACTATAATGTGAACAAAACTTAACTATCCTCGCCCCAGACAAATGAACGCAGAGGATTTTGGTTGGGTGTTGGAGAATAATTCCTACAAGTTCTCCTGGTTTAAAGGTCCTGCTCTGCCAGAAACATTAGAGGACATGGTTGTAAAAGAAGTAGAACCCAACTCTGATGATGAAAACGATCATACAAATGAAGTTGACGATGAAAGTGATACCGACAGCATCATAAGCGATGATTGATTTATTTGAATTTTATTTTTATTGTTTGATTAACATTTTTAACTGATTATAAATTTGTATTTATGTAATTACAAAATACATATTATTGTATTCTAATAAGTCACTGTTTATAATTTTATTTCTACCCATATTAATTAATCTTTACAAAATGTATCAGTTCATCAGATCATCATCAATTAATCGAAAAAATACGTCAATAAGGTAACACGTGGTGTATTTATGTTAAATTACATGTATGGAAATAGTTTACATTAGTTAATCACATCAGTAGTCAAATTTTTTGTTTGATTCATCAAGTCAACTATTTCTTTTTCATCATTCAATTCCATAGTTTTTATATAGAAGTTATAATGAAGGATTCTCAATGCTAGTGAAGCTATCTGATGAATCCTGAAACATCGTTTGTAATTTGTTCCTCCGACGAATCCAAATATTGAACCAGATGCAAGCACATCAGCTTCCTCTAAAATATTCGTGAGACCAGAACCATCAATAAATTTGCTTAGAATGATTGTGATTTTTCAAAATCATTTACAAGCTGTGTAATATTACAATAAGTTTTATATTATATTTATGTAGTCACTATTTGAAGTTATTTCCACCCATATTAATTTATCATTTCAAATTTATATACAAATTTATCATCAATCATCGGTCTCCTCGTCAATTAGAAGATGAAAATATGCCAGGCAATAAAGCGGAAATGGGTGCATATTATTATTTTGTGTCATTGCAATTGAAGTAATGCACATTCATTATTTATCATTTATAAACAGGAAATAGGTATAATTATTTGGCGTAAAAAATATTCCATTGGAGGCTTCTCCTTATTGTGTTTTTTTTTTTTTTTTAACCAGTCTTTTATGCACTTCAGGATGGTAAAAAATACATCAAAATTTGAAGTGGCAGGTTATTCTTTTCCGAATCAATATTTTGTGCAGTTTAATATGGTGGAATTTTTGGCCGTCATAAAATAAGTCAAAATTTGAATTCTCGAAAGTGGTATTTTGGGCTATGTCTGCTCGGGCGATCCGCCGGTCTTAAGGTGGCAGATTAAGTTTTTTCTAACCAATATTTTATGCCGTTTAAATGGTCGAAATTTCGGTCGTCATAAAATAAGTCAAAATTTGAATGCCCCAAAGTAGGATTTTCCGCTGCGTCTGCTCGGGCGTCCCGCCGGTCTTAGGGTGGCAGATTAAGTTTTTTCTAATCAATATTTTATGCAGTTTAAGATGGTCGAAGTTTCGGTCGTCATAAAACAAGTCAAAATTTGAATGCGCGAAAATGGTATTTTGGGCTGCGTCTGCTCGGGCGTCCCGCCGGTCTTGAGGTGGCAGATTATGTTTTTCCGAACCAATATTTTATAGATTTTAATATGGTCGAAGTTTCGGTCGTCATAAAATAAGTCAAAATTTGATTCCCGGAAGTAAGGTTTTTCCGCTGCGTCTGCTCGGGCATTCCGCCGGTCTTGAGGTGGCAGGTTATGCTTTTCTTAATCAATATTTTATGCAGTTTAATATGGTCGAAGTTTCGGTCGTCATAAAATAATTCAAAATTTGATTCCCGAAAGTATGATTTTCCACTGCGTCTGCTCGGGTGATCCGCCGGTCTTAAGGTGGCAGATTGTGTTTTTCCGAACTAGTATTTTATGCAGTTTAGGTTGATCGAAGTTTCAGTCGTCATAAAATATGTCCGTTTTTCAATATTTGTTCCGGATTTACTTGTACGCCATTTTGTATTCCATCGGATTTGGAGTGGCAGTCTTCCAATTTCTTATTCCTGAAGGAGGATATTTTTGATATTGATAGTTAAAAATTTTCATAAAATATTTGCTTATTTGCTCTGGGCTCCCGGGCTATAGTGGACAGGCTCCACCGAGAGCATAAATAAACTGATTAACTATATTTCTACAGAAGAAACTGCTGTGTCACTTGTGAAGCAGTAAATACATATCAGGTGAAAATGATAATAACGGCAACGATATAAAAAGAATAGTGGGGTATTTTTTTTAAAAACTTTTATTGTACGACCCATTGTGAAAAAATTAAACGTATGCTGAATTGTGAGTTTGAAAAAAATGGGAGAGAGTGGAAAAGGATTCGTAGGAATTAAAGCCCGGAAAGGATTAATTTTATTCGAAGTGGACTTAGTTACAACTACAGAAATTGGATAAAAAAATGTTCATATTTAACTCAGAAAAAAATTTGATATCTGACTCACCTGTTTTTTTTAGCACCTTTAAATAAACTATGTACCTAAGTATAGGAAAAATAAATAAATTATACTAATCATTTTTCGGAAAAAGAAAATCATTATGTTTTACTATGAGATCAATCGGACAGATTTATTTTAAAATTAGACTGAATCATTACTTGCGAAACGTTAATGTTAATATTAAACAAAGGAAAAATTCAGTATAAAAATCATAAAAGTATTTTATTTAAAGATTTCTAGTAATAAAACTAATTTTGTAAATGTGTTAACTTCAATTAAATATATTTATGTAAAATTGCAATATTTATTCTTATCCTTTCCTAATCCCAAGCGGAACAACGGCCTTTTAGTAAGCAAGATTCGAGAACTGGAAGGTATTCTTGTGAGGGAAGTGGCATTGCGGGCTCAACCATTCTTAACTGTGTAGAAATGACCGTCAAAATATGGAACGCAAACGGTTGAATCAACATAGGACAGAATTAGGACTTATAGACATATACATACATGAGAAAATAATTGACATTGCACTAATAACAGAAATACATTTGACACCTAATTAAATATGCATAAAGAAACATAGAAAAAAAATGAGAAAATTGGATTTTCACAATATTATGTAAGTAATAAAAAAAAATAATAATGCACCTGAAAATATCTTGATAAAACAAACATAAATGGAAACTCCTTTAAGAATATTGTAATTTTAAATTTACTGTCAATTACGAAGTAATTAAATAAACAATTTAGAAATAACTATAAAATAAAAGTATTAGAATGAGCTAATTAACTTTTAAGCAAACATTTTCCTTTCTTCAAGAAGATAAATAAGTTTTTTTAGATGCCTAGTTGGCTCCCAGAAATGTCTTGGCTTATTTTTACAATTAAATAATAATTAATTAAGCAATGTTTGTTCTTAAATTATCTTCATAATTTAAATCGCATGATTAACACACATTTATAATAATTATGTTCATTAACTTATTTTTACACAATCTAACAATAATAATTATTTAATTTTATACAAACAAATTAAATCAATATATTCATAGGTAAAGACATACAATTACTACGGGTTTAGTAACGTTGAATCTCCATGAAATCCTGAAGAGTTGTGAACGCACAAGTAAACGCTGGACATCGACAGGAAAAAAAAATTATCCAGCAAAATCAAGTAATAAAATTTCTATCTTTTTATTTCCATGAAAATTCTAATTATAGGATTTCAAAGGAAGCTGAGAACGAATCTGAATTGATTTTTTCTAAAATATTGTTTTTTGTCCTACTTTAATAGAAGCGTCATTCGGTTTTGGTAAATTTAAACCCATTTAAAGGGAGAAGTTGGTCGGGGGGTGCGGTCAAAGAAATAGACTACTATAATGCGAACTTATATAATTGTGCCTACGTTTCGGCCTAAGTTTTAGGCCATCTTCAGGGCTAAAAGGAAAACAAAATAACAACAATAAAAAAAGAGAAAGAGGCAGTACCAGTAACAGTAAAACTGATAAATGATAAAAAACAGAAAATACAAGTAAGATAAAAAAGTATTAAGTATAAAAAGAAAAAGATAACACTAAATTACATAATACAAAAGACAAATGAAAAAATAAAATAAAATAAATGAAATAACAATGTAAAAATTAAAAATTAATTGAAAATAAAAATAATACGATATTTACACAGGGAATAGTGAAATATATGAAATCTATTAATTAAAAAGACAAATAATATGAAGGTTTGGTAATGTGTAAAGCATACATGCATAGCAAAGCATAAAGCATAAATGCATACAGTATATAAAAGCATACAGAGATAGTTGTAAGTTATGCAAAAGATGACTATGATGTTAAAGAAGTTGACAATGTTGTAATTCATTGTTGTAATTATGAGATGAAGGAGTAAAATATAAAATAATGTAAGCCCCAAAAACAAAAATAGATAAAAATCCTATGTGGTGAAGAAAGAAGAAAGATAGAAAACAATGAGGAGGAGGAAATGTAAAGAAAACGTGATAATTACATACCAGCGAGGTGTGTGAGGAAAACCGTTAAAACAATGTTACCAACTCACTGATTTGAAATAAAACTAACACTAAATTTAAATGCTGTGTGATCAAAAGACATAACAATTGATTTGAAAACTGTAAAAACGTATTGATATAAGTATATTTAGAAAACTATATATATATAAAACGCTGCAAATTATTACACAATGGTTTATTATTTCCACTTATTTATTCCACTTGTTTATTATTCCACAAAAATATCTATTCTGTCAAAGTAAAAAATCTGAAGCAGTAGGTACGAAAGGAAAAGAAATTTGAAGCTTGTCACAAGATGTTCGCCGTGAAAGTGCCGAACTGTGTTAATTAAAAAAACTGCGTCAATGCAAGTACGCTGTGATGTAAAATGATACAGAGGAAATATTTGATGTCCACTTCACTAGGAAAAAATATAAACGAAGTTCATTAAGCTATATCTCAGCTAATAATGGTCCGATTTAGGTGATTTCTAGTTCGTATTGTAGGGATTTTCGTTAGCTTTCGTTTAAATACAATAAAAGTACCAAACAAAAAAATAAGGGCTTATTAGATATTTAATCGGTAATTATACAGATTTTTTGTTTTTCAATTTTCTTTTTTTTTTTTTTTTTTTTTTTCATGTCTCGTTATGCTGATTCCAAAACACCTTACATTTTCTCTCTATCTTTATAAATGAGCGAGTTATGGACTTATGAGATATCTAATCGGCCGTCATTTAAATAGACGGATTATAATGTCGAGTTCCGAGGATCATCGCGGGGTGACCTGTGACTTTGGTACCGAATCTCAAGAAAATCGGTCCAGTAGTCTCGGAGAAAAGCCGCGGACGGCGTACGGCGTACGGCGGACGGCGGACGGACGGATTTTTTTTTATTCGATATTTGGATTCTACGTATCTTGAAACGTAAAATCTCAAATTTTGAGGGGGGTTACAAAAAAATTTTCTTTGGTCGATTCCAAATGTCTATTATTGAAAATAATAAACCAATAATTTAAAACAATAATAATAATTTAAATTTAAATAAAAATAATAATTTTTGGAGTGACAGACTTCCAATTTCTTATTCCTGAAGGAGGATATTTTTGATATTGATAGTTAAAAATTTTTATAAAATATGTAAGCTTTTTTGCTCTAGGCTCCAGGTCTACTAGGGTGCGCGTCCCCCTGGTGGCGGATGGGGGATGGTCTTAAGAGGGGTGGTCTGAGTATACTGAATAAAGACCCATGGACCAACAGGTACCCAGTGCTGGGTATAGTCCGGCCACCCTTCCTCCTGAGGGGAGATAAATATTCAGGAGTCCAGTTGTCCCGAGGATACGTGGCCTCTACTGCTGGGCCAATCACTCGCAGTAGAGTTCAACTGATTTAGAGAACATTGAATAGCCTCGGATTTGGACAGTCTAAGCGATTACGATGCGTCGCTCAAAAGGATATTAGAATTGGAACGTGGAACATCAGGACTTTGACTGGCAAAGAGGTTGGGCTGATGGAAGAGATGGAGACCTTCAGGGTGGACCTCCTAGGAATTTGTGAAGTGAGGAAAAAATGGCACGGGAAAGTACGCCTAAACAAGGACCATGTGCTCATCTACTCTGGAGTAGCCAAGGAAGGTGTGGCCATTATCATGAAAGAAAGCCTATTCGCTAAAATAGAGGATTGGCAGCCGATATCCTCAAGAATTATAACAGTGTATGGATCTCTCAATCCATATGTCAATACCATGGTATGTCAACGAGGAAAGATCGCTCTGATACAAATATATGCCCCAACGGAGGATGCAAACGTTCTCGAAGAAGAACAGTTTTATACTGATCTAGAGAGAGAAGTCATCAGAGGTCAAAACGGAAACAGAGGGATTATCCTAATGGGAGAATTCAACGCAAGGACGGGAAGAGACCAAACAAATGCTTATGATGTTATGGGCCTACATGGAGAAGAACACACCAAAAATGGAAATGGTCAAAGGCTCATCGACTTTTGTTTTGATTACGACTTCCTCATTGGAAACTCTTTCTTCCCACATAAGACGGTGCACAAAATAACCTTCTCAGCTGAAGAAAGAAGAGGTAACAGCTTTTTTTTTTATTTTTATTTTATTTTTTTTTATTTATTTTTTTATTCCTCCTATCTGGGCATTTCTGGCATTCGGGGTTTCAGTAGCAGTGGAGTGTTACGTATGCCACTACCGCCAATAAAACTCTGAATTAATTTTTAAACTATTTATTTATTATTGTTATACATAATTTAAGTAATTTAAGGGTATCATTAATTAGGGGAACAATATTTGGGTATTCTATGGTGCAGCCCGGTGCGCGGCTGCACACCGTTTACTGGTGGAGCTGCACCTTTTTGTCCTTCCTTCCTGATACGTGTAGTCAGGACTGGCTTTGACTTGCAACTCTGAGCCTCCTCTCTGCACTGCCCAGAGCCGCCACTAAACTTCGGCTTCATCCTGCGGTTCCTCCTCAGGCTGTCTCAGCGGCTGCAGTTTCCTCTTCTTCGGGTGGACGGTCTCTACCAAGAGTGAAATGTGTGGGAACCACGACCTCTCTCCACCTTCCTATGTATTCCATGAAGAACGGGAAATTTTCCTCCTCTACCAAACTTCGGGAAATCAGCCTCGTTAAAGGCATATAGTCCGGTTTTTCTGGATAGCCATGCTCGATATCCATCCATGGCGGCACAGGATATTACTGCGTGCTCGGCTGAATCAGACACACTGCAGGTGGGGCACATGGGATCGATATTCTTGCCATTCTTTCGCAGCTTCTCCCGGAAACCCCAATGGCCTGAGAAATGGGGATGCAACATCATTATGCCGATCCACAAGAAAGGTAGCTCTAGTGAATGCCAAAACTATAATATTTCTCTCCCCTGTAGTCTATAAACTTCATTCCTCTATACTGGAAAGGAAACTTCGATCAATCGTTGAAGACAAATTAGAAGAGGAACAAGCAGCTTTTAGACCCCAACGACAAACACATCTTCTCGCTGAATATGATTATTAGAAGATATGGGATAGAGGAAAGAGCTTGTACCTAGCGTTCCTGGACATAAAGGCAGCATTTGATTCAGTCGCTAGAGAAGAAATTTGGACAGCTCTAGCCACTAAAAATGTGCTCACACTAGTAATAAATGCCATAAAAAGCACTTATCATGACTCCAAATGCGTAGTTAGAATTAATGGAAGAATGTCCGAGGCTTTCGCCGTGAGAAGTGGTGTTAGACAGGGGGACAGCCTTATACCTCTTATTTTCATCACTTTCTTGAACGAAATATTGAAAATTTGCAAGCGGAGGACATCACGCATGGTCGTGGTAAAGTGGAACATGAGGACAATCCTTGCGCAAGTAATGGTTTCCGCAGGTGAAATTGTCCTCATTGCCGACTGCAAGGAAAGGAGTGGGAGGCTGAGCTGGAAAGGGACATTAAAGGAAGGGACATTGTATGTTGGAAAAAGCCAGGTGTTGTACATCGGACGTGAAGAAGAGGAGGTTTTGATTCACTGCAGAGGAGAAACCTTGGAAACAGCACAGGAATATACCTATTTAGGAGTAGTTCTCAGCATCAATGGGAAAATGGACCAAGAGCTCTCAAACAGGATTAAAAAAGCTAATAGCATATACTACCAGCTATGCAACACAGTGGTGGGTAAAAGGGAATTGGAAAATAGTGTAAAATTACATATATTTAAGTCCATATACCTACCTACCCTTATCTATGGAAGTGAGAGCTGGGTCCGTTGGACAAGCACTGGAGTAGGGTTACCACGGCAGAGATGAAATACCTTTGGAGAATGACAGGCAAAACAAGGAGGGACAGGGTTACGAATGAGAGGATAAGGGGAGACCTAAGAGTGACTGCACTGAGTGAAATAGGGGAGAGACGACAGTCTTTGGTCATCTGTGCAGGATGATGTCATCTGTGAATGATGAGCTTTTTGAAGCCAGGCCTACCGGACGCCGTCCTCGAGGAAGACCTAGATTACAATGGATGGACCACATCTCAGGGATTGGTGAAAGGAAGGGAAGGTCTATGAATTTAATGAAAGCGCTGCCTGGAGACCGAGAAGCTTGGCAGTCTTGAATCGGGGCACCTCCACGCTGAGAGGCACTGAAGGAGGATGACAAAGAAGAAGAAGTTTATTTATGTCTTCTCCTGCCTTATTTTGATATAAATCAGGTATACAACCATCATAATCTATGTGCTCTGAAATAAAAAAAAAAAAAAAAAATCGTATAAAAAAATAAAAATGCAGTATCACTTAAGTCAAGATACCTCTAGAAAAGTGATGAGATTGAAGTCAAGTAAAAATTTACATGATCCATTCTGCTCGTCGTCTAACATTCTACGTCTCGTAGCATAGCAATTATTTTCATGTTTTTTGTTAACACCAAATTTCCTAACACTATGATAACATTTTTGAATAGATTGATTCTAGTAACTTTGATAGAAAATATTTGTTCATCCAGTGCATATTTTTGTATGCTCTGAACTTGGAAAAACAGTTTATACAATATTCAGAAAGGGTTAAATTCGTCTATCAGTGAATACAATACAAAGTTGTTAATAAGAATAAGGGACTTTGAATATTTTTTCGAATAAGAACGTTCATAAAATTATGCGAATACAACATTATTCGTATTCACATCTGTAAATACAAACACCCAATTTCGTATTAACGGTAGATGTAAGTACAAATATGGTATTTATATTCGTATTATTTTATTGGGATAAAAAAATATGTTCGTATTTATATTCCTAGGGAACTATTTTTGTGAGTTCAGTAAGTATCAAGCGTAAGTATTAATTACGAGGCTTTAACAGCCTCGAACTTGGTTATTTGTTTTCAAGTTTTTATTTTATTTAAGACATTATCTTTTTCTAGTTTTATTTTTAAATTTTAATCTATATTGTTTCACTAACGGCAACATAGCCACTTTCAGAGTCCCCAATAGGGGGTACCGCATACATCATGGATGAACCAATATCAGGTAAATCAACATCAACTATGAACCAAACTTCAAAACGAAAAAGAGGTGAGTCTATTCAGTATAATATAGACATCTCTAATAGCTACGATATTTTCTCAGATATCGATGAAGAATAATCTGACATTACAAAGAACGTAGTAAATCCGAAAAAAAATCAATATCCTCCCATAATTGTCGATACCTCGTACAACATCAGGGGTACAATAGCCAATTTAAGAACTAAAGTCAAAGAAATTAACATCAAATACAACGTAAATAAAAATATTTTTCGTATATAACGGAGAAAATTTTGAACTAGCCAAAAATTAACTAAAACATCGAAATCTCGGTTTTCATTTATTCACATCGAAGTTAGTACTAAAAGGTACGTCTCCTGATTTCCCCGTCGAAGAAATCTCAAACGATTTACGAAGTCAAGGCTTAGGCATCCACAAAATTTACCAAATGGAAAAGAAATCCGAAAATGGTCCGATAAAACTATCTTTGTCTATTGTAATTCTTGAAAATAAAGAAGAATTAACCAAAATAAATTGCATAAACTATGGTTGTGATTTGGTCACAAAATGGGAAAAATATAAATAAAACAAAATCTTGCCTCAATGCTGTATCTGCCATGAATTTAATCACGTGGCAAGAAATTGTTTTAAAAAACCTAAATGTTTGAAATGTTCTTAAGAATACCTATCAAAGGATTGCCCAAATTCGTTAACTGATGGATTCAAACCGAAATGGTACAACTGATCCGATGAACACTTCTCAAATTCCAAAAAATATGAAATACAAAAGGAATCTGGAACTACAGCTGAGTAAGAAAAATCCATCTCTAAAACCAATACCACGAAAAATATTCAGGCAAACCGACCAAGCATTTCCAGCTCTACCAATCTCGAAATCTAAATGGCCTCAAAACACCTTCTCCCCAATTAACAATAACAATAATGAACCATCTATGTCTGACTGTTTCAAAGAAATAAAAAATATTTTCAGTTTATTTAACGTAAGTAAGATAATTACAAAACTTAAAAAAATGCTATCACATATAAAAAACGCCGAAGACGACATGATTGCTTTCCTTAATCACTAATGGATGTTTTATTGTTTAACCCATATATTTATTATATGTATATGCCTAAATCTCTCATGAGTTGTAGCATTGTTTCTTCTTTTGTAATTTCTTATGAACTCCGGCTCACTAAATCCCAAATACTATAGCAACATATACTCTAGCTCCTTCTAAACAACAATAAACAATTACGAACATCATACGCTGACGTCATAATTTTTCTCTTTTTTCTTACAACGGATGCTAAAAAAATATTAACTCATCCCTCAATTATATAAAAAAACTCACAGTCTATTTTAAACATAAGTTCTAAACAGTCATTAGTTTTATTTTTCTACATTTTCATTTTTTTATTTTTCAGTGTATCTTGTTGATCGTGTTACAATACAATAGCTAATGACAATTGACAACTGTAAAATTAAATTTAAGATGTGGAATGCCCAAATGAAGCGAGGTAACGACGTGGAATTTAAATTATCTCTAAAACATAATCAACATCATATTATCTCAGTTTGTGAGACCCGAATTTCCCAAAATGACAGATTCACAGTTCCAGGATACGATATTTATAGACGAGATCCCAACAGAGCGGTAGGGGGAGGAGGGGATAGGGGTTTAGTCCGTTCTGATGTTCAACATCACTTCATTCAAGCCCCTGACTTAACGTTTACCGAAGCTGTTGCAATTAATACCAGAATTAATAAAGAATCAACCACCGTCATATCCATCTATATCCCACCTAATAAAATAAATAACCCAGTAAATTACTAATTATTTCATATAAATAAACAAGTAATACTTTTTGACGACCTGAATGCAAAACACATCCAGTGGAACTGGAACAGCAACAACAACAACGGTAAATCTGTATTAAAGTTGATGGTATACAGTTACGCAGCCCGTTTGAACCAACCCATATTCCGAGGCAGCGTAATTAAAAACCGAGTATTAACGACATAGCTCTCACTAAAAATATATATGATTTATCTCGGCATACCACTCATTGTCTTATCATGCCTGAACTCCGATCACAACCCCGTGATTTTTCGTGCACAATCCTCTTTACCCACATATTCAAAAATAAACAATTTTGTGTTCAAAACCGCAGACTGGCAAAAGTTCCGGGAAGAGTTAGATTCCCAAATAATCATAAACCAGACCTTTATTGATTCAATAGAAATCGATAATTCATTAGTTCAATTAAATCACTACATCAAAGAACGGCATGACGGCATCCATTCCACAGCATTCCTCAGAATACCAATAATTTATTTTTCCGATTAAAAGCTCTAATAAACAAAAAATATCTGATATGGACAACACATGATTTCCTTGTACGTCTATGAAACAATAAATCGGTGATACAATAAATTAGTTCAATTAAATCACTACATCAAAGAACGGCATGACGGCATCCATTCTACAGCATTCCTCACAATACCAATAATTTATCTTTCCGATTAAAAGTTCTAATAAACAAAAAATATCCGATGTGGACAACACATAATTTCCTTGTACAATAAATCGGTGGCTCAAAAAGTAATCCACAATTTGGTTACTAGTTTCCGAAGATTGCAGCATCTCAAAAACGACACTCGGCATCGCGACATCCATCTATTCACACACACACACACACATTCTGTTGTCTCATTCCGTTTTATATATCGTCCTTGACCACATTGACAATGTCAATTTCACTACATAAAGCATTGGAAATCGACAGTTTCGACATTTTAAGCGGAAAAACCCACTTAGCTTTTATCTAATTCTCCTGCTGCAGAGTTGTTCATCTCAAAAATAGGGAGGAAAATCAGTATTTTACACTCAATTTTAATACTTAAAACAAGTAATAAAAATGTTTAACAAATTGCGTTTGTTTTACCTTTATTACCGAAACATATGATTTCTGTATTTAATTGTAATATAATATTTGATGTAAGTTTATTATGACCTTCAAGTAAAGTACCCTTTTCGGCTCACCATTTTGAGAAAATTTTCGCGATTACAATACTTCCTTTACTTCGTACAAGGAAGTAAAAATTGATTTAAAAACAAATTTCAACGTGCCAAAAACACACAGACTAAGTTAGTTTATTATAAATTAAATAATTTTATCAGAACCCGTCTAAATAATAACTATAAAAACAAAAATTGGGCAACAGTTTTGAAATCATGTCGGCCTGGGGACAATAATTTGTGGGAAATCCACAAAACTTTTTCTAAAGTATCACCGAAAATTCCTTCTGGACAAAGGTAAAGCTCAATTACTAGCTTCTCATTTTCAAACAATCCACACGATCACTTCATCATTGGGATCAAGTCATCATAACCGAAAAATTACGAAATCTGTTTGCGACCATTTCAAATACCGTTCATAAATGACTTTCCATCTATCTTCCCAAAAGAAACTGGAAAATCATTAAGGAACTAAAATCAAAGAAAGGTGATGATGGTATTCCCTCATTGGTTATCAAAAATGTTTGTCTATCGAATAGATAAGATAGTTACAACAAAACTTCAAAAAACTTAACAAATATTGCCTAAAATGGAAATTAAAATCAATCCAAGTAAATCTGAAGCCATACATTTTACAAAGTGCCGACCATATATAAATAATCATCTTTTCATAAACTCAGCTCCCCCCGGCCCGTCAGTCTACTTGGAGGCTACTCACAAAAGGCCGAGCGTAGGAGTGATGACCCTATCCCGTGTACTAAAATTGAGAATCGCGGTGTGGTCTTCCATGTATGGATACCACATCGCGCGGCCAAGGATCTCCATCGTCTACAGTGTCAACAGAAAAAAAAAATATATAATAAAAAAATTCATATATATATATATATATATATATATATATATATATATATATATATATATATGAACACACACACACACACATATATATATATATATATATTTTCATATATATATATATATATATATATATATATATATATATATATATATATATATATGAACACCGTTCTTCTTTCTTTAACCAAGTAATGAACTCAAGGCACTCTTTGTACAGATTGCAGTAACGGAATTTTTGTTTTATTGAAACTGAAGATGTATTCATTGCTTTTCTATTTTTTTTTTTTCGTAAAAATGGAATTTTCAAGGTGTAAATTCCTCTGTGTAAAAGGTGTAAAAGCTCCAATAAAGGTCATTTATGAACGTAATATTTTTCATCACTTATACAGTGATCTCCAATTCCCCTCGTACATATGTGCCAATATACTGATCACAATTTATTCTATTGTAATGCCAATACAGATCAAAATCTTATATTCAAAAGATTAAAAAATACATTCCGGTCATTTCTAGTTATATATACATTTGAACTCTTCAAAAAGATTATACCGACAAATGATGTTGAATGTAGCCGATGTTGACTGCATTACGGCTTTCACGGCTACGGAATGTTTTATGAATTGCACGTATACCACTTAGGAACTAGAAGTGTACATAGAATAACTGTCAACTTTAATGAATAGAATAACTGTCGAATTCATAACTTTCAAAAGAGTATTTGGCTTCCACTAACTAGCTGAACTGCAGCTACTAACAAAGTTGCTTAATTATCAAATTAGAAAGAGTTCTTATAATGATTTTCCTTTTCAATAATTCAAATATCTTACAACTAAAGAATGCAATTAATTTTATATTTCAGTGATTGAGACTGTTTGGCAAATTACTGAGCTCAAGTTAAAATGAGTGACTTAGAAAATGTTCTTAGATATAGAAATCCTAGCCTATGATAAAAATTCATGTCAACGCACTTTATTGTAATTTAATCTTGAAAAAATAATTTAAACTCTTGATAGAGTACAAAAGATTTGTTGATTTTTATAAGCCAATTAATATATTTTATAATATTTGCACAAAAAATTTTTTTTTATAACGTAGATAAGTGAATAACGTTTGTTTATCAAGCCTGAGGAATTCAAATTTTATAGAAGTCAAAATTTATATCTATACAAAAATATCAATGTTCTATTCTCAAAATCCAAAATATGTCTGTTAAATACCAATATCTCATTATAAAATATGTTTATAATGATAAACCTCAGTGTTCGATACCATCAATAATCTAATCGTCGCCGACAAACATCCCTCATCTAACTTCTCCAAATTCATATTCACAGCAATTTAAAATAAATTATGCCGAAAATATATAAATTTATTTGAATTCTATGGTACCTTGCATTTTATTAATTATTAGTATTAAGGGTACTCAACATCTCTCATTTAACACACTAAATCATTTTATTTTTGCTGTTCGTCGATTTCCTACAAAAATATGGAAATGTATAGGTTTCATATAAACAAGAATACCTGATGTGGACATCCCATGACTTCCTCGTACGCCTATTACACTATAAATCGCTGGCTCCAAAAGTAATCCACAATTTGGTTACTAGTTTCCGAAGATTGCAGAATCTCAAAAACGACACTTGGCGTTCCGACATCCATCTGCTGAGACACACACACACACACAGACATACTCTTGTTTCTGGAGGTCTCATTCCGACATATTATATGTCGTTTTCCTTCAGATGTAACAAGTTTCCAAGATATTTCTCCATGTTCCATGACAACATTAAAACTGTCAATATCCCTAGATAAAGCATTGGAAATCGACAGTTTCGACATTTTAAGCGGAAAAACCCACTTAACTAATACCTTATCCTCCTGCTGCAGACTTGTTGATCTCACAAATGGGGAGGAAAACCAGTATTTTACACTCAATATTAACACTTAAAACATGCAATAAAAATGTTTAATTGGATTGGAAACCAAATTGCGTCTGTAACCTTTATTACCGAAACGTATGATTTGTCTTTTAATTTAAATATAATTTTTGATGTAAGCTTGTTAAGTAAAATTTTATTATGACCTTCAAGTAAATTACCCTTTTCGGTCCACCAATTTTAACCAAAATCTAGTAAATACATTTATATCGATAAAAAAAGTCCTATTTGCCAAATTTGAGATGTTTTACATTATATTTTAATATAATCTTTGATGAAACTCTGATATGACCTTTAAGTAAAGTACCGCTTCCGGTTTTCCAATTTATACCAAAATCTAGTATGATATTTAAATCTATATATATATATATATATATATATATATATATATATATATATATATATATATATGTGTGTGTTAGAAATACTAAATTTGAGAAGTTTTGCATAATATTTTAATATAATTTTTAATGGAAATCAATTATGACCTTCAAGTACAGTGCCACTTCCGGTAATCAAGCAGTGACCAAAAAGAGATGATCACAACTAGATTTTAAAACAATCCTAAATACAAAATTACAACTTTCTACAGCTAACCGTTTTTGAGTTATGCGAAATACGAACGAACGTACATACAGACGCCACGACGGAACTAATCAAAATGGATTAAGGGATGGTCAAAATGGTTATTTCCGTCGAAATCTGAAAATCGAAAATTTTCGCGATTACAATACTTCCTTTACTTCGTACAAGGAAGTAATAAGCAAAATAAAATAAAATTACATCATCATATCACAGACTGCGCCACCGTATCTATTTAGCAAGATACTATCCTACTTACACTTGTTCGCTCATTTAGCATGCAAGATTGTGAGTAGCCCTATAGTATAATTTACGACATCGACATCCTGACCACCACCAATCCAAAGGAGGGAAGAAATGCTTTGGGCACTTCTCTTGGGATGAAAGAGGATTTCAGTGCATCCAACTCGATCTACTACCCCCATCATTTGGAAATCTGAGGAACATATCTTCTCATATATATATATATATATATATATATATATATATATATATATATATATATATATATATATATATATATATATATATATATATGATGCTTTGAAAACATAATTTAATTTCATGATCGCGCAATCAGTCTGTGTACTGGATCAATGACAGTTGTGAAACGGAATTCGTATTACGGAATTGGTGTTACAGTTGCTGTGAGCCACAAAAAATAGGTAAATCACTATTTAGCAGTTTTGGTATAACGTGTCCAAACCATTCTGCGATGCAGTCTAGGTATTTCTTATTTATATTTTTTCTACTAGAAGGGGGTAAAAGTTATCAAGACGTTTATGGCAAAAATACGCGCCAATGAGTGTGCTATCATCCCCACTATTCGGTGGTTTATCGCTAATTCCAAATTAACAGCTCTCATTCTATTCCAAGTTTTAATACCTACTATGAACCTTTACCGAGGTGCGGCTCTGACCTTAATATAAGATACTCTGAATTATATCACAATGATAAATAGGATGGTACTGGCTCTCTCTTGCTCCAGATCTAAGAGATAGAAGGAAAACTAACGATTCTATTGGATTTTATGTTTTTAATATTAATTATTTTTATCATGATGGCTACGATAAGGTGCTTTATAAACGAGTCCCCAACACATTCTGATTTCAAGATATGGAAGAAGACGGTTATATGGACAACAAAAACATAATTTAAACGCAAATTAAAATTTTAATGAACTGCGTATTTGTTTACCCCATCGCATAGGTTTCCAATGCCAGAAAAATTGCGATATCTCTGTTGATTGATAAAAATTTGATAATTCTCCAATGGAATCGGCTTTTGGAAAGGAATTAATGAAGAATATAACGCTTTAATGAAGAATATATCTCTGTTAATTGATAAAAATTTGATAATTCTCCAATGGAATCGGCTTTTGGAAAGGATTTAATGAAGAATATAACGCATAAACTTCTTGAAATATATATATATATATATATATATATATATATATATATATATATATATATATATATATATATGTATATATATATATATATATTATTTGTTGATATTTTTAAAGGATACTATAAATAACAAAATTTTAAATAAGACGGTATTTTATAGCATATTAAACGGACTTCTTTATCAAATATGCTATGGCTACGATAAGCATTATAAATTTATCTAGGTAAATTTTTAGCGTTTGAAAATCATGGATTGATGAGATGCCTTCCTACAACATGTTGCATGGTTCTTGGGAATTTTTAACCGACATTTCAAATGCAATCTGCACAAGAAATGAAATTTTTTTGAATCGTAAAGTAAAACCTGCTGGAATCGCAAGTATTTCCAGGACTGTGGATCATTTTCATTTAATAGATTAAATTTCATCTGCAATTATTTTGTTATGAATTCAGTATTATTACATTAGGTTACAAATTAGATCATAGGCACTCCGACCCAGCTTCTATAGATAATTTAAGGAATGGCATCCTTTATGTTTTTAATTGCTTTAAAAATTCCGTGTATGACTAATATAAAAACCTTGGAATTGAAATAAATTACCTTCAGAATCATGAAGTAGTTGACCTAACAAGTTTCTCCATCAGTTGACACCGCATGATGGTATAGATGGATCAATCTAATTAGGGATTAATAAATTATTTGCCACTTCTATAAATTTGTTTTATTCAAAACTAGTTTCGAATGTTATACATTCATCCTCAGTTCTAAAAACACACAAAAAATTCAAAAATAAGCAATTCAAAATATAGTTGGTATTATTATACATATTAAATTATATAAATCAGTGGTCAAATCAAAAAAGGTTTAAATAAATGAATTATATCAAACAGAAAAGTTTGTACTGGTTCCTTCTCGCAATGTACTAACAATGAACCAGAAATAGGCAGGATGTTTTTAGGTAAACGGTTTAAGGGTCAGGGTTTTTCCAGTAATACCGGTGAGTAATTATTTTTCTGTTATAGATGGGAATAAATTTAAGATTGGACTGTTGGAGATATTTATTTGGTCATTTAAGCCAAAATCTGGATTGGATTTGAAGGATTTTATTATTTCAAGTGCTTCATATATATTTAATTTGAGGCTGTTTTCAACGTGATGTATTAATTTAACTCCTGAGTCTTTGATGAATTTATGATTATTTTCATTTAAATGAAATGCAAAGTTGGAATTATCTGTCTTATTATTATATGCACGTATATGTTCCTTTAATCTCTGATTTAGCGATCTTCCAGTTTTTACCCTATATTTGGCTGTACAATCGTTACAATTTAGTTCGTATACTCCGCTTTTTTGGAAAGGGTCTATTTTATATAATAGACTATATATATAGTATATATACTACTATATATACTATATATATATATATATATATATATATATATATATATATATATACTGTATTTATTATTAAAGAGCATACATATTATTTATTTTACACATTATGCTAGATCGTTATTAACATATTTGATTAAAATCAGTTATTTATTATTACAACTTTACACCATTGGATATCAAAAAATGGAACTTTTAATTTCTAAACTTTATTATATTTGTAATTAATCAATGAGAATATTTATTACGAGAGAGCATATTGATGCGGAATACTGGGAATAAGTTAATCTTTTACTGAGATTAGCACAATCTACATAGCGAATATTTACTAACATATATATTTAAATTTATCCGATCTTCAACCAATGGTCTTCCAATGGACTCTATGGATTTGGTCTTCTACCAACACCTCTATCTCTCTCTCTCTCTCTCTCTCTCTCTCTCTGGATAACTTCCCTCAGGCTGCCGCTCCTCCTGCCTCTTAGCATGTCACTCCGGTATCTCTCTAGTCTCCACTGCCTCGGCCCGTTTGCCATAGACTGCTTCTTGATCTGCCTCTTTAAAATGACCCCTGAAGAATTTACCTTATAAGTTTTATGAGATGGGAGCTTTCTTTGTTCTCAGGGAACATCTCAGACAGGCTCCACTTCTTGTGCACTTCAGAAGTTTGATTTTATGGTGCGAATTCCCTGACCTCGGTTAAGAATTCGCTCTTATTTCACGTCTGGATTCTCGAATTGTACAGGCTTTTCCAGATTTAAGTTTTGCAGATTTCCCACATGCATTGAATATTTTGCATTTTTCATCAATATTCCATGTCTTTGAATTCAATTGATTGAATTAAACTAGTGAATAATTATTTTTTATCAAAATACTCGAATATTTCCTATCTATATCAATATCCGCAGTACATGGTAAGTGCCATTAACAATATATATGCATGTACATTTTTTTTCTTATGTGACTGGTTGGTCATGTTTAACTGTGAGGAGATAACAGGATAATTGGGTTTTTCCAACAGTTTGGCGAATGTTCATCCAATGGGTGAAGAGAGAGACTCAGAGAAGGTCGTTTTAAACTTGGCTCATTACGCTGGCTGTGGCTGCTATCAAAGCGAGGCCTCGGGCCCTGGATTAATATGCTATCGCCAAAGCGGCTCAAGCGAAACCAAGCCTGTTTGAATAATTGAGAGTTTCTTGAGGAGCCCGCCGTCAAACATCTCTTTGTTTAAACAACCCCGCTACATTGCCGCTACATAGACTGTCTGCTTTAGGTTTGCGACCTTCTCCTCTCTGCGTCCTTACTATATTGAAACATGGATGCCAGCTTTCAGAAACCCTCTTTCTGTAAATTCATCATCTAAATAAGTTGCGAGTCATAGTTAGATTTTAGTGACAATAAGGCTAAATTTCAATTATCTCTGAATTCTATACGAGCAATTGCTGTGAGTATGCATAACGGATTTTGGAATCCTAAGGAAGGATTTTGATTAAACTTTTTAACAAGAGTTTTCGGAATTCATAAATCGATAGGCGTAACCCTCTTGCGCAAAACTCTTCTTCAGTAAAAAAATTCATTCTACGTTGGATTGAGGCATCATAGATAGTCCCAGTGATTTCAATTATATTTTGAAGGATGAAAATAATAATATATTGTAACATACTTACCGAAGCAAGCCTAGAAGCTTAAATGGACAGCTAAAGTCTTGGAAGACTTCAAGACTTTATTTTGATAGTTCGATATATATATATATATAAAAAAAATAATTGATGTTTCGATATTAGCGGCCTCGATATTTGTAATCTTTTAAAGGATCTTTAAAACGCAGGCATACTTATATACACAAAGGATCTTTTAAAGGGACACACACACATCGATATTTATGTGCCGATATAATTAATATATTGTTTTTATAAATCGTTATTTCTGCGCCGATATAATTAAGATATTTTTTTTGTTATATTCATATTTCACTGTCGTTATCATTAAGATATTCAGTTCATTTACAGCAGACTTTAAATATTTATTTACTTTATTAACAGGTTATTTCTTATCCTCCTTCCGATTCGTTTTTTTTTTAAATTGATAAAAGAATTAACGATATTTTGGAATACAGATATTATTCTGCTGATATCATTAAGATATTATTGTTATAATATCGATATTACTCTGTCAATATCATAAAATATTGTTTTTATCAAGCTAATTTCCTACAGGATTAAAATATCAAGAAACAGGTTATCTCCTAATCTTTCTCCAATTCGTTTAGACTATTTTTTAAATTTTATATAATTTTAATGATATTTTGAAATATCTATATTTTTATGACGATGTTAACCGATATCGTTCTCCGATATCGATATCAATATCGATATTTTGCTTTCGGCATCCCATCCTTAGAGCACAGCCACTATAAATAGCAACACGAACACACCATACCACAAGTTTTTATGGTTCTTTGTTTGTCGAACCACCCGTCCTTGTATATATTTTTTATTTTATATTGTTTTCTCCTTTTTTTTTTTTTTTGTAATAAATATTGGTTTTCGAAAATCAAATTTTAATATCGATACTGTAATCTTTCGAAGAAAAAAAGATCGATATATTTAAAAAAATATATATCGTATAATCGATATGATAATCCTAATCCGTCTAAGAATTTGACATTCAAAACTAACGCATATTCAATTGTTATCAAAAGAATTACCCTCAAGGTGTACACATTGTAAAAAAAGCTTTAAAATAGTCCGTACTTTTGAGGAACTGAACAAGAAAATGATAGTACTGTAAAACCTTCGTTTATTCGGATCAGTGTTTTGGAAATTTTTTAAATTTAATTTTCACATTTCTCAAAAATACTGAGGGGGTTTGTCTAATATGTATATCTGGAATTGATGACCAAGATGTTTTCTGTCATAAAATAAAAAAACATCAGACCATCGTTGATAGTGTTCTGAAATTGTATAATCAATTGGGTTAAAACAATTTTTTGTGCGATCTTTTTATGCAATTTATACCCTCAAATGATTGATGAAACCACCTAAAAATTGAGTATTAAAATAAATCCTTAATATCTTAAGGAACTGCCATATTAAGATATATTATCGTATAATAATGTCAATTTGACTTCGGGATTGAGGTATTTGAGATATGTTGAGAAGCCACTGGAACACAATACCATCATTCTCCAAAATAGATAATAAACAAACCACGAAATTTGAGTATTAGGCCTCGAATGACTCCCGCCTTGCTAAGGTAGGATGTCAACCGCACCCGGCAGAAGAATTCACATATGACGTTTCTTACATCGAGCACCCACTTTTTTAGTATCACGTGTGCGTTTTAGTTTTTATGTGAAATGGATACAGATCATTTCTTTAAAATCGTTCAGTAATTATTATTAAATAGTAGATATATAAATGTCAATGGGTAATGTTATCTGATTTTATGAAATCTGAAATCTTTTTTTAAAGATTTTTACTTCCTTGTACGTAGTCAAGAGTGTGTTGTAATCGCGAAAATTTTCGGTTTTCAGATTTCAACGGAAATATCAATTTTGACGATCCCTGAATCCATTTTGACTAGTTTCGTCGTGACGTCTTTTTGTAACATCTAGTTGTGCACCTCTCTTTTTGGTTTATACATGATCACCAGAAGTGGTGCTTTACTTGTTGGTCATTATTTATTTTCATCAAAAATCATAACAAAATATAACGCAAAACTTATCAAATTTGGTATGTAAGACTTATATATTAATATTAATAACATACTTGTATTATGACGGTATACTTCAAGTCGTTATTTCAATTTTAACCGAAATCTAGTTTGTTATTTATATTAATGTATAAGTCTTATATATCAAATTTGAGCAGTTTTTACAGTATGTTTCAGTATAATTCTTTATGAAAATCTATAACCTTCAAATAAAGTACCACCTCCGGTGATTTTGTAGTGACCAGAAAGAGAGGTGCACAGGTAGGTGTTACCAAAATACCAAATATAAAATTTCAGCTTTCTACGGCAAAGCATGTTTGAGGCAGGCGATATACAAACGAACGTACATGCTGACGTAACGACGAAATTATTCAAAATGGATTCAGGAATGGTCAATAAGGATATTTCTGTTGAAATTAGAAAACCGAAAATTTTAGCGAATTCAATACTTCCTTTACTGCGTACAAGGAAGTAAAAAAATAAGAAATTGTCATGTGTAGAACGCCATTGCTTTCATGTAAAATTGTTAGTATTTATCATTTCGTGCTATCATTTGTCACAGTATTTATAATTTCAATTAATATATTTTCAATAGGATGATAATAATAAAAATATATTTTATTTGTTTATTTTAGGATTATAGAATGTCAGATAATCAAAGTGTCTTTAAAAAACAAAACATTAAGATGAGTTTTTATTGCAAGCCGACGTTTTGGCCCAAACATATGAGATATACTCATGATATGTAGTGTAATTATAACAAAACGCTACAATCTCCATGTCGTGATTGCCATATTTGGCCGAAGCTTGAGGTTATAATAAAACCGTCATCTCTTATTTTTTTATTTTTTAAATAAATTAATTTTATTTACATAATAAAGAGGACCTAAAATTTTTGAAGATATTAAGAATCCTTCTTGGATTTCAAAAATCATCTTAATCTAATTGAAGTCATTTTATTTTGGATAATTTTTGTGAAATAAAATTTCTTTCAGAATAGAATACGGATATATTTAAACATCTTTTTTTACTAAAATCTGTGCAGAGCTAAAAATAAAGTATTACTTCAGGTTGGGCAATTATAAACAAAATCCAATCTGCTCTTCACATAAAGGAAAGAAACTTGAATATAAAATTTCGCACCATTTAGCATTTACACCATTTACATGAAGTCGGAAGGAAAAAAGAAAACAGTTTCAGGTAAAGTATCACTCCCGGCTTGCCAAATTTAACCAAAATTTAGTATATTATTTATATAGATATATAAGTCTCATGTACTTAATTTGAGATGCTTCGCAACATATGTTAATACAATTTTTGATGACAGTTTTTTATGATCTTCAAGTAAAGTACCACTTCCGGCTAGCCAATTTAACTGAAGCCTAGTATGTCATTTGTATTTATATGAAAGTCTTATATACCAAATTTGAGATGTATTGCATTATATTTAATTATAATGTTTCATGAAAGTATAGTAATGACCTTCAAGCAAAGAGCCACTTTCGGTAATCATGTATTGACCAAAAAGAGAAGTGCACAACTAGATATTATATCAATTCCAAATACTGAATTTCAACATTCAACGGCTAACGGTTATTGTGTTATGCGAGATACGAACGAACGTACGAACATAAGAATGTACCTTGAAATCTGAAAACCCAACATTTTCGCGATTACAATACTTCCTTTACTGCTTACAAGAAAGTAAAATCTTTTAGTAAAATTGTTCAAGTTGTCTAACAGATTGCAAAATGACAATTATATTGTCCTCATAAAAAGAGACAAAGTTATATAAATATTTGTATATAAAATGATCAGATGTATATATTTTTGAATATATTTTGCATAAAATAATAATAGTGATAGTGGAATGTCCCTTTCATCCAACATGTCTAAATACTCTTAACTGTACAAATATTACTAATAATCATTAAAAACATGAATGGAACCATTTGGTGGTTCAAACATTTATTTAAATATAATATTCATTTGTCTGAAAATTTAACGGACGAAAAATGCTAAAAAATTGCGGTCAAAAAATGAAATTTTTGTTGTAGTCGGGAAAGGACGGATTTATTTTATTTAAATTTAATAACGTTATACTAATTTAATGCACGGTTTCTTTGCTTTTTCGTCCATTTCCTTTCGATATTTTTCTACCGATTAACGATGGTTATTGATATTTGGTTTTGCGATAAATCAAAATATCGAATATCGATATTTTTCTTTCCATGTTCCAATCCTAGTCTGCTGTGTGTGTAGTAACCCAAAGTATTTGAGCATCATTGCTGTATATGATAAATGAAGTATTTCTCCCTCTAAATAATTTAGAATACTGAAATAAATAATATTTTTAAATAAATTGTTTAGTATTGTAAGTTGAAAAAGCAGAAAATAAAGTTTATTGAACCTAATTCATCGCGTCAAAGCCATGGAGGAGACCAACAATGAGTACAAAAAGAAACGGTTCAATTGTATTTGTCCTGATCTTAATGCGTACTCAATCCAGTCTTAATCTAACTCTAGACTTCGGTGTTTTAATATAATCAAGTAGAGGAGAAACAGGAGAGCTGACGCATTTTTTTTTAGCAGCCAATCACAAGCCAGCATTTGGTCACGTGACCTTTAGCGGGAAATTTGAATTTATTTTTGCCTCGACCTAACCTTAACTGCCAAGTGGTCTTGCCTCGACCCTACCTTAACCACCACGTGGTCCCACCTCGACCTAACCTTAACTATTAGACCACGCCCCTTTTTAGTCACGTGACCCTTATGACCCGCCTCCTTTTAGTCACGTGATCAAGTCACGTGACCCCGGCGCCTCCTGATCTATGCTCCTCTCATATATTTTAGTCACGTGATACATTGCACTCTCTGGTCTATGCTATTTTTATGTTTTAAAAACTAACAGTTCAAAGTCCAACTGTTGTTATTGGATCAAGAAGCTCTACTCTTTGTATATTTTGTAGAGATTAACAGTTTAAAGTCCATTGTTTACTTTCAGCAAATGAATTAAGAAATTTAGAATTATTCAAGTATCACATGATCTATCCTGATATCATTAAAGTTAAATATTGTAAAGGTTATGTAACCGTTGTGAAGGTTACATACTATAAGGAAGGTACCTGACCCTTCGACAAAATCTTAGGTTTCTCAAGTTACAGAAAAACAAAATGGCGGTGGATGCACCAGGGTCACGTGTCCAAATGAATCCAAATGAGTGATGATACGCTCCACGTGTCCAAATCAGTGATGGAACGATGGAGAGTGGAGCGCTGGAGTGATGGAACGATGGAGTGTTGAGTGGTGGAGGGATAGAGCGATGGAATGATGGAGCGCGGAGCGATGGAACGATGGAGCGAGGAGCGATGGAGTGATGGAATGATGGAGGTGCCATGATCACGTGACTGAATCACGTGACTAACTTGTACATTAATACCGACTCATGTAAATTGAAAATATTTCAAAGCTATGAAAAGATATAACCTCCTTGGCCAGCGTGATACCGTCGTTTCGATTTATCGATATATTTGTAAATTTTTAAGTCCATTGATTATACAATCAGAGATTAAAAATACATAGAAGATTAAAAAATTGTTTTGTTTCCGTATAAATGTTAATCTTTTTCAGGATTAACAGTTCAAAGTCCATAAGCTATTCAAAGATTAAGAAGTCCTACTATTGTTGATATTTAAAAATTAGTTATAGGAACTTACAGTTCGAGTATGAATTAATGATTAATTAATAATCATCAATTAAAATTTACTGCGACATGATCGTAGTTATTAATACCGACTCGTGTACTTTGAAAATATTTCACACCTATGAAAAGGTATAACCTCTTTGGCCAGCGTGATACAGTCGTTTTGATTCGTCGATATATTTTAGGAATTGTGTTAGTGTTATAAACAGGTGATAAATAGAGTTAGGGAGATCGAAGTGGGGTCCGAGTACACACGAAGACGAACGAGTGTCACCCACTACCTCGGTGAACAGTCTCATACGGCTCCGAGGACATCCGAGATTAGCCGAAACGACTCGAAGACATCGCGAGGACTGATAGGAGTGCAATTACGAGCCAGGTTTGTTGATTATAATTAAATCAATTGTCCAGCGTGATACCGTCGTTTCGATTTGTCGATATATTGTAGGGATTAAAAGTTCGATAGGAACATAAAGGATTAAAAGTTAATCGAGTTAAAAGTTTAAGCGAGATAAGTAAAGATAGAGGATTAACAGCTCAAAGTCCAAAAGCTGTTATAGGAATAAGGAACCTACTATTTAATTATGTTTTAGAGATAAACAGTTCAAAGTCCAAACCTGTTTTAGGATTAAGGGACTCTACTATTTATTTATAAGATATGAGATAAACAGTTCAAAGTATTAAAAATACTTAAAACATTGAAAAGTTGTTTTGTTTATACTTAAGTGAGATAAGAAAGATTGGGGATTAAGAGCTCAAAGTCCAAAAGCTGTTATAGGAATAAAGAGCCCTACTATTTATTTATGTTTTAATGATTAACAGATCAAAATCCATAAGCTATTCAAAGATTAGGAAGCCCTACTATTTATTTATGTTTTAGAGATAAACAATTCAAAGTCCAGCAGTTGTTATAGGATTAAGAAGCCCTAATATTTATTTATGTTTTAGAGATTAACAGTTCAAAGTCCATATTTGTATTTCACCTGGACATCATCCAACTTGCTTATACATGATCCAATCTGTTTACATGTAGGCAAAGTTAAATATTGTGAAGGTTATGTAAACATTGAGAAAGTTTCATAAAAACGAAAACAATGTAAAGGTTATGTAACCTTTGGAAAGATTACAGAGTATAAAGTGAGTACCTAACCCTTCAACAAAACCTTAAGTCTCTCAAACGGTAGAAAAACAAAATGGCGGTGTAAGAAAAACAAAATGGAGGTCGGGGCACACTCATGCTCTTATAAGATGTGTACCTGACCCTTCAACAAAGCCTCAAGTCTCTCAAGCAGAGCATAGGCCAGGAGGTTCCATGGGTCACGTGACTGGATCACGTGATTAAACATGTGAGCGGGGCATAGACCAGAGAGTGCAATGTATCACGTGACTAAAATATATGAGAGGAGCATAGACCAGGAGGCGCCGGGGTCACGTGACTTGATCACGTGACTAAAAGGGGGCGGGTCATAAGGGTCACGTGACTAAAAAGGGGCGTGGTCTAATAGTTAAGGTTAGGTCGAGGTGGGACCACGTGGTGGTTAAGGTAGGGTCGAGGCAAGACCACTTGGCAGTTAAGGTTAGGTCGAGGCAAAAATAAATTCAAATTTCCCGCTGAAGGTCACGTTACCAAATGCTGGCTTGTGATTGGCTGCTAAAAAAAAATGCGTCAGCTCTCCTGTTTCTCCTCTACTTGATTATATTAAAACACCGAAGTCTAGAGTTAGATTAAGACTGGATTGAGTACGCATTAAGATCAGGACAAATACAATTGAACCGTTTCTTTTTGTACTCATTGTCGGTCTCCTCCATGGCTTTGACGCGATGAATTAGGTTCAATAAACTTTATTTTCTGCTTTTTCAACTTACAATACTAAACAATTTATTTAAAAATATTATTTATTTCAGTATTCTAAATTACCAGAGAGTGCAATGTATCACGTGACTAAAATATATGAGAGGAGCATAGACCAGGAGGCGCCGGGGTCACGTGACTTGATCACGTGACTAAAAGGGGGCGGGTCATAAGGGTCACGTGACTAAAAGGGGCGTGGTCTAATAGTTAAGGTTAGGTCGAGGTGGGACCACGTGGCGGTTAAGGTAGGGTCGAGGCAAAACTAAATTCAAATTTCCCGCCAAAGGTCACGTGACCAAATGCTGTCTTCTGATTGGCTGCTCAAAAAAAATGCGTCAGCTCTCCTGTTTCTCCTCTACTTAATCATGAACGAATATATTAAAGAATAACGCCGACGAGCGATCTTTAAAAATAAATTGATCCGTAACATCATATAGTTCTAGCTTCATTTCGACGATTGTATAAGTTGCGATTTTCTCTCTTTTCAGCTTGTATGAGGGTTCAATTTACGTCAGAAGTCTTATTTTATAACGGACATGGAAATAATGATATGTGTACAGCACCAAAGGATGCGAGAGTGGTAAAGACATCTCATTAAAGACATATTCGAGATTTTAAATCATGGAAGTCACACGTAGCTTTGATTTTCTTATAATGAAAGTGCAAAAGTCTTCGATTTTTTTTTTTTTTTTAGTTTTACCCGATCTTTTAACGAAAATTTAAGATGGTGTCATACTTACAATGGAATCAGTAGGAAATTAAAAAAAATATACGAAACTCAAGATGTACTAAAATATTTAGACAGTTAGTTGAAATTCTGGCATCCTTTTGGATTCTTTAATTTTGAGCGTTATCTTTTTATCCTATTATCAATAATTTGATTGGATTGTAAATAAATAAATTTAAAAGTCTGTATTTGGTTCCTGCGTTACCCATGCTCGTACTTTTGTATATTACCTCTGGATTCCTATGACTGTGCATGTAATTTTTTATACATTATTTTCCATTGTGTCATTAAAATCAAATAAATGTAAAGTTCATATTTATTTATTTTTTGCCTATTCAGAATTGTTTCTTATTGAATGAGATTTTGCTGAAAATCGTTGAGATAAAAATTCAGAGAAAAAATGGTTAGATGAATAACACTAATCTAAGTAAAATGCATATTTTTTTTATTTTTGGTAAATAATTTAATATAAGTTTCAATTTTGCTAATCAATTCATTATTTTCTCTCTTTTTCTTCTTGTTTCTTTCTTCTTCTTTTTTTTTACAATAATTATATTTTTTGAATTACTATTGTTTACTTATTTATTACTATTAGCAAAGTTGAAACTTATATTAAATACCATTACGTAATTCTGATCTAGATGTTAATCTATACTACACTATGAATACATATTTTATAATTAATAATTAAAAATGATATATATGTTAAATATGTTTCTCACTATTACCGTTTGACTTCCCCAACTATCAATTAAGTGTGATAACGGCTCCATTTTCTTTCTCGAGATCTCACTCAAATTATTCGTTTTATAGGATTACAAAAAAATAATTTAAAACAAAAATTCTTATAATGTATTTTATCTTATTGTGTTAGAAAAGATTAATATTATATATAAAATTTATCAATATTGATTTTATTTTCGAAAATGAAGAAATAATTATAGTTAAATACTTCACAAATTTAGCTAAGAAATGATATCAACATATATTTAGTAATATGATTAATTGATTGAGGAGACATATGTATGAGAAAGAATAACATATTATTTAGCGATTAATCACTATTGTATTTAAGATCAAATATATTAATAAAAGAAAAATATTAACTATACGTATAAATAAAAAGAAAATTATAAGTGGAAAAAAACGTAAGGTTTGATTAAATAATGTATTATTGTTTATTTTTTAATAAGTAATGCAAGTATCGTTATAGAGATATCGTTACTAAACGATATTATTTAACTTTGTACCAAGTATAGGTATTATTATTATTAAATGCAATGAAAATTAAAAATGAGAAAGTTAGATTAAATTATTTATAATTTAAATAATTATTATTTATAGAATATCGTTTCTAAACGAGTGTGAAGTTTGTACAATTTGAATAATAATTTATGTAAAACAAAAAAGGCATTATAATTCATATTATATTAGACAATAAGCAACTTACTTCAAAATATAACAACTTACTAGGATTATAACTTTATAGTACTTGTCCAGGTGTAAAAATTATGACTAATTGTTTGGGATTATAATATTAAACTATATCGTTTTAATATGCTAAAAGCTTCGTAAAAAACAAACAAAAAACACTATTATTAATAAAAAAGGGAACTAGATTCTATTTTTCCGATAAAGCAACAAACACAGAAATGAAACTAAGTTAATATATATTATATATTATAACATATGCATATTAATAGTGTATAAGCATATGTTAAATATTAGAATACTAAGTTAATAAGAAGGTATAATTGTTTATTATATTTATATATTTATTTTATTAAGTTATCCTATTTCATTTATTTACCACTGGTATGTTATAATGATGTTCAAGTTAAGATTATCCACTATAAAGGATAATAAAGTTAAACAATTAATATCCTCTAGAATAATTATAAATATAAGTAAAATATTATTTGTATAGTGTATAAAACATAATAATAATATATAAAACATCAGTATGTTAGTACTATACCTGTATAATAAACTAGAAACTAATGACTATAACTTATAAAGAAAGGATTCATGGATGTAAAGAGTAACCATTATTGTAATCTATCTTTAAGGAATTCTATTTCACAAAAGTTATAATCTATATCCAATGTGAACATACTTATAGACAAAAATGTAAACTATATACCCATAGATATCTTCCCTTAAATCCTGATATTTTCCCACATATTGATGACAAATAAGCTTGGACCCTATTAATAGATGTGAATTTTTTTGGGGGATTTAATATATTATTAATAGCTTCGGTGGACCTTGCTTTTGAGGGGAAGGACGAGTTATCAGACGACTATTATATTTAACAATTTTTATAACTATAATTTTAAACATTAGTTTAATGTCAGTTAACTGTCTTTCTCAGGGCTCTCTAATGTATTAGACCATACATATGGGAATCTTTAGCATGTGGTAACACCTTGTCAATGCCAGTGTCGGCTGACCATTGCCCAAAGATCTTTTGTCTCCTACCGGAAAGCCTGTCAAGCTCTCTCTTATATTCAACAGTTTATTGCTACAATATTCTAGTTCAGATGTCAATTGTATATTGTAACTGGACCCTCAGGATAGCACTCACAAGAAGTTCACATGAGCTTCTAAGAATTGTTCCTAAATAGGCCATCCAAAATTTAGGTATAGAGGAAATTATCTCCCTCTTTCTTCTCCTTGCAATTTCATCCCCTCTGCATTCGCATCCCTATAAAGCCTTCTCTAAAATTCTATATTTGACATTCCATATCAGAGTAAGCCATGATGTAAGATAGCTAAGATATTGTAACTTAGTTTGTAAGAAGTATTATAAAAGTCATTGTAACATTTTGTTTAGACAATAAAAGTATATCTTAAAGTCTTCACTGTTGTGCGTTCGTTAATTTGCATATGACACACTGTGAAATGTTGAAGCACAATAAAATTTAAAATTAGTTCTTAGCATCTACCTAAGGTGCCTCGATTTCTATTCCTGAATATTCTGACTTCTGTCTTCACTATCTACCAATACTCATGGTAGTATTCTCTTTTCTTTTTATAATTCTTATAGATCTTATTTTAATTTTAAATTGACTATTTTCATTACAATTATTAGTTCTTTCATTATATATCTATTTTATTTATTATGTCTATGAAATAATTTTCAATTACATATCGATTTTGAAATCGATTGAAAGTAGAGTATCCTTACAGATAAAATATAAAATAGCATAATTAATTTTTCTTCGTCATTCGCCTCTTCAAATGATATTTTGGAAACTACTTCTTATGTCAGAAGCTTTTGACGGAGGAACTGTTTCATTTGCTTCTGATTTAGAAGTAGGTGGTGTTGCAGAAACATCTGACCCTGATAGAGACGAAAAAACGTGTGAATGGGAAGCTTTGTGGTTTACCGTAGGTTTGTTGTGTTTCCCGATGTCCGAAATATTTTGTGACAATATTTGCACTCCGCACCTTTACTTTCTCTCGATTTAAAATGTTTCCATACTTCACTTTTTGGCGGCGACATTTTAGTTTCTATATTCACTTTAATCACGACACTAACAACAACAACTACAACAATCAACAACAGGTAACTGACTGTTAGTGACGCCTATGAGTTATATAAAGTAAGGAAGTTACAGCACCTCAAAGACAGCCTCCTAGATTGATTAAATATTTAAGCTATAATGTAAAGTACAGCTCACGGATAAAATTAAAAATATGATGTAGAATAAAGGGAATTTCTAATTAAAATAAAATAATAAAGTTTATAATATTAATATCACAGATATATCGGTGTAAAATATCGATATGATCGATATATCGGGTGTTAGGATAACGATACAATATATCGGTTTTTCAAATTCGATATATCGATATATCGCGTTTCGATATTAGCAGACTCGTCAATCTAGTGCTAGACATAATATATATAACATTTCTTTTTTCTTTCATTTTCACTCTAAAGACACTGCTGTCATCGCTACGTTACCACATTACATCTATTCTTTATTTATTTCAGTATTTTCATTTGTTTGCATAATTACTGTCCCGTCTCTAGCTTTGATAATACATCATAGAAATTCGTAGCAACGCCAGGTAGAAAAAATAATTAGTCTTATGTTTATAATTGTGTTCAGTATACAAACAATACCCTTTCGTGTCGAAAGTTCTTGAAAAACATGCTCCATACGAAACTTAAGAACACATAAAATTAATGTCATTATAGTTTTCGTCTAATAAGTACTTTTGGTTCAATAAAAAAATGAAATCGGAAATGATAAATTCTATCAACTTATCTTTAATTTTGTTTTTATTCGTATTGGAAAATATTTTATTTTAGGCCTGCTAGACTCCAGGTGTCACATTTTTATAATGTACCACTTTTCAGATTAAAATAGAGTATTTTTCAAGTTTCATATCTAAAATCATAATTTAGAAATTTAATTACAGAGTATTTCGGTATATCTATTTTTAATAAAATAATTTAATTCAAATTGCTTAGTTTTCATATTATTAGGCAATAATACAGTTTTAACTTTCATATATTTTTTGGCGCAGTATGGTATTTACATAAATTAATGGTGTGTTATTTATTGAATAATTTATAATATTTTTTTAAATTGTGCAATATTTTAAACGTCGAGACAAAAATATGAATATTTGGATATACATGGTAGATTCCAACACGAAGTCTAGAGTCTCTAAAATAACGGAAAGCAACTAACCCTATGTACTTTTCTTGGAGTCAGTTATTGTCTCTAGTTGATAAGTCTAGGTAATATTGATTGTGAATGTAAGATGTGCTACGTTTTGTCTTTATGTTAGCTTGTCAAAATGAGACTTTATATCGTGATAAACTGGATATTTATATATATATATTTTAAATATTTTCTTTAAGGGATTTATATTTTATGAAGTTTCCAACCTCGTTGTCCTGATTTCACATTCCTCTGAAACCGGCTGCTGACTATGTTCCAGATATATGCTGGAAAAATCCTAATGACAGCCGCTTCCTGTAATTTCTTCAATTACAGACACGGTAGAAGCTACGTGGTATAATGGTATATATTTCTAGAGAGATATTATTAGTTTATATGTGTTTATGCTAAGACTATCGATCGTATAGGCCTATTAGAAATAATGCTGAGCAAAATTCAAAGCCGTTGAACTCCTACCAACAGGTGTTTTCTCGAGCTTCTTGTGGCCAACGTCCCTCAAATACTTTAAGGTTTTGCAGTTCTTCTTCCACTATCAGATACAGATATATACTGACAAAAAAAAATGATTTAAATCAAAACAATGAACTTTGTATTGGTATTTATTCGTTTGCTTGACTTATCTTATTTTTTTAAATATATAGAATAAACAAATGATATTAAATCTTTTTCAAAATAGTTTAATGTAAAAAGATTTTACAAAAGACTATTTTATATGATTTTATTTATTTTTTGTCTCAATTTATTTTAGCAAGTTGTTATATCATTAAAAAATCTGGTGTGCTGCGCGCATCATACAACTTTCCACTACCACCCAATAATAATATTCCGCTTTTTAAAATAATTTTAAAGAATCCACATATACAATATCTACTTGAAATACTGTCAAATTCGTCTTCTCTCACAATAAAGTAGTTTTTTAAATAATTGCAGTACGACAATTTTGTGAACTGTATATTTTTGATTTGTCAAGTTATAATAAAATGAAACATTATCATCAGTGTCTTTTTATTAATAGAAAATATGTTAAGCATACATTTTTAACCTTACAAAATAAATAATTGTTCTGACTTCAGTGTAGCTAATTTCTCAAAAAATAAACTAAAAATAATCTTGGTTCTTTTCAAAACAACAATTTTTTTATTACTAACGATGCCAATATTTCTCCTTATTATATTTCCAAACATAGGCTAATGAAAGTAAAAATTATAGATGGTACATATTCATATAAAACAATTAATTATCCTATGATAATGTTTTTTCCACGCGTTTTATCTAAGATAAAATATTTCTCTATTTTATTCTTTAGACGTTCAGGTTGCCCTACACTATCACATTAAAATATTCCATTACCAAAACATACAGAGACAAAATACTTAGGACACAATGGACAGACGCCTCACCTGGAAATCACACTTGACTACTTTGAAAAAAAAAAAATTAATCATCGACTCAATAAGACTGCTAATAAGACGGCTGCTACACCATAAAAACAAACTATCACTTACTAATAAAATTATTATATAAAATATGCTACTTAAACCTAACGGACTTACACCACTCAGGTCAGGTGTGGAGCTCATATTTTCTCTTACGCAGGTGTGGTTGAACCAGATGTTTTTGTTGGCTGAGACAGTGTCTTTCCATTTTGCATTCCTTAGCTTTGTTATCACCTGTTCGGAGATAGAATCAAATTTTGAATTGCTGAGTCTTGAGTCGTTGGGTGGTGTAATATGCAAAAAGAAAATCTGACACCGTCTTATATTCAAATAAGATCTGGAGTTCCAACAAGAGCAGCATCAAGAGCCATAAAAGACGATAATGAGTGAGACTAGAAATCAATCATTGGTAAGAAATAGCATAAAATGATACCTTTACATGCTCCATTCTTATTTATCAATCCATAATTAGATTGATCCTTCTATATCATCATGCGACCGTAAACTAAATATTTATTTATTATTTTTCCTCTTCACAGCCATTAAATTGTTGGTTAATTATTTCTAATAAACAAAATTAGAGGCTCTTTAAACAAAAGGTTTTTTAGAGGAAGCCATTTTGAAAATCCAGCATTTATGTCCTGTCAGACTATTTCAATGAGAATAATACCTGGCTGAGAATAATAACGAGTTTAATTAAAATCGTTTGAGCTTTTTTAGAGAAAATTGTTAACAAAGCATAAAATTGATGATATCCAGTGGCACTTTCGGGAAATCCGATACGCTGTATCTTTGCTAATACTGGACCGATTTAGATATTTTTTTTTTGTTTTTTTAGAGAATTTTATTACATTTCATATGATTATATATATAATTTACCATAAAATGCTTAATTTTTGAGTTAAGTGCTATAGGTAAGGGAAAGTAAAAATTAAATAAAGTTATGAATTTAGATTTTATAGAAGTTTAATATGAGGAAAAAAAAGTGAAGAAATTTTCGTCCCAGGAAATAAGTCTTCATGAGTTACCTATGTTGTGATCATCTCGTTTTTGGACACAGTGAAGATGTTGGCAAGTCACAGCTCTCTTCTTACTACGAAAAGATTTAGAACTGTGGTTTAACAATTTTTTTTTTTTTGCATAATTTTTCAAACATTTAATTTAATTTTAATAAAGCGTCAATTCTTTCACATTTTTTTTTTTCTGAATTTAATTCATTTTTATCTCAATTCCTTGATAAATAGCCAAATCTCAACAATATTTTTGTCATTTATTGAATTCGACGTTTCGACTAATTACTACCGTTATGATGTATTATTTGCAGAACTAAACATATGTAACAATTATTCTAAAAGTTGCAGATATAAGCCTGATAAAAATGTTCAATAATGATGAAAAAACTTTTGTACTGAAAATACCTTATTCCTATAATTTTTAGGGTGCTGAATCCAAATATGATATTAAAAAAGCTGTATCACCCACGATTTCTTCACATTTTATAGTTAAATTTATTAAATTAAGCGATTTTTAATGAATTGAACAGCTTTAATATTTAAAATAAATAACTGAAAAACTAGGTCTATTGGTGTGGATGAAGTTGGTAGCACTGCTGAAACACATTTGCTGGCCAAAAAAGCTTAATTATTTTTTCTGTTAGCAGCTGATGTTTTGTTTACTCTCAACCTAATCTCACTTTCACGTTTTCTGTGCATGTGCTCAGTACAATTTTGTTATATTTGTGGTGAGTTTGTAATTAAAAAACACCAAAGAAACATTACAGACTTTGTCAAAAAGGCTTATCTATCATACTTTGGAACTAAACTTGATGACCAGGATAAATCTTGGGCCCCGCATAAGGTATGTTATGTATGTGTCGAAGATCTAAGAAAATGGACAAAAGAGGAGAAAAAACCCTTTAAATTTGCTGTTTCTATGATATGGAGGGAGCCAAGAAATCATTCCGATGATTGCTACTTTTGAAGTGTCGATATTACTGGTCATAACTCAAAAAACAAGAAAGCAATAAGCTACCCTAACCTTCCGTTCCCCATCCGACCAATAGGGCACAGTTTAGATTTAAGGGTTCCTGAACCACCCGATGATTTAAATTATATTCTAACGGAAGTATTTTCTGATGTACAATCGGAGTTAGATGAACAAGATGATGAAGAATACCAATGTTTTACAGAAAATGTAGAGCCTAAACTGTTTACTCAAATCGAGCTTAACGACTAGGTTAGGGATCTTGGCTTAACGAAAGAAAAGGCTGAATTTCTTGGCTCTAGACTAAAAGAAAAGAATTTGTTGGCGGTTGGAACCAGCATTTATGTGTACAGGAAGAGAGAGCAGAAATTTTCCAAGTTTTTTTTAACAAGAAGTTGATTTAGTGTACTGCTCAGACATTCCCGATGTGATGAATGAGTTTGGTATTGAATTCAAAAAGGAAGACTGGAGGTTGTTAGTGAGTCATCGAAAACTAGTTTAAAGACTCCTTTATTACACAATGGTAACATGTACGCATCTATTGCTGTTGGCCATTCTGTGCATATGAAAGAAAACTATGAAAATCAAGAAAGAGTGTTAAATCGAATTGGCTATTCTGCTCATGGCTGGATGATATGTGGTGATTTAAAAATAACATGCATGCTCCTTGTTCAGCAAGGTGGTTTTACTAAATTTCCATGTTTCTTGTGTGAATGGGACAGTAGGGCTAGAGATCAACATTGGTGCAGAAAGAACTGGCCTGTGAGGAAGTCTTTAAAACCTGATGAGAAGAACATTCTATGCAAAAACCTCGTAGATCCAAAAAACGTGCTTCTAAACTATCACTTACTAATAAAATTATTATATAAAATATGCTACTTAAACCTAACGGACTTACACCACTCAGGTCAGGTGTGGAGCTCATATTTTCTCTTACGCAGGTGTGGTTGAACCAGATGTTTTTGTTGGCTGAGACAGTGTCTTTCCATTTTGCATTCCTTAGCTTTGTTATCACCTGTTCGGAGATAGAATCAAATTTTGAATTGCTGAGTCTTGAGTCGTTGGGTGGTGTAATATGCAAAAAGAAAATCTGACACCGTCTTATATTCAAATAAGATCTGGAGTTCCAACAAGAGCAGCATCAAGAGCCATAAAAGACGATAATGAGTGAGACTAGAAATCAATCATTGGTAAGAAATAGCATAAAATGATACCTTTACATGCTCCATTCTTATTTATCAATCCATAATTAGATTGATCCTTCTATATCATCATGCGACCGTAAACTAAATATTTATTTATTATTTTTCCTCTTCACAGCCATTAAATTGTTGGTTAATTATTTCTAATAAACAAAATTAGAGGCTCTTTAAACAAAAGGTTTTTTAGAGGAAGCCATTTTGAAAATCCAGCATTTATGTCCTGTCAGACTATTTCAATGAGAATAATACCTGGCTGATATAAAACACCATTCAATTCTACCTTGATATAACGAGTTTAATTAAAATCGTTTGAGCTTTTTTAGAGAAAATTGTTAACAAAGCATAAAATTGATGATATCCAGTGGCACTTTCGGGAAATCCGATACGCTGTATCTTTGCTAATACTGGACCGATTTAGATATTTTTTTTTTGTTTTTTTAGAGAATTTTATTACATTTCATATGATTATATATATAATTTACCATAAAATGCTTAATTTTTGAGTTAAGTGCTATAGGTAAGGGAAAGTAAAAATTAAATAAAGTTATGAATTTAGATTTTATAGAAGTTTAATATGAGGAAAAAAAAGTGAAGAAATTTTCGTCCCAGGAAATAAGTCTTCATGAGTTACCTATGTTGTGATCATCTCGTTTTTGGACACAGTGAAGATGTTGGCAAGTCACAGCTCTCTTCTTACTACGAAAAGATTTAGAACTGTGGTTTAACAATTTTTTTTTTTTTGCATAATTTTTCAAACATTTAATTTAATTTTAATAAAGCGTCAATTCTTTCACATTTTTTTTTTTCTGAATTTAATTCATTTTTATCTCAATTCCTTGATAAATAGCCAAATCTCAACAATATTTTTGTCATTTATTGAATTCGACGTTTCGACTAATTACTACCGTTATGATGTATTATTTGCAGAACTAAACATATGTAACAATTATTCTAAAAGTTGCAGATATAAGCCTGATAAAAATGTTCAATAATGATGAAAAAACTTTTGTACTGAAAATACCTTATTCCTATAATTTTTAGGGTGCTGAATCCAAATATGATATTAAAAAAGCTGTATCACCCACGATTTCTTCACATTTTATAGTTAAATTTATTAAATTAAGCGATTTTTAATGAATTGAACAGCTTTAATATTTAAAATAAATAACTGAAAAACTAGGTCTATTGGTGTGGATGAAGTTGGTAGCACTGCTGAAACACATTTGCTGGCCAAAAAAGCTTAATTATTTTTTCTGTTAGCAGCTGATGTTTTGTTTACTCTCAACCTAATCTCACTTTCACGTTTTCTGTGCATGTGCTCAGTACAATTTTGTTATATTTGTGGTGAGTTTGTAATTAAAAAACACCAAAGAAACATTACAGACTTTGTCAAAAAGGCTTATCTATCATACTTTGGAACTAAACTTGATGACCAGGATAAATCTTGGGCCCCGCATAAGGTATGTTATGTATGTGTCGAAGATCTAAGAAAATGGACAAAAGAGGAGAAAAAACCCTTTAAATTTGCTGTTTCTATGATATGGAGGGAGCCAAGAAATCATTCCGATGATTGCTACTTTTGAAGTGTCGATATTACTGGTCATAACTCAAAAAACAAGAAAGCAATAAGCTACCCTAACCTTCCGTTCCCCATCCGACCAATAGGGCACAGTTTAGATTTAAGGGTTCCTGAACCACCCGATGATTTAAATTATATTCTAACGGAAGTATTTTCTGATGTACAATCGGAGTTAGATGAACAAGATGATGAAGAATACCAATGTTTTACAGAAAATGTAGAGCCTAAACTGTTTACTCAAATCGAGCTTAACGACTAGGTTAGGGATCTTGGCTTAACGAAAGAAAAGGCTGAATTTCTTGGCTCTAGACTAAAAGAAAAGAATTTGTTGGCGGTTGGAACCAGCATTTATGTGTACAGGAAGAGAGAGCAGAAATTTTCCAAGTTTTTTTTAACAAGAAGTTGATTTAGTGTACTGCTCAGACATTCCCGATGTGATGAATGAGTTTGGTATTGAATTCAAAAAGGAAGACTGGAGGTTGTTAGTGAGTCATCGAAAACTAGTTTAAAGACTCCTTTATTACACAATGGTAACATGTACGCATCTATTGCTGTTGGCCATTCTGTGCATATGAAAGAAAACTATGAAAATCAAGAAAGAGTGTTAAATCGAATTGGCTATTCTGCTCATGGCTGGATGATATGTGGTGATTTAAAAATAACATGCATGCTCCTTGTTCAGCAAGGTGGTTTTACTAAATTTCCATGTTTCTTGTGTGAATGGGACAGTAGGGCTAGAGATCAACATTGGTGCAGAAAGAACTGGCCTGTGAGGAAGTCTTTAAAACCTGATGAGAAGAACATTCTATGCAAAAACCTCGTAGATCCAAAAAACGTGCTTCTAAACTATCACTTACTAATAAAATTATTATATAAAATATGCTACTTAAACCTAACGGACTTACACCACTCAGGTCAGGTGTGGAGCTCATATTTTCTCTTACGCAGGTGTGGTTGAACCAGATGTTTTTGTTGGCTGAGACAGTGTCTTTCCATTTTGCATTCCTTAGCTTTGTTATCACCTGTTCGGAGATAGAATCAAATTTTGAATTGCTGAGTCTTGAGTCGTTGGGTGGTGTAATATGCAAAAAGAAAATCTGACACCGTCTTATATTCAAATAAGATCTGGAGTTCCAACAAGAGCAGCATCAAGAGCCATAAAAGACGATAATGAGTGAGACTAGAAATCAATCATTGGTAAGAAATAGCATAAAATGATACCTTTACATGCTCCATTCTTATTTATCAATCCATAATTAGATTGATCCTTCTATATCATCATGCGACCGTAAACTAAATATTTATTTATTATTTTTCCTCTTCACAGCCATTAAATTGTTGGTTAATTATTTCTAATAAACAAAATTAGAGGCTCTTTAAACAAAAGGTTTTTTAGAGGAAGCCATTTTGAAAATCCAGCATTTATGTCCTGTCAGACTATTTCAATGAGAATAATACCTGGCTGATATAAAACACCATTCAATTCTACCTTGATATAACGAGTTTAATTAAAATCGTTTGAGCTTTTTTAGAGAAAATTGTTAACAAAGCATAAAATTGATGATATCCAGTGGCACTTTCGGGAAATCCGATACGCTGTATCTTTGCTAATACTGGACCGATTTAGATATTTTTTTTTTGTTTTTTTAGAGAATTTTATTACATTTCATATGATTATATATATAATTTACCATAAAATGCTTAATTTTTGAGTTAAGTGCTATAGGTAAGGGAAAGTAAAAATTAAATAAAGTTATGAATTTAGATTTTATAGAAGTTTAATATGAGGAAAAAAAAGTGAAGAAATTTTCGTCCCAGGAAATAAGTCTTCATGAGTTACCTATGTTGTGATCATCTCGTTTTTGGACACAGTGAAGATGTTGGCAAGTCACAGCTCTCTTCTTACTACGAAAAGATTTAGAACTGTGGTTTAACAATTTTTTTTTTTTTGCATAATTTTTCAAACATTTAATTTAATTTTAATAAAGCGTCAATTCTTTCACATTTTTTTTTTTCTGAATTTAATTCATTTTTATCTCAATTCCTTGATAAATAGCCAAATCTCAACAATATTTTTGTCATTTATTGAATTCGACGTTTCGACTAATTACTACCGTTATGATGTATTATTTGCAGAACTAAACATATGTAACAATTATTCTAAAAGTTGCAGATATAAGCCTGATAAAAATGTTCAATAATGATGAAAAAACTTTTGTACTGAAAATACCTTATTCCTATAATTTTTAGGGTGCTGAATCCAAATATGATATTAAAAAAGCTGTATCACCCACGATTTCTTCACATTTTATAGTTAAATTTATTAAATTAAGCGATTTTTAATGAATTGAACAGCTTTAATATTTAAAATAAATAACTGAAAAACTAGGTCTATTGGTGTGGATGAAGTTGGTAGCACTGCTGAAACACATTTGCTGGCCAAAAAAGCTTAATTATTTTTTCTGTTAGCAGCTGATGTTTTGTTTACTCTCAACCTAATCTCACTTTCACGTTTTCTGTGCATGTGCTCAGTACAATTTTGTTATATTTGTGGTGAGTTTGTAATTAAAAAACACCAAAGAAACATTACAGACTTTGTCAAAAAGGCTTATCTATCATACTTTGGAACTAAACTTGATGACCAGGATAAATCTTGGGCCCCGCATAAGGTATGTTATGTATGTGTCGAAGATCTAAGAAAATGGACAAAAGAGGAGAAAAAACCCTTTAAATTTGCTGTTTCTATGATATGGAGGGAGCCAAGAAATCATTCCGATGATTGCTACTTTTGAAGTGTCGATATTACTGGTCATAACTCAAAAAACAAGAAAGCAATAAGCTACCCTAACCTTCCGTTCCCCATCCGACCAATAGGGCACAGTTTAGATTTAAGGGTTCCTGAACCACCCGATGATTTAAATTATATTCTAACGGAAGTATTTTCTGATGTACAATCGGAGTTAGATGAACAAGATGATGAAGAATACCAATGTTTTACAGAAAATGTAGAGCCTAAACTGTTTACTCAAATCGAGCTTAACGACTAGGTTAGGGATCTTGGCTTAACGAAAGAAAAGGCTGAATTTCTTGGCTCTAGACTAAAAGAAAAGAATTTGTTGGCGGTTGGAACCAGCATTTATGTGTACAGGAAGAGAGAGCAGAAATTTTCCAAGTTTTTTTTAACAAGAAGTTGATTTAGTGTACTGCTCAGACATTCCCGATGTGATGAATGAGTTTGGTATTGAATTCAAAAAGGAAGACTGGAGGTTGTTAGTGAGTCATCGAAAACTAGTTTAAAGACTCCTTTATTACACAATGGTAACATGTACGCATCTATTGCTGTTGGCCATTCTGTGCATATGAAAGAAAACTATGAAAATCAAGAAAGAGTGTTAAATCGAATTGGCTATTCTGCTCATGGCTGGATGATATGTGGTGATTTAAAAATAACATGCATGCTCCTTGTTCAGCAAGGTGGTTTTACTAAATTTCCATGTTTCTTGTGTGAATGGGACAGTAGGGCTAGAGATCAACATTGGTGCAGAAAGAACTGGCCTGTGAGGAAGTCTTTAAAACCTGATGAGAAGAACATTCTATGCAAAAACCTCGTAGATCCAAAAAACGTGCTTCTAAACTATCACTTACTAATAAAATTATTATATAAAATATGCTACTTAAACCTAACGGACTTACACCACTCAGGTCAGGTGTGGAGCTCATATTTTCTCTTACGCAGGTGTGGTTGAACCAGATGTTTTTGTTGGCTGAGACAGTGTCTTTCCATTTTGCATTCCTTAGCTTTGTTATCACCTGTTCGGAGATAGAATCAAATTTTGAATTGCTGAGTCTTGAGTCGTTGGGTGGTGTAATATGCAAAAAGAAAATCTGACACCGTCTTATATTCAAATAAGATCTGGAGTTCCAACAAGAGCAGCATCAAGAGCCATAAAAGACGATAATGAGTGAGACTAGAAATCAATCATTGGTAAGAAATAGCATAAAATGATACCTTTACATGCTCCATTCTTATTTATCAATCCATAATTAGATTGATCCTTCTATATCATCATGCGACCGTAAACTAAATATTTATTTATTATTTTTCCTCTTCACAGCCATTAAATTGTTGGTTAATTATTTCTAATAAACAAAATTAGAGGCTCTTTAAACAAAAGGTTTTTTAGAGGAAGCCATTTTGAAAATCCAGCATTTATGTCCTGTCAGACTATTTCAATGAGAATAATACCTGGCTGATATAAAACACCATTCAATTCTACCTTGATATAACGAGTTTAATTAAAATCGTTTGAGCTTTTTTAGAGAAAATTGTTAACAAAGCATAAAATTGATGATATCCAGTGGCACTTTCGGGAAATCCGATACGCTGTATCTTTGCTAATACTGGACCGATTTAGATATTTTTTTTTTGTTTTTTTAGAGAATTTTATTACATTTCATATGATTATATATATAATTTACCATAAAATGCTTAATTTTTGAGTTAAGTGCTATAGGTAAGGGAAAGTAAAAATTAAATAAAGTTATGAATTTAGATTTTATAGAAGTTTAATATGAGGAAAAAAAAGTGAAGAAATTTTCGTCCCAGGAAATAAGTCTTCATGAGTTACCTATGTTGTGATCATCTCGTTTTTGGACACAGTGAAGATGTTGGCAAGTCACAGCTCTCTTCTTACTACGAAAAGATTTAGAACTGTGGTTTAACAATTTTTTTTTTTTTGCATAATTTTTCAAACATTTAATTTAATTTTAATAAAGCGTCAATTCTTTCACATTTTTTTTTTTCTGAATTTAATTCATTTTTATCTCAATTCCTTGATAAATAGCCAAATCTCAACAATATTTTTGTCATTTATTGAATTCGACGTTTCGACTAATTACTACCGTTATGATGTATTATTTGCAGAACTAAACATATGTAACAATTATTCTAAAAGTTGCAGATATAAGCCTGATAAAAATGTTCAATAATGATGAAAAAACTTTTGTACTGAAAATACCTTATTCCTATAATTTTTAGGGTGCTGAATCCAAATATGATATTAAAAAAGCTGTATCACCCACGATTTCTTCACATTTTATAGTTAAATTTATTAAATTAAGCGATTTTTAATGAATTGAACAGCTTTAATATTTAAAATAAATAACTGAAAAACTAGGTCTATTGGTGTGGATGAAGTTGGTAGCACTGCTGAAACACATTTGCTGGCCAAAAAAGCTTAATTATTTTTTCTGTTAGCAGCTGATGTTTTGTTTACTCTCAACCTAATCTCACTTTCACGTTTTCTGTGCATGTGCTCAGTACAATTTTGTTATATTTGTGGTGAGTTTGTAATTAAAAAACACCAAAGAAACATTACAGACTTTGTCAAAAAGGCTTATCTATCATACTTTGGAACTAAACTTGATGACCAGGATAAATCTTGGGCCCCGCATAAGGTATGTTATGTATGTGTCGAAGATCTAAGAAAATGGACAAAAGAGGAGAAAAAACCCTTTAAATTTGCTGTTTCTATGATATGGAGGGAGCCAAGAAATCATTCCGATGATTGCTACTTTTGAAGTGTCGATATTACTGGTCATAACTCAAAAAACAAGAAAGCAATAAGCTACCCTAACCTTCCGTTCCCCATCCGACCAATAGGGCACAGTTTAGATTTAAGGGTTCCTGAACCACCCGATGATTTAAATTATATTCTAACGGAAGTATTTTCTGATGTACAATCGGAGTTAGATGAACAAGATGATGAAGAATACCAATGTTTTACAGAAAATGTAGAGCCTAAACTGTTTACTCAAATCGAGCTTAACGACTAGGTTAGGGATCTTGGCTTAACGAAAGAAAAGGCTGAATTTCTTGGCTCTAGACTAAAAGAAAAGAATTTGTTGGCGGTTGGAACCAGCATTTATGTGTACAGGAAGAGAGAGCAGAAATTTTCCAAGTTTTTTTTAACAAGAAGTTGATTTAGTGTACTGCTCAGACATTCCCGATGTGATGAATGAGTTTGGTATTGAATTCAAAAAGGAAGACTGGAGGTTGTTAGTGAGTCATCGAAAACTAGTTTAAAGACTCCTTTATTACACAATGGTAACATGTACGCATCTATTGCTGTTGGCCATTCTGTGCATATGAAAGAAAACTATGAAAATCAAGAAAGAGTGTTAAATCGAATTGGCTATTCTGCTCATGGCTGGATGATATGTGGTGATTTAAAAATAACATGCATGCTCCTTGTTCAGCAAGGTGGTTTTACTAAATTTCCATGTTTCTTGTGTGAATGGGACAGTAGGGCTAGAGATCAACATTGGTGCAGAAAGAACTGGCCTGTGAGGAAGTCTTTAAAACCTGATGAGAAGAACATTCTATGCAAAAACCTCGTAGATCCAAAAAACGTGCTTCTACCACCACTACATATAAAGTTAGGCCTCATGAAACAATTTGTAAAGGCGTTGACTAAAGATGGACCATGTTTCAAGTATCTCTGCCAAAAGTTTCCACTCCTTTCAGAGCTAAACGAAAAGACGGCGTCATTGTCTGACAAATTAGAAAAATGATGTTTGATGTTAACTTTGAATCCACAGTGACCTTAAATGAGAAAGAAGCATGGGTATCATTCAAGCAAGTCGTTACAAAGTTCTTGGGAAATGAAAAAGACCCAGAGTATGTTTCTATTGTAGCTAACATGTTACAGAAGTTTAAAAAGTTAGGATGTTTGATGAGCCTGAAAGTTCACTTTTTGAACAGCCACCTTGATTACTTCCCGGACAATTTGGGAGATGTTAGTGAGGAGCAAGCGTTTTCACCAGGGTGTTAAAGTGATGGAAAAACGCTACCAGGGCCGCTGGAACACCAACATTATGGGGGACTACTGTTGGTCACTTTACTGTCGGCGACTCATCGTAGAAAAAGCTACACAAAAAGCTTCAAAGAAAAAGAGAAAGAAAGTATAGAACAATTCTAGTTGACAAGAGAAACCTGTATTAGCACATTATAGTATTACTGTTTTAAGTAGTCATTGTAAATACAAACCATGCTTATGATATAACATAGTGTTTCATTAATTCCCCCTTATACCGTATAGGGGTTTATACTTTATAATACAAAGCATATTGCTGGAAAACTATGGGTGATACAAAAAAACTAAGGCCAGATTTAGATTCAGCACATAAAAATCTATAATGATCGACTATTAAAGTTCAAAGAGTTTTCGAAAAAATATTGTTGTAGGCCTGTGTAATTAAAGATCCAAATTAAGGTTCTTAGTAAAAATAATTTTTTTTTTAACTTGGCGTTTGTTTTCTAAAAAACTTTTTATGAATTTGAAATTTCTGTTTTATTTATGTAATTCATTACGAAATTTCGGCGGATTCAGTGCAGGTTTTTTGTTTCGGGTAAAAGACGTGAGGGAAAGTTAAAAAAGTTTAATTGCTGTTTTATTGCTCCACGTGAGCTGGGAAACGCTATTTTATTATTTAATAAAGTCTTTCCCCCTCCCAATGTTGTATAAGGTAAGTAAAAAATATGCTAAATATAGTCAATTTTAATATTGAGAGCACTAAGTGAGCCAGTCACTATAAATGAGGTACATATGCCCGTTTTCCGTAGGCAAGATTTCCTTAACCATTAGCTACCAGCTTAAAAATAGAACTCAGGCCTGGTAGAGTGTGTATGGAATCATTTTGATCACGCTCTTGAATAAAATATTTCACATGTTTCTAAAGTAATAGATTCAAGAGATAAGATGTTGAAAATTATAGTATTCTTCCGATATTGCATGAATAAATATTTTATCCGCCTATAGTTTCCAATCCACTGCGCTACTAATCTCAAGGTCCCGGGTTCGAGACTGGCTGAGGCAGGTAATTATTTATTCTGTATTCAGTCGCGGATCGACCCTGTGGGATCGGGGGACCCTCCTGGGGCTCACCCAGCCTCTATAAAGTGTGTACCCTTAATTGGGGGAAAAACCTGGCGGTTGAGCGTGATCTCGGCCAAATCACCTCCTTACACAACCGTTGGCTTAGAAACAGTACGGTCCTTACCCCAAGTACTGAGCCCAAGACCCTTCACGGGTTGTAGTGGTGCAGGTTTTTTTTTTTTTTTTTTTTTATAGTTTCCAATATTTTACTATTGAGTAAACCTATCACCTCATCCATTGTCAGAGGCCTTTGTTTTACAAATGGTTAGAAATATTTAAATTAATTGTACAAATAAACTATGGAAAATGTGCAATATTTTTTTTTTAATTGGATGCATGGACGAATGGAATACAATTTTTTTTTTTTTGAAATTTTATTTGTTGTTGAACGTCATAGGTTTAATTTAACAATAATGTATGTATATAAATGTATGGGTTCATAATATATTTATATACACTTATTAGTTTAAATTGTTTCGTATAGAAGTACTTATTTCAATTTTTCTAGAGATTTAGATTTGAAAATGGGCCTTTTAGGACTAATCTATAGAAAAGAATATTTCGACTTTCAAATTTTATGCTGGAGTTAATTTGTGGTTATCCATTTCAATAACTTTTTCACGTTTGTTAAACGAGTTTATTTACAATTTATTTATTATTAAATCAGCTGGAGATATTTGCATAATTGGGAGAAAAGAGATAAGAATAGTTGGTTGGCCATTATATGAGGTAAGAGGCGGAAATGACGCTGTCAATGGCGTTCGTTGGCTACATTGTTACATTCATCAACATGGCGCTCTCCGCGCAAATAAGAAAATGAAAACCACACTGTGAAAGGTACCGAGAAATTTCATAATATTTAGCAATAGAGTACCAGTAAAATTTCTTTTAATTGTTAGTTCTATCGGGTGTAAATGGGAGGGGATTCTACCGACGGCTAATTTTTTTAAAGGTGACGAGGAAAGCAGGTTTCATTTCTTCCCATTTTTTTAATAGCACATTTAGTGAAATATTTTCTCAGATATTAAAATCATCATTACTACGTCTGTCCTTTTTCCAAGAAATGTTCACTTTTTAATAGAATAATATTGCATTCTTCCTTTAACCCCTTCTAATGTTCACTTTTATTCCCGATCAAGAGGCACAGCTTAATCCTACACTGGCTTCAATACCTCTGACGTAGAGGCGCTGAAGACCCTACTGAATGCGGAGAAAGGAACTGATTCCGTTCACGATATATCCAGAAAAAAAAATTGGAAATGGTTAATAAATCGACTATTTAGGACGTAAGCGCCAAATACTAAAGACTCAGTCGCCCTCTTCGCTTAACCAGTGCTAGAAATCTTAAAGATATATTGTAATTATAAAGGTTTTACCACCTTACTATACTCCTTCTGTATACAATCTAGAATATAATTAATTAATTTATACCTAGTGAGATAACTTAGTTAGTTGTGATGATGTGTACTTGAAATCATGTACCTACAAGTGATCTGGGCATAATGATTTAATTTAATGTTTATTATTTAATGTTGACCAAAAAAAAAAAAATCTTGTGTTCTACCAGAAAGAAATATTTGGTTTTTCAAATTTATTTCACTCTTAAAATATTTCTTTTACACCAGACATAGGGGATTCGCGAGACTGGCCAGCAGGTCGATCGCCTCTAAACAAAACGCTAAAGAAGAAGAAAGTGAGCTAGGCAAAAAGTCACCTCATCCCTTCCTCTCTCCTCTCCATCGAGCTATACCGGCCGAGGAGGAACACTAAATGGAACTATGATAAAAGCGATGCGTCATGCATGTAGATCACGCCCCATTACCCAGACAAAAGAGGCTCATTGGGATTCCGGTTCCCACGGGGCTACCATTGTCGCCTGAGCTAGCGGAGGACACTATGGCATATGGCTATCAGCCGCGGGTATGTGCCGTACCGGCGATTGCCTGGCTAACACAAAGCGTTGGCGGATTAGCCATGCGTAATGAAGTCTTGAAGCCATTTTACAAGAAGTGTCAACGAGATTGAGACGTGATTGATCCACGTATCGCGCTGGATTTCGCAAGTATATAGGTCATGTGAATAATAAAGTCACAGAGAACGTTACGTTCTTGACAAAAAGAAACGATTTTATTTACTAGTTCTGAAAACATCACTGAAGCCATTTGGATATATCATTCCGAAGCACTACTGTTATATTTTAACCCTCAACTTCTGTAAATAAGAAAAAACATCTTCCAAGTTGGCTAATATAGATTCCTCACCATTTTTTTTTTTTTTGGGCACATATCTAAAAATAACAAATGTATAAGGAAAATATTTTTTTTCGGGAGGAGGATTTAAATTTTTTTTCAGAGGGGAGATTAATTAAGAAGGCAAGTAATCATTAAGTGTCAACAATCGTCAAATATGGCGTAATTTTTAAGAATAAGAATGACACTTGGGTCAAAAAATTTTATTCAAAATACAAAACTTCTATGAAAATCATATTTTTTAAAAACATCGGGAGAGATGGGAGTGAAGAAAGGTAAAACTGAAATGATAGACCGACAATAGCTGAAAATTAAATTAAAATAATATAATATAATCAATTGCATGGTTCATTCAATAATTAAATTGAAAAATATGTGGATACTTAAAAAGTTTGGAGCTTACGTCTCACTATTCCATAGTTTCCAGAGTCAGTTGTAAAGCACGAGGTCGAGCATTATCTAGAAGAAAAAATAAGCCTTTCCACTACCCTCTCGGATGTTTTCCCATTAGAACGGGCTTGACTTTGTTTCTCAATCATGTTTGAGTAGTATATAGTGAATTATACTGAGTTGCATTCCCAAGAAATCACAGACAATAGGACTAACAGCACTAAAGCACTCAACTATAAAACAACTAGTGCACTCTAAAACTGTGTCCACACTGTACGACTTTCGATTCAATATAGCATACGATATCCTTGTTGGGCAAATTACATTCCAGAAAATTATATTTTCTTATATTTTTATTTATTCGGTGAATAAATTTGTTCATTATTTCAATCAGTAATCAAATAAAAATAATTATTCAAATGAAAAACAAAATCTGGTGCGGTGCGCTCTGCACTTTCCCTTATTATTATTATTATTTTGGCTCTACGGTCCTGCAAGAAACCGGATCTCCTACACCACAGCCGACCAACCGCGATCCTGTGCTATCCTCCTCCAGTTTCGTACACCCAGCAGTTTCAGGTCCTCTTCGACATCATCTAGCCATCTGATCCGAGGGCGTCCTCTGCTTCTTTTACCGTCCGGTTTCTCATTGAGCATGCTCCTCGCTATCCTGTGATCCGGCATTCTTTCCACATATCCCATTCATCTCAGTCTGGCTTTCTTTATCAACGCCATCATGTCCTGCTCCCCATATAGCTCTATCAGCTCCTCATTCTTTCTTCTTCTCCATACACCATTTTCGACGACTCCGACCCAGATTCTTCTTAGTATTTTTCTTTCCCACGTGTTGACCATTAGTTTTGATAGATTTTTTGGTCAGGGCCATGTCTCGTACCCATACATGGCTACCTGTCTAACTAGGTTTTTTACAGTTGAATTTGTATTCTTTTAGAGAATGATTTTAACTGAAACACTCTTTGTAGTGAGGAATAACACCTATTTCCTGTTGCTATTCTGGCTTGTATTTCACTCGCTATTTTGTTATCAACTGTGACCACACTTCTCAGGTACTTGAATTGGGCTACTGCTGTACAACTGTGCTCTCTTAAACTCACTTTTTCATTTGCCATCTTTTCCAATTTTGAGTTTTTCATATACAGTTTTATTTTCATTCACCTTAAGAACCAGTTGAATGGTTGCCTCTTCAAATTCTTGGAATGTTCCTGATAATGCTGCTTGGGTTCTAGCGGTAATGACGACGCCATTGGCATATGCCAAATGTTGGGAAATGCTATAATAACAATATTTTTATTCATATTCATATTCAAATTCATATTTATATTTATATTTATTCATATTTATATATATATTTTTACTCATGGAGCTCATAAAAATAAACTCAGGAGCATTCACTTCTTCACGTCTTAGCTCACAAAAGTACAATAAAATATTCTGTACATATTTTAATAGTTTCGGTTCAGTTTCTATGGAAATATTTTGTTTTCATTAAATAATATGAAAGTAGGAATTATTAAGTGATTTTCTACTATTACATTCTTACATTTCTGTTGACAACAGTTGGCGACTTGGTGGGAGGAGGTTCGGTCCCATCCGTCTCTTTTTGGATGCGCTCGGCTCTCCATCTGGGGTCTTATCCTGGTAAGATACGCCGTATCTTTGCTAATACTGGTCCGATTTCGATTATTTCTTTTTTGTTTTTTAGAGAATTTAATTACCTTTGCTACGATCGTCTACATAAATTGCCATAATATGCATACATTTTGAGTTCTTTGCAAATAATATCCATTTTGCTAGATTTGGTTAAAGGGATCTTAAACGTGTATTTCCGTTGAAAACTCGAATTATAAAATTTCTAATTCTAAATACTTTTCCTTATTATATATTTCATGCTACGTGAAGCAATACCAAGTGAAATAAAATAAGCTAAGATTTTTAGCCACTTCATATGTCTTTCGTATTTATTCAAATTGTCCAAACCATTCGTATCAGCATTGCTACACATGTTTAATAATATTTGAATTATTTTTTTATTCTAATATTTAAAAAAATAAAATACTGGTTTTCATTGTAATCATTTATTTATTTGATTACAATTGATTATTACCCGCTACGAAAAGCCACTGTTTTTAACAATCTCCGAGTTCATACCCCTTGAAGCTATTAGGCCCAGAAAGCATATTAGGAATTGCGTGAGGAGGGGGAAATTTATACATATATTGTAACGCTCTACAAATAATACTAGTTTTTTGGTGAGGATAGAGGTCTTAGGAATTATGGAATAATTTCACACTTATTTTAAAAGTTTTTAAAACTTGCTTCAACGGGTTTTAATCAAAATTATACATACATATAAGGCCAGAATAAATTTATGGCCTGATTAACAGAATAACAAATAAATGGGTAATTCATCATTCATGAATAAAATATGAATTTTATTCATTATTTATTGCTTTTTTCCTGAATAAAATTTGTCAAGTCCTGGTTAGGGGAATACCGGATGCATTGTCGGATCGAAAGTCGAACAATGTGGACATAATTTACAAGATGGTTACATGACTTTATCTGCTGGCGCTTTTTCGGCTCATTTTATATTTTTTATGGATTGGTTCATTTGAGATTGCCAACTAGCACAGATGTGTCCTTCCTCAACTAATATCCTTCACTAAATACCTTTGTCTGTGAATATTGAGGCCTTTTATTATTCTTTTGTAAATATATGAGAAATACTAATGTAATTAAAAAAAACTACAATAGTCCAACAAAAATATTTTGCATGGGAGCGAGTACGACAAGTTAGAATCGCGAAATTGCGTTTTATGGCATAAATAATTGCAAAATTATTGCCAGGATAATTTATGGTATTCGCGAAGAAAATCGAAGTTCTTTTAATACATATTTGTCGGACAAATTACGCGGAATGAAATGTCTGTCTGAGGCTATTCTTCAGATGACATCATAGTATATTATTTAAATTACTGGTGTTTTGATTACAAAATATGCTTGTTTAGGATATGATGCTATGTTGTTGTCCAAAAATTGGTAGCTTTATTTAACAATTCGACTCTTTATACATTTATGCCCGGGCCTTAACATTTCCCATTCTAGTGATGAACACCAGTTATGAAGTTTTATTACGATTTTATTTTATGACTGAACGTTTCATGCTCCTAATGCTTGGGAAGATGATCTTCTTTACACATGTCATATCCATTTTTTATTTTAAACTCCAACTCTAATTGAAAAGCCATAATACTATATTAAAGCCTTAGCTATCTGTTTGAGGCTATTCAATATCCCTGGCCGATTATTAATTTATAGCCAATAACGAATCTATCATCTTACAATTATTTTGTTACAAAATACAAGAATTAATTATCAATAACGAATTAAATTAGTTAAACTGGTGTTGATTAATTTATCATTTTACTCTCAGTAGAAATAGACTACTAATTACGAAAATACTGCATCTGTTTACCGTTTTCTCTCCCATGTTACTCTTGTGGGGTAAAAAGCTAGGGTAACAGTAGATGGGTATTTTTCGTCAGAACAATCAAACAATGCAGATGAAATAGAAGTGTTTACTATGTCTAAAGATTACATGGGAACTCATTGTTCGTTAAAATTAATTAGCAGTAGTTCTGACGTCCTTGTTGCTGTTGTAAGTTATAATAATTATATCAATGAATTTAGAAAAAATAATTAGTCTAGTATTTGAAAATAAGTGTTTTTCTCAGGCAGATCATTTTTGCCAGAAGAAAGATATAACTGCTGGAGAAATGAACACAAGTACAGTTTTATTATTCTCATAGATTCAAAGCTTTCTTTATTAACTATCAATTTTTATTGTTTATTATTTTACGTTTATTTATTTAACCAATAATCGTGGCTTTTATTAATCACATCGCTTATATTATTTATTAATTTTACATTTATTTATTATTATTATTTATTACTTTTTATTATTATTTATCTTTATTATTTATTACCTCCTTTATCGTCTCATGCCGATGATCCGTTAACATATATGCATATACCTATGCACATACCTATGCAACATGGTACAAGAAAGATACAACATAATGTTACTATTAACTTTTAGTTTGAAAAGAATTTTCTTGAACCAGCTATATTATTTGTATATTATTGAAGAGATAATTTTTATAATGCATTTTGATACTACAGTCCTCATAATCTTTTGCAATTATTAATTATTAATTAATAATTATAACTCATTAATTCTTTAAATTCTGTAAATCTCGAATTTCGAACAGGATCAAACCCTAATTATATATAATGGACTTACTCCCTCCAGAACATGTTACACCGCATTAACTGACTAACTTTTTATTATTACCTATAAAACTTAGTACGTTGCGATACAATCTTGATTCTTCCAGCTCACCAATGCACTCGTTTATGAGGAACATAAATGTTATGTGTTATTTAATAGCTTTATGACGATACGGTACAATTCAGTCGACTAGAAGCTGAAATAATCTGTTCGTAATGACCGACAATTTCAAGTAGTATACGCTAATAACGCGCCAGTTTTCGATCCTTCACTTAAACGAACTCTTGTCCCTTATACCTTAGGCCATCGCTTTTGACTTTCCTTACTGCAAATTGATATAATTTATTTCGCTGATGAATACATTGAAGAAATTAAAATTCTAATTCTGCAGAATATAACAAATTACATTGATCGCGATAAATTAACATTATTGTATGAATATATTGAATTGTATTTAATTGTTTGTATAAATTCAAATCTCCCTTTATCAGTATGCATTGTTTAAAACATAATTAATTTTGAAGAAACCAAGGAAGAGGATTCCTTATTCGAAACGAGATACAAACAGTTCTGTATTTTAGTCAAATAAACAATGATCCTATATATAAAGTGAATATTGTTCTAATTCAACTTAAAAAAAAAAAAAAAAAAGCATTTATTCCCTTTGGTTTTACATTGGCACCGGTAAATACAAAATCGAAAAACAATAGAAAATCGCATGTCATTACGCTAAAAATGAATTTCAAACATGAAGAAGAACAGCATCAAAATAATGAGTGCATTAAATTTCGCTTTTATGTTTTCAACAATTCTCTCATCAATTGTTAGATACAATCCATTATATTCGGTCCGTTTGTTGACAAAAGCGGGAGGGAAGCATGTTTCGTGTCTGGAAGAGTTGGAAATTTTCATGATTTAGTCTAATATTCCATAGTTTGCACCAATCGCGTAACTCTTGAAATTTTTGCCGTAGTTTAGTGGGCCTTGTGCAGAATTATGGTGCCTTGTAATAATTACAGTGTCCTTTGTGTATTTTGTTCTCAATAAGGCGGCAGTTTATGATATGTCAACGTGTGATTGTCATGTACAAAAGCGCTGCTAATGTTGATTCATAAAATACAGGATCGGTCTTATATAATGATTACTCTGATACCTGCCGAACAAAAAAATGAAATAAACTGTAAGAAAGAAATTAGTAAAGAATCAAACTAGTGGTAATATAGTAGTGATCTTAAAAAGAAAAGTCTGGTTCTAGTAAAATGCTTGGATGATATCCAAAAACCCTCTAGTTTTTGAAAAGAAACTTTCAAATTTTAATCTCTTCCGACTTCGAAGAACATACCTGTTCTTTAATTGATATTTACAATTACTATATTCATGTGATCTAAAAGTTAAAACATGTCCTATTCTCCTATACGATTAAAAGATAACCGCTTGATGACTGACCTTATTTAAGTTTCCAAGTACCCTGATGGGGAAATTCAGTAGTTGTAAATAAACTACTACCGATTACATATTATCTAAAAATTTGGATTTTTTTCTAAATAATTTGAGTTCTTATAAAATACAAAGTGTGCAAGGGGGCAGAGTTGGATAGACGTTACAATGGCCTCACCATCTCTGACTAACCGCCTTTGCGATTGGACCATTCGATCTGATACGAGTTCTGACCACCGTGCGATAGTTTTTGGCATGGTAGAAAATCTAAAGATGTCATGGCAAGGGTTACAGAACTCGAAGAGGTGATTGGGGTGCTTTCCGATCAACGCTGGAAGAGAAACTGGTCGACGATGAGTGGGATTCGGCGGAGACGGACCTCACTGACGACCTGGATTACCGGGTGTCCAGGATCACAGACGTCATCCGTGGCGCCGCTGAGGAATCCCTCCAGCACCGGAAGGCGAAAGCTCGATCTGTCCCATGGTGGACTCCGGCCTTAACCACTATGAAGAGAGAGCTCTACAAGGCCCGGCGGTTGTACCAAAGGTGTAGTTGTGATGAGAGGAGCACTACACTTCGTGCAGAGTACAGGTCTAAAGCCAGGGCATATCGAAACGAGGTGCGCTCACGAAAGCGGAAGTCTTGGGATGAGTTCATTGTTGAGGAGTCATCTAAAACCACTTGGGGTATCCCATACAGAGTGGCTCTTGGTAAGCTTACTTCTCTGCAAGTTATTGCAGCGTTGAAGCGTGATGGTACCCAGGCAAAAACTCTTGAAGAATCGGCGAAGATGTTTATAGCAGAGACTTATCCTAGGGACGATCCTTCCCAAGATAATGAACAGGAAGCATTTGTGAGACGCACTACGGTATGCCCACCTGGTACGGACTTGTGCCCACCATGGGACATATGGGATCTCCGTACCGCCGTGGACAAGCAAAAGACTGGTCGTGCCCCTGGTTTAGACACCATTGACGCGGCAATCTTCAAAAATAGTATCCCCTATGTTGAAGGAAGGTTGTTGTCCGTGTTCAATGATTGCCTGGACAGGGAATACTTTCCAAGATGCTGGAAACTTGCTGACGTCAGGCTCCTTTACAAAGGAGGAGACAAGGATAAGCAATTAGCCAAGTCTTATAGGTCTATATGTCTCCTCCCCGTCACGAACAAGGTTTTGGAGAACCTGATGTTTGCAAGTCTACGGCCATTCTTCTCACGAGCGAGCCATGCACGGCAATACGGGTCTTGCAAAGGTAGGGAAACCGCAGATGCATTGCTGAGAGTGCGCCGTGATGTCGAGGAGAGGGTAGAGAAGTATGTTATGCTCCTCTTGTTTGACATAACCTCCGCCTTTGATAGCGTTTGGTGGCCGAGCGTGCTCCAGCAGCTGCACAAGTATGAGGCTCCCAGCAACTTGTATGGCCTGGTCAGAAGTTACCTCCAGGACAGAACAATAAAGATTCGTGGCAGCTTAAGTAGAAGACACTGTGGAGAGGGGATGTCCGCAGGGCTCTGTCCTTGGTCCTGCTCTGTGGAAATTGGTCTTCGACGAGTTGCTGGGAGTGCTAGAAGAGGAGCGGTTCCCCGCTACTGCTTATGTCGATGACCTGGCTGTTGTTGTTGCCTCGAATAGCAGGGCCAGATTGAAAGATGAAGCTGAACGGTGCGCCAGCCTGATAGGAGAATGGTGCGAGCGAAAGAAGTTGAAGATGGCGGGTTCCAAGACTCAGGCCATCCTCTTAAGAGGTACGACTGATAGGGCTCACCCTATAACTATGGTCATCCAAAGATCAAGATTCGCCCGGGTGAGGTAGTTACCTATCTTGGAGTAAGGATTGGTAGAAACTTAATGTGACGCCTCACTTGGACTATTTGAGAAGTAGGGTGACCACAGCCCTTAATGGACTCAGTCGTATTGGTGGCGCTTTTTGGGGCCTCAGATACCCAGCAACGATGACCATTTATAAAGGAGTTATAGTGGGTATCCTGAGGTACGCGTCTCCAGCCTGGAATCAGAGTCTCTCGCACAGACAAAAGAGTAGGTTGGCGACCATCCAGCGGATAGCTCTGCTTCGAGTAACCAGGTCATATAGGACGGTGTCTCATGAGGCGGTGCAGGTCCTAGCAGGAGGAATACCTCTTGACCTCCTGCTGCGAGAAGATTACTTCCGGCACAAGATAAGGAGGGAAGGCCCAACGGATCTACCGGCGGATCTCCGGGTGAGGATCAATGCAGACCCTAGCAGTTGGAAGAGAATCCTTCGGAAGTATACAGTAGAAGAATGGAACGGCGGTGGGTGACTACCACCAAAGGGGCTACCTTGAGGAAGTTCTTTCCCACCGTCGGATCGCGACTGGAAACGACATGGGTCCTCCCGGACTACTGGGTCTCACAGATTCTCACGGGGCATGGGAGTTTCAGAGCGAAGCTTTTTAAACATGGTATAGACATCGATCCCCTATGCCCCAGTTGTAGTGTACCGGAAACCGCCGAACATATCATCACAGCATGCACTGCCTATGAGGCACTGAAGGCCAAACTACTGAGGGAGACAGGGCTCTATGTTCTGACGGAGAGCGAGTTCCCTCAGCTGATGACCGAAATGAATTATCCTCATTTCAAGAACTTTGTGTGTGGTTGGAAGGCGATAGTGGGTCCAACTCATTTTTCCTTGGGAAGGAGAGACAGGACCTTGCCAGAGAGGCCGCCTGACAGAAGACCCAGGATGTGAAGAAGATGATGGTGGTCAAACTGAAGTACCGAAGAGCAGGCTGTGTGCACAGCTACTCTGTTTTACTTATTACTACTGTAATCTGTTTTACTTGCAGCAGTGTGTTGTTAAGCAGAAATGCATAACATCACACTCCTGCAAACACCCGTATTGCCTTCTAGGCAGGGTAGGGTGGAAAATAAAATAAATAAAATAAAATACAAAATGTTTTTCAGAGGTTTATTTCCGTGCTGCCTTCGAGAGTTTATAAAGAAAGATATCCAAAACAAATTTAAAGACGCTGTCTGAGAGATATCATTCCTTAACCAACCAATCTAACTGAATCAAGCCAGGAAAGAGGTACTGCTGGGTATTATCCTTCAAATGCCTTTTCATCATATCCTAATATTGTTCAGACCATTAGCTGATTGTCAACCAACTGTTTACAGGAGCCAATTCATTACTGAGGCAAAAAAAAATTCTACAAAATTATCCGTTTACGTGTAATTGCTAGATGCATTCTCGTAATACGTTGAAATATTTATATTACAGTTTAAATGGATGCTCACTGCAGGTGTTCCATGCCCGTTGGTAATATTTCATTGTAGAAGGTGATAGATGTTGGCTTATTTATTTCTTGAAAATTATTTTTAAAACTCCGCCCTCTATATTTGTTTTTTGCACGTTATTCTGTGGGTCTTTTGAAGGGAGTTTTCAAATATTCAATTTCTGTTTATTCAAAATAGAGATGTACAATAAAGATCCTTAACTCAAATTTTCATTGCATATATAGGTAAGAATAGGCACTATCGGTCAGGTTGAATGTAAAGTGAAGAAGTGATAAATGTCGTGGATCTGTGTTTCACCTCCTTTCTCGCTAAAACACGAACATACAACTCTCATACCTTTCAGTTCTTTGATCCAGAGTTGCTAGTGTACCTCTTTAACCTCTAAGTGCCCCGATTTAGTGAGGCTCCGAGGATGTTAATTATCAGCAGGTGAGAGATCGCCTTATTAACCAACAGTCACCATCCGTTCGTCTCCATCCGTGCTTCTGTTCCTGTGAAACTTTTAATTGCTCCGTCTGAATACATGGAGTAATCAAGTTCACTGTGGGGCTCAGTTTGCCTAAGTCCCTCACCAAGGCTTTATACCTTTTCAACAGTAATTCAAACCCATGATGACACCTCAGTCTCAATCAACAGCTTAAAAAAAAGAGAGAACGACTTCGAGTATAAAAGTAATGGAGAGAAAATTCTAGTTAAAAAAATAAGAAATAATATATCCAGAGAGTATCCGCATCATTCAAAAAGTTTCGGATTGGAAGATTTTCGAACAAGCAGACTAGGCACTTTTTGCAGAGTGGCAAAATTTGTATTTATAAAAAAACAGCTCAATTATGCACACATCAATAGAAATAATATATTTACGTAATTTTTAACTATACAGGCTGTCCCAGCAGGAAATATCAGTAATTGAAGAAGGGGTGAAAAAGTATTTTATTATATTTTTTTATTAAGTATCGAAAAAGTATTTCCGGGTCGCCAACCTCATATTCTTATCTCAATCCATTTTCGAGATGTGATTTTTTAAATGGTATTCCAAGAAAACCACATTTTTTCCAATAAAGTTCCAAATTTCTCTACTGTAACTGAACATTTCTCAACTTTTGTTACAATTTTTGGAATCTACGATGAATTTTCTATCGACAGCAACCAATTTGTAGAAAAATATTGCTTCCTCAACGAATAATTTTAAGTAATACTCTGTTGAACCTAACGGAATGAATTTTCTATCTACGATCTTGGGAATTTAAAAAAAAAAAAAAAAAAAATGCTTAATTTCATCAGTTTTCCAATGATATGACCAATTTTGCGAAGCTAGTCTAATTTCGAAGAGATATTGAGGTTGTTTGGTCAAAAAACGTTAGTTACCTCCAACAATACAAAGAGGGTCGGAACTGGGATTTTTGCTACAACTGTATTTTGGATAATATATTTTTAAATAAATCTCAAAACATCAACTTTATTGACTAAATTAAGGTCAATACAATTAAAAAGCAGAAGCAAATATTTTTTTGTTTAACCCAAAAATAAAATTTCGTTTTATATTTTATAAAATATAATTTTATTATAATTTAACCGCCCTCAAAATTCTGCCGTCCGTCGTAAGTGACCTTTTGCCCGCTCCCATAGATCCGGCCTTGAAAAATAGTATCTATTATTAGTTTCGCTCTTGTTTTTTATCTTGCACATTTGTTTCCCAAATTTTTTCACTACTGCTAAGACAGTGTATTCGTTTTGAATGTTTTTGTTTTTTTGTTCGTCAAACAATTTTAATTTTAATTTTTTTTTTTTGTTTAAGGATTAAAGGTGGTTATCACAATGTGTAAATGTGGTAGTATTTGATTCTACTTCATTTCTTAATTATGCTATTTTTCTAAACTTTAAAATTAGAATTTACAACTGTTCTGTACGGGTTTGATAGGTGGCCGCTAACTTTGAAGGAAGAAAAACGCCTTAAGGTCTTCCAGAATAAGTTATAGCATAGAATATTTGGTCCGAAAAAGGATGAGTTCACAGGAGGTTAAATAACGCCGAATTACGGAACATTTACACTGACAATGTAATTAAAGCATCGCGTCGTTTGAAATGGGCTTGGAAAGTGTTATGCCTAAGACGCAGAGCTATGATAAGTTATTAAACGTTTATAGATATGACATCTCGCCCGAAAGTTTTATCTTAATCCAATTTATGAATTCTTGGTCGGCATCCGGGTCAACTAGATGTTACCCGATACCTCAATGCTCTCGGGCGCTTCAAAAGATTGATTGGAATAAAGGAAATGAAGCTCACTAATGAAGGGAAATTTATAACACGGCCTTATCGCTAATGTATTCTGATTGATTACCACCATTTTAAAATGTATCAAAGGCCAATTAGCTGCTAAAGGTAGATAGAAAAAACCAAAGCGGAGGTGGGTATAATGGACTCACCGCGGTTAAAATGACATCATAAGGGACCACTGGCCGGTGAGGCAATAGAAATGGTTATTATAGTGCTTTACAGCTACTCGATTTGATAAGTAGCTAGAAAGAAATGATATCCATTATTGACTTATTTTATTCAGTCTGTTAAAAATAATAAAAATCAATAATAAATATAAATAATTATTGTATTTAAAAAAATAAGCAACAAACGTTTTCACTACTCCTGGTAACAGATATTAATACAGTACCGCATAATGATTGATTCTTTTTTTACTGTCATATAGTCACAACAAGTAAATGTACATACAGATTGTTGTCATATGGCTTGTGAAGAAACTACCCATTGGCAGCACTACAATAACAATTCTACGTTAAGGGGTCTTGTGGCCATATTCTGTTCAAACAGCTCGTATGATTATCAGTATACTAGGATATGAGCAGAAGTAGAAAAAACCAGAATAAATGAATTAATTAAAAATAATTGTTATTGAAACATTTGAAAACATTAAAATTACTTAGTCGTAATTAAATTTCGTCAATTTAGTCGTAATTCGTCAGTTAAAAATTGATTTAACTTTATTTTACAATTATAAAAATTTGTAAAAAAATGGACATCATGAAAAGCTAAGTAATTAATAAAACCAACCTTATCCTTATCTAATTTTGCTTTCTGGTGACGCCTCCTATCCGATGTATTGTAAATACTGATTATGAGCTTTATCTCAGGCGATTATAACGTCAATCAACAATCATGTGTCTCACGTTAGTTCAATCCTGAAGGTTGAAGTCTTAGCTAGTCCACATTCAATATCTCCCAAACCACCGACCGACTTTTCTTATTCGAGGAGATAAATTCGTTATATATATTTTTCAAGGACTTAAAATCTATCCCACAGTACTCACTACCCCCGATCTTTCCTCTTTTAGTCTGATCATTGATTAGCAAATTTAGCAATTAGTACCCAAGTATAAGATACCTTTATTTGCATAAGTTCACATGACAAGTGGCAGTTGTAAGATATCTTATTACTTTATTAAAAGGTCAATGGGTCTTCGATCTCTAGGATCTTTAGATTTGGTTTAGAGATATGTTGCCAATCAACAAGACGAATTATAAGAAGAAACAGAAATAAAAATCAATGATCAAATAAATACGAATGGTTTGTTCATAAATTGTTGTATTTATTTCTCAAGAATTTATTTTAGTACAGGTGACAGCAGTGTCTGTATTGTGTTTCCGTATACCCAATAGCGGTGTTCTTTCATGGGTGTTTAATCTCACGATGGCTTGCCAATGTCATTATTTTGTCCATCCGTTGCACGCGCACATTTTAGATCGGATAAGAAAAAAAAATCCAATATCGCGATAAAGGGCTATGCAAAATCAAAAAATATACAAGAAACCTCTCTGGTTTCATTGGAAGTTGAATGGAATATCGAGATTGGTAGGATGAAATGAAGCTACAAATAGGCAGCTGGGTCGCAAGCTCCTCGCCGCCTAGGTCAAAGCCTTCATCCAATCCGCAATATCCAGTTGCACTCTTTGAACTATATTCCCATCATATTTTTCTGCCAATCATAAGAATCCAAAAAAACATACCCTTCCCTCCCACCCCCCATTCAAATATACACATTCAAAAAAGTGATAATTTTGTTCTGGTTTCCAATCAACAAATAATTAAAATCTTAACTGTACTTTACAATGTTTAACAAACGTTACAAGAAACAATTTAGGATGATGTTTTCAATAAGGATTAAAAAAATTAATTAAAAAAAATAATGAACGTAACTTTGTGATTTTTGGCTGAATTCGGACAGGAGTATTTTTGTTCGACCGTTTATAATGGCTTGCATGCGATGTGGCATTAATGCGATGAGCATACAATGTTTTGGAACTTATAAACTTATTCCAAAGTTTCTATCCTTGATTCTCAATAGGTTTCTTCTTATTATTTAATATAATTTGCATACGAGATATGTATTTTTTATTTGTTTAGCAATATTAATAAATATTAGTAATTGAGTTGCTACGGCCGGTAATAGTTGATCGTAATAATGGTTGATATAACAAATTTTATGGATTAAACGTTATGGAAATCTTTTTAACATTTATCATGCAGAGGTACAGAGCTATAATTACACATTTTTGTCGTTTTATTATGACAAACCACACGTCTTCTTCTATTTTGGCCAGTAATAATGAAGTTTGCAGGTCCAGAGCTCTTTAGGAATGAACTTGTTGTTTGTTTGCTGAATGGTCCAGCTCGAACCGATAAACATTTCTGACATGGTCTATTCCTGTATTTAATCTGATGTAACGATAACCAAAAAGTTTACAAAATTTCTTAATGTAATTTTTTTTCCTTATTGGTAATAAATGAAAACACTTCGTTCAAGCCTATAAAGGAATTTATTCAATAAAATTTTGAACATTAAAACAAATATATACTTGAAACTAAAAGTTTCGATGAAAACAATGAAATTATTCAATTGTATTGGAAAAGCACATTACACTCATTTGATAATAACAATTATTATTATTAGAATTACATTACAAAGCCCAGATATTGCAAAGGTATAAGTGTTTAGTCAATATACTCTACTGTACTTTAGAACAAACTAATTAAAAGTAGAAAAAATATTAATATTTACTTCAAACTTACATTTAGTTCTTTCGTCTGGGACTGATTTGTGTAACAATTCGGATGAAATACGATTAAACATTATATTCAGATAGGAGCGAAATGCTCACAGCTACACTTCTTCCGGGTTAATAAACACCAAACGTTTGAAACAAAGGGTTGGTGAGCAGAGAAATACTACTAATCCGCTATCTGCACCGATCTAGTTAGCTTTAGTAGTCGCCTTTCTTGCCTTGTAGGTAACTAACTCACTTTCTGCTCTCCACCAATGGGTCAACCCAGTCCTACCATAAGTTCTCTTACAAGAGAAATGTTTGAAAAATCAAACACAGATTTAATTTCGACAATGATTTTAAATATATATATAGTTAAATTAGTCGAAGTCTCAAAAGGGTTTTTAAAAAGATTTATTATGAAGTACAAACAGTAATAATGGAAATGACACTACTGACTACATTGGCTAATAATCTAGAATTAACTATTAAGGATAATATGGACGGGAACAGCGACAGCGAGACAGAGAGAAACTTCCTCTTTCCCACGGCATTTATAGGTAAGAAAAGATGTGTCAGCGTCTTTAGAATGAGGCTGGATCTGTTATACCTAACTCTCTCTCTCTCTCTCTCTCTCTCTCTCTCTATATATATATATATATATATATATATATATATATATATATATATATATATATATATATATATATATATATATATATATATAATATGTCCTAAATATGACTGATGTCCTAAAAGAAAATAATATTATTCAAAATAGCCACCTCTGTCCAATACACAGGCTTGTAGTCTACGGGGCCAGTCGTTTATTGTATTACGCAGTATTTCTTGTTGAAAATTGTCAGCTGCTTTCATCAGGCATTTTTCAGGCTATCCAACTAGTGTGTACTATGAGACAAGCCATCAATTCCAAATGTGACCAATCTCGGCAATCCAGAAGATTCAAATCTAGACTTGCCGATGGCCAATCTAAAGCCTTAATGATCTGTGGTTCTCCTTCAACCACTGTTGAGTTGATCGAGTAAAGATGCTAAATCCTGCTCGAAAACTCAGTGTTTTCCAGCAAATAGAGTACTGTTCAGGAGTTACTACTGTCTAGGAGTTACTTAGACTGTGTTTCTCAAATCATCTTTTGACGAGAAACTAAAGAAAATAAAAGTATAAATAAAAGTGGGATGTAATTCTGGTGCACTATCTCCACTGTATATAATCCACTATATAAAATATTATCCACTATATAAAATTAAAATTGGAATATAATTCTGGTGTACTATCTCCACTGTATATTATTCACTATATAAATCCACTATCTCTGATATTAAGAAAAAAAAAATATTAAATTTTAAACTAGCACAGTCTACAGGACTGTGCCCTCCAGAATACCTTCCAATTAGTTCTTGTCTTGAGTTTTGACGCTATGCTCACAAAAAGTGAGTATACGACCTACCTAACCATAAACAACCAATCTCCATAAACCATAAACAACACTTAGCTTCTGGTTGGGAAAAACACTCGATGAAAGCTTAAAGAATTCTCTATTTTTTTATGGTTTAAATGATGGGACTTTATATTATAATACGTCTTCGTCTTCAATTATTTACAGGTATAGTAAAACAATAATGCCGAAAATACATATTATGTTTTCGTATTATATATATTTTTTACACCTATTGTTCGGTACCGTATATTTATCAGGTATGAATTCACATTATTTATCTGAATCGCTTTCTAAATATATTGAGACTTCCGTTTTATTAGAGCAAAATGATCTGGCTCGAGAGGTCCAATTGAGTAGAGTCGACTGTTCCATTACTATAATTAACCCGGATATAATATATTTTAATCCTTTCTTACTACCTGATTCTTCTGTAGATTTCAGTTAATCTATATAAAAAATACAGTCCATACTAATTTTATCCAAAAAAAATTCTAAATTTATTTATAACTTATCCTATTTAGTCAATTTTTATCTGCTAAGAATTACTAATTTTCAACAAAAGATTAACGAATCACAATAGGGGAGATTCTAGGGGGAAACTACGAAAATCATTACAAAAGACAATAATTATCCAAAAATTTAATTATTATTATTTTTGTTGTTGGGTATTGTTTTGTTTTTCGCTTGATAAATATTAAATTTAAAAAAAAATCTCTAAGGTAGCATTTTCACTAAAATACAAATTTGAAAATATCGAAATGACGGGGATGGGAGAAAGTTGAGATCCTCAAGAGGCACTTCTCTAACACCATTTTAATTCGCATTCAAATTTTTAATTCTCCACTGTAAAGGTGCGCGAACTTAAACACCGCAGGGTGTGAAAAAAAGAGTTGAGATCCCCAAAAGACACTTCTATTGGACCAACTCAGTTCACATACAAATTTCCGACCCTCTGAACCATTTAATCTCATGCGTTATTTCTATTGTTCGACTATCAATAGCTTATTGAGTCAAGATAATAGAGCAGACTGCGGTATAAAGGAATTATATATTCCACTAATCCCTCCACCAACAGGAGTTAAGGTTATTGATGAACTTCAGAAAGTGAACTAGGTTCTTATTGAAGTTTGCCTTGACTAAAGCTAACTAAATATTAATTTACATTGAAATTGGATATTAAATTATTCTACGACCTTAGCTCAGTTTGATAAACGTCACTTTATCCAATCTCTCAGAAATGAATATGACTTAATTCTTGTTGACAACTGTCACGGATCATGTGAAATTGTACTGATATTGTTCTGACATGATGTCATAGCGCAAGTAGGAAGAAACATGTCATTAAGAAATACTTAGTTTACCTATATACCACAATTAGTTCTAATTCAAAGTACAACTATTGATACTAATACCTATGCAAATATTCATCTGAAATCGACTGAGGAATTCGCTTGGAAAAAATCTTCGCTTGCAAGCACTGAATTCCATTATAGCATTTAAGGATAAAAGCTCTAAAAAAATTGCATTCTTAGCTTTAAGACTAAGAAAGTAGTCATCTTTCTGCTTAGCCTTTCTTTCCTCATAGGTAAAATTTAAAATTACGTTCTTAAAGCAAATGAATTTTTAAAAGAACTTTTTAATCGCATACGAGCTGAAATTCGGTATTTAGGGATGCTCTATAGGCAGAAAAATACTATAAAAGTGAAGTTAAATTTCAGTAAAAATTTAGGCATGTTTGCCTGTTGTTTTCTTCGCGTTTTTTAAGAATTTTCCCACATCAACAGCCCCTCCGAATTGGTTCAGAGGGTCGGAAATTTGTATGTGAACTGAGTTGGTCCAATAGAAGTGCCTTTTGGGGATCTCAACTCTTTTTTCACACCCTGCGGTGTTTAAGTTCGCGCACCTTTACAGTGGAGAATTAAAAAATTGAATGCGAATTAAAATGGTGTTAGAGAAGTGCCTCTTGAGGATCTCAACTTTCTCCCATCCCCGTCATTTCGATATTTTCAAATTTGTATTTTAGTGAAAATGCTACCTTAGAGATTTTTTTTTTAATTTAATATTTATCAAGCGAAAAACAAAACAATGCCCAAAAACAAAAATAATAATAATTAAATTTTTGGATAATTATTGTCTTTTGTAATGATTTTCGTAGTTTCCCCCTAGGATCTCCGCTATTGTGATTCCTTAATCTTTTGTTGAAAATTAGTAATTCTTAGCAGATAAAAATTGACTAAACAGGATAAGTTATAAATAAATTTAGATTTTTTTTTGGATAAAATTAGTATGGACTCTATTTTTTATATAGATTAAATGAAATCTACAGAAGAATCAGGTAGTAAGAAAGGATCTGAGGATAAATTTGAAGGTGGAAGGTAGAATATTTTTTAATTTCCTGCCAATATCTTGATGTCCAACACTTTTCAATTTCAAGAAAAATGGAATTTAATATTTTTTTTTTGGAATGTCACTAGGATGTCATCAATAGGCCGATGACGTAAAAAAATACTTAAATTAATATGGAATAAACTACTATTAATACTTGTCGTCACTTTATTTTTTAATGGACTTAAATTTTTTTATTTCGAAAAATCCTGTCATAATATATCTTTGTTGTTTTTCAGCAAAATGTTGCACTAAGCTCGACAAAATTTCAAGGGATATATAAATATTATAGAATTAATTTATTACTTGAAGAAAGTTTTGATTTTTTATTAAAATAGAGAAACATTTGGTACATCATTTTCCGGCCGTTTTCTAATTTTATATTGTTATGTTGATTTAACAGAAGCTTACTGTCGAGTGTTACTCCTAAGTATTTCACGGATTTGGCTAATGGAATTGAAGAATCGTTTAAGATTACGTTCGGAGAGAGTACAGGTCTTCGTTTTGTAAAAATGATGGGCTCCGTTTTGTCTATGTTGAGGTGTAATCCCCGTTGTTTAAGGTATTTTCATATTTTTTTTAATGCCACAGTTAATCTATTGATAATGGTGTCTATTCGGTAAGAGGAAGAGAATAACGCTGTGTCATCGGTAAAGAAGGCTATATCGACGTTTTTGATTTTAGAAAAATCATTTATGAATAAATTAAATAATATTGGACTTAGGCAGGATCCTTGTGGGAGGCCATTAATAGTGTAGTAAACGGGGAAGATAAATTATTGACTGATACGTAGAAAGACTTATTGCTTAAAAGTGACTCTATGAGTAATATTAGATATCTTGGGATGTTAAGTTTTATTAATTTATAAATCAGTAAATTTGGAGTGACAGTATCAAACGCTTTTTCAATGTCGATAAGCATCATGCCGGTATGTTTTTTATTATTAAAATTTTCGGTTATATTATCTACAATACGAGCTAAATGGGTGCTAGTTGAATGGGAATGTCGGAATCCGAATCGTTCGTTTATTAAAATGTTATTGGATAAAATATGTTGGCGATGCTTTAAGATTTGTGCCACCCGCAAAAAGTGTGGTAGGTATATATATAGACCTTATATATAAAACTTATAAAAACATTAGAACTACTTGATCTTTTGCTATATTACACCCTCTTTTCTTCCTCTTTTTTCTAATTTTGTGTCCTTCTTATTCAAAAGACTAACAACTTTGCTAATCGCCATGAAAAGAAAAAATTCAAACGAAAATGTTTGCCAATTTTATCTTGTATAAATTTTCTGATGAACACTTTTCTGCAAAAAGTAATTGCTCTAATATTTGATGGAAGAACTAAAGCTTTTGATGTAAAAAATTGTTTTTTTTTTCCAAAATTTTGCTCTACAGACCGTAACGCCAGAGCCAATGGTCATGGAATAAAACTATAGTTATCAAAGTTACAGTAAATTTTTATCTTATAAAAGTTTTATATCTTATCAAAATCTATGATCGCAAATATATGAACCAAATATAAAAAAAAAAATTGTTTTTTTGCGCACCACGGCGCGCACTGGGTGGGGAAGCTCGAAAACTTGGGATTATAATTGTAGACCCGATGTATAAAACATATCAGAAAATTAGAACTATATGACCTTTATTTCTTCCTCGATTTACTATACTAAATATATTACTGAACAATCAATATATGAAACAATTAACAGCTTGGGTGCTGAAAAATAATCTATTTATCTGATTAATAATATTTTATTCGAAAGTTATTACCAAATTAATGATTGTTATAGTTGTTGGTTTCATTTTCATTTTTAATTAATTTTACAGTTTTAAAATTACTTTTCTGTATGATGTATACTAGATCAAATCAAAATTCCTATCAAAAGTCAATCGTTCCGTTCTATCATCAGATATCTAAGGTTTAACAATATACTTAAAATAATGATTACCTGATAATAAATTTCGATGAGGTAAGATTGCCTGAGAGGGACCGAGATACGATCAGCTCCCTCAACCCAGCCTCCATAGACCGCTCATCTCGCCACTTCATCTCTTACACTGGACAAACAGGGAGAAGATTTATTTAGTGTCAGGTGAGAAGATTGATGAATTTTATTTGTATAATCCGATTCCATAGGAAAATGGGAAGAGAGATAATGACAAAGTGGTTGTGTCTGGGTTCGATTCTAGTTCTCACAGTTTGAATTTAATTCAACATTGACATATTTTAGTATTAGGAACATGTTATCTTTTGTCCATTTCCTATTTAATTATCTTTTATAGAAGATACATACAAAATACTTACTGTCCAAAAGGTATTTTTAAAGAACAAATCAAACTTTATCAAAAGTTTTTTTTATCCATTTGATACTGTTATGTGAAATAATTTAGATAATTGTGTTAGGAAGTAAGTTGTTGCTAAAACTAAGACTAAAACTTCTTTGCATTATTTTTTTTTTTTATAATATCAGCTCTTCTTGTTTTTGATTTTTGTGTTTGTGCTGTTTTGATTTTGAATTAAAAATGTACTAATCCCTGAGGATGGGCGAAAATTTGGATAATATATGAATTAATATATATTTTTGAGACTACGGTGGCCTTATTGTCTCACTATTGTAGTAAAGATGGGACTCAATAGAAAACGTAATAAACACGGAGGATAGCACCGACAACTAATTAGTAACAACTAAATTTGTCATATAGATCATACATTTTTTATATAATTGTAGATGATGGTAAAAACAACAAAAACATTAATTGTACAGTGGAACTGCAATGGGTTTTACAAACACTATGAATATTTTAAGTTGCTATTAACCGAAGAAAATCCAATTTGCTGCTGTTTACAAGAGACGCATTTTCTATGATCTCAGGTAATCAATTTAAAAGAAACAATATCCATCGAAAAGATAGAACGGATGGCAAGTCTGCCTGGGGAGGAGTAGTGATAATTGTAAAAAAAGATATCTTCTCAGAATCAATTAACATTCAATCAAATCTAGAAGTTTTAGCCGTAAAAATATACACACCTAAACCCATTACAGTTTGCAATATCTATATACCGCCAAATCAAGACTTCACTGCCAATGATTTTCAAACAATAGTTGATCAACTTCCAAGACCAGTCGTCCTACTTGGGGATCTGAATGGCCACAATAAATTATGGGGTTCCACATTAGCTGATTATAAAAATAGAGGTAGTGACATTGAGAAATTCATTGATAATAATAATTCTCTAATCCTAATTAATGACGGTTCTCCAACTCATTTTTGTTCAAATGGCTCTATATCCGCAATTGACTTATCTTTTGTGGATGTTACACAATTTCATAAAGTTTATTGAAGTGTGAAGGATTCCTTGTACGGAAGTGATCACTTTCCGATCACCATAAAATTTGACAGTAATACAAATATAAATTAAATTTCGAGATGGTCGTTCAAAAGAGCAAACTGGGACAAATTTTCATCAGAAATAGAAGAAGAAATTTAAAAAATGCAAGATTCAACTACCGATGTCGAGGAAAAAGTTACTCTCTTCAACCAAAGTATACTTTATGCGGCAAAGAAGAGCATTCCATACAAAATATTCAACAACGACAGACGCCTAGTTCCTTGGTGGAACGAAGATTACCGCATAGCAATAATGAATAAAAAACTGGGATTTGATAAAATTTAAAAAACGCTGCAAATGATTACACAATGGTTTATTATTTCCACTTAGTAATATTTCAAAAATTTCTATTCTGTACAAGTAAAAAAAATTAAGCAGTAGGCACCAAAGGGAAAAGAAATTTGAAGTTTTTCACAAGATGATCGACGTGAGAGTGCTGAACTAGGAGTGTTAATTTAAAAAAACTGTCAATGCAAGTAGGCTGTGATGTAAAATGATACAGAGGAAATATTTGATGTGCACTTCAGGAGGGAAAAAAAAGGAAAGACTAAGGAAGCTTAAGGAGGTGAAGAAATAAGCAAAGGAAGAATAAAACAGAGAGATACCAGGAAATCAGAAGCCCAATAGATAAGTCAGGAAGCCGGATGACTAGCCGTCAGGAGAATCTGTCTCCGAAGTTCCTTACGCAAAATCTCAGCTAATAATGGTCCGAATTAAATGGTTTTTATTTCGTTGTGTAGTGAATTTCATTAGCTTTCATTTAAATACATAAAAGCACCAAACAATTTTGCGAACGGATTTTTTTTTTTATTCGATATTTGGGTTCTTGAAACATAAAACTCAAATTTTGAGGGGGGTTACAAAATTTTTTTCCTTGGTCGATACCAAAGGTCTATTATTGAAAATAATAAACCAAAAGCATTTATAGATAGAGATTTTTTTATTTTTCGTTTTTTTTTCCTTTTTTCTTATTTTAATGTCTATTAATGCCTATTATATATATATATATATATATATATATATATATATATATATATATATATATATATATATATATATAGGCGTAGGAGTGATGACCCCAGCCCGTGTACCTAAATTGAGAATCTCGGTTTGGTCTCTCATGTGTGATATCACATCGCGCGGCCAAGGATCTCCATACAGTACCAACAGAAAAAAAAAAATATATATATCTATATATATATATATATATATCCAAATATCCAATAAAACTAAAATTTTGGATTTAAATTTACATTAGGGGCTTTCATTCTAATATACTTCCATATATATATATATATATATATATATATATATATATATATATATATATATATATATATATATATATTAGAATTTTGATAATTAATTATTTTTTTAAATAAGATCAGTTTTCAGATTAGTTGTGATATAAGCAATAAATATACTTTCATTAATTGTGTTATATCAATGGTGTGAGTGCAGGAGATATCCAGCAGGAGTTCTTGAGACCTAATTTAAAGCGTTATTTTGTTTACAAATTGTTTAATTGTGTGATGTAATATTACTCGTAAACAACATAAATTATGTTATGTTAAAGATTAAATTCCGATATTAAATAGTGAATAAAAATGCTTTATACATTACATTTATACAAACTTCACAGTCATATCTACTGTAAAAAAAAAAAAAAAAAAAACACAAATTATAAACCTTTATTTTAGTTTATTATATATCAATACTAGTATCAAACTAAGAAGAAACTCCCATTTTAACACAATATGAAATAAATAAATATAAAAATAACTTACTTTCCAAACAAATACAAAAATGATAAGGGTCCTTCATCCTACCGGGCAGATAAAGCTTTTCCAAGAACCTTTCTTGTTTTTTTTTATTTGAAAAATAATAAAAGCTTCCACTCTCAAGAGTAATAGGTATTTGGGCTGTGAGAATCCATTCATATCATATATACAAGATAAACGAAAAAAAGAACAACAAAAAAAAACAAGGAAATAAAATAAAAATTATAAATATCATATAAAAGAAAAAAAATGAGGAATCGGTGAAGAGAGAAATTCATTGACTTTATCTGTATGATGGAGTGGATTTCAGGATGGGGAATGAATATGTTGGAAAGATGCTTGGCAAATTCCTCTGCTCTGTTCCCATCTGACGAAGCGCAGGCTCCATCATCCCGTCGGAGAGGATGGGAGTGGCATTTTAGGATTTTTTTTGTTACTTTCCAGAGGGATTTGTCGGAAGCAGATTGTGAGGATAGGTAGGAGTTATAGGATTGTGAACTATATGTGGACAAGTTCTTTTTAACTAGTTAAGAATGATGGTTGTATTGTTTCCGATCGTCAGGATGCCTGGTTCTTTGCCAGAGGGTCCTAGAACATCGTTTGGAATGGATAAGGTTTTTAAGATATTGAGGTAAAGGATTCTTTTGGCGGTATTTTGGGGAAGGAGGATGTGAGGATGCATTCCAGACTGCTTGCTGGATCCAGGTGGTGTAGAAATTCGCAGCTTCATCAAGGTCTTAAGGAGTTTTTAGAGATACTCTGAGGTCTATTGAATCTGTAATTATTTGGCGGAAGTGGTTCCAGTTTACTGGACCTCTGATGAATGAAGGTGGTGGTGATTTGGGTATTGACGATATGGAAAGAGTCAGGATTAGAGGGCTGTGGTCTGAGGAAAAGTCATCGAGTCGGGAAACTGAATAGTTTAGTGGTCCTACACCTTTGTGGATGAAAAAGTCTAGGAGATCGGGATTACATTTGGGATCGGTTGGCCATTACGTAGGAGAATCAGGGTAGAGGATGTTGCTACGATAGGAGTTAAGTGCAGACAGCAATGTTCGCCCACGAGTATTTGTGGTTCTGGCTCCCCATGCGTTTAAGTCTGCACCAATAAGAAAATGGTGTCCTAAGGCATTAAGGAGGGAATTGAATTGGTTAAGGATATAATTCTATTTCTCTACAGGTTATTACAGAACTGAAGAATGCGGAACAAAAATATGCCGTCTACCTATTTTCCAAATTGAGGCTCAAATACGCAACAGCGATCCAAAACATCTGATACAACACCACCTGCGTTAGAGTAAACCTGGCTCCGTCTTATGTTCAAATATGATCTGGAGTTCAAACAAGAGCAGCATCAAGAGCCATCCACCATGCAAGAAGACAATGGGTGATACTAGAAATCAATCACTGGTACTCAGTTAGGGACAGTATAAAATTATACCTTTATATCCTCCATTCTAAATTAGCATTTATCCTCCACCCATTTGAATTTGACTTTCTCGATAAACAAATTCGAACCCGGGTCCAAAACCTCATGTTGAAAAAACATGAAACGCTAGAAAAGAAAATTACAGTTAAACTATGTCAATTTAAATATCAGTTCTTCTGGTTCGTCAAACAATTCCCAAAGTCAAAACCAATTTTCTCAACGTGTTCTCCATTTCTCTAGCACCACCTTAACGGAAACTTAAAACAACCTTCTTATTAAAGGCCTAAAACACTCCATAAATTCACCTGTAAACTCAAAAATGTTTGAAAATCTTGCGGTTCACATCGATCACTCTATTTCCTAATCCGTACGCGCCAATGTACTAAAAACCGAAATAGAAAAAACCAATAGGTCCAATAAAATATATCAGCAGAACATAAAACAGCACGTGTATTGTCAGAAAAAGTACGCGAAAGCAGATAAAGGAAATACGACAGTAATTCTAGAAAAAGATAACTATAGAAAGAAAGTTTATGATTTCATTAACAAAAACGGTTTTCCTAATGTCAAAAATCCCGTGAATAAATTTGCCACCGAAGTCCGAGAGTTAATAAAAACAGCATATTGATACCGGATAATAAAAAATACACTCTCATTGAGATGAATCCGCTACCTCCCCGACTATATGGCCTACCAAAAAATACACAAACTGGAAATCCCCATAAGATCAATCGTTACTTACATCAATAGCCCGACCTATAAACTTGCCCATTACTTGTATAATTTATTTAAAACCAGAATCTCATTTTCTCCAAAACACACAGCAGGAAACTCTATAGCGTTAGTCAACAAAATTAAGAACATAGTAATTCCGGGTAACGCGAAATTAATATCATTCGACGTCACAAATCTTTTCACAAGTATTCCACCACTAGAAACAATAGAAATTTTAGAACAGTTATCTGCCGATCGAATCTAGCACCGCTAGAAAAACTAGATCTTTACAATTTGATGTCTATTTGTATAAAACATAATTATTTTCAATTTGATGGAAAATTCTTCAAACAGGAAGAAGGCTTACCGATGGGCTCCCCTCTCTCACCCCTTCTTTCAAATTTATTTATGGACAAATCAGAACAAAAAATTCTGGACCCAAATAATTCTTAACTAGCTCAACATATCATATACTGGGTATCGGTATGTAGATGACATTATATGCCTATGGTCTGGTAAGACAAGACAAATAAATAATTTTTTAAAGGAAATAAACGAAATTCATCCCTCAATTAAATTCACAGTAGAACTGGAAAAAAAACAAAACCATAATCTTTTTGGATTTAGAAATCTTAGTAAAAAACAAACATCATGAATTTGGAAATTACAGGAAGCCCACCCACAAGGATGTCGTTGTGAACAATGGTGCTAGGAGACCGATAGCACATAAACTCGCAGCCTTTTATAGCATGATTTACCGTCTTTTGAACATACCATTAAATAAAAAGAACTGTAACAAAGAAATTGAAATAATATATTCCATAGCAAAAAATAACAAGTATAATAAAACCATTATCAATCATATTTTAAAAAAACAAATACAAAAATATCTGATGTGGGCAACACATGACTTCCTTGTACGCCTATTAAATTATAAATCCGTGGCTCAAAAAGTGATACTGAATTTGGTTACTAGTTTCCGAAGATTGCAGTAAAAACGACACTCGGCGTCGCGACATCCATCTATTGACACACACATACGCACGCACGCACGCACAAACCCACAAGGCCAGGAGAGCAATTGCTGAAGGAAGGATCAGGGTAGGACTGGTTATCAGTCGGATTCGGGAGTAAATCCGACTACAGCGTTGTTGTCGATGTTGGGATTTCGGACATCTGGCCAGGCAATGCAAAGGGCCCGACCGAACGAAGTGTTGCCGCAAGTGTTGTGAAGAGGGTCATCGAGCAGTGGACTGCAAGAAGAGTCCTATTTGCGAACTATGCGATGGAGTAAGCGGTAACGGACACCCGTGCGGTGGTAGCAAATGCCCGGCATTACAGCGAGCTCTAGAAGAACAAAGAAGGATAGAAAATCGTTGCAGATGAGAATCCTCCAACTTAATCTCAACCACTGCGAAGCCGCCCAGGATCTCTTATGGCAAACCGTTAAAGATCTACGAGTGGACGCCGTGATATTGAGTGAGCCGTATAAAAACTTGGACGGCAACTGCCGTCGAAGCGAGCAAAAGGCAGCCCTCAGTTCCAAATACTCCAGGAAGAGTTCAAATCTATGAGGCGTGAACTACGGCGAGCAATCAAGATGAGCAAGAGGCGGTGCTGGAAGGAACTCTGCGAAGAGGTAGGCGAGGATCCATGGGGACGGCCTTACCGGACCGTCATGAAGAAGTTAAAGAGCAACTCTTCGAGATCACCCACGTGACCGGTCGTTGTAGAGAAGATAGTGGCAACTCTTTTTCCAGAACAAGAAGAATTAATGCATTCAGGGTTGTGGCAGCCATTTGACGTACCATCCGTGACAGCTGAAGAAATCAAGGATGTCTGCACTAGCCTTCAGATAGGAAAAGCACCAGGTTTGGATGGCATCCCAAATGTGGCACTAAAGGCGGCAATGGAGACTAGGTCAAATCTTTTTCAGGAAGTCTTCAGTTCTTGTTTAAGTGAAGGATCCTTTCCGCGGCCATGGAAAAGACAGGGCCTTGTGCTGATCCCGAAAGGCAAGGGAAACCCATCGGACCCTTCAGCATATCGACCGATATGTCTGTTGGACACAGCTGGCAAGGCTTTGGAGAAAATTATAGCTGGTAGGATTCAAGAGACCACAGAAGGTGTAGGGGGCCTAGCACAGACTCAGTTTGGCTTCCGGAAAGCAAGATCAACTCTGGACGCAATCACCAAGGTGGTAGAAACGGCTCGGAAGGCTATTGCGGGGAAGGGCTATTGGTAGTCAAGTATGTTGAACAGTCGTTTACTGGTTAACCGGGTTTCAGTTATTAGATCTAGGTCAATATTTTTGTCACGTAATAACTCTGTTAGTTCGTTAATGTGATTTCGAACAGCACTCGCATTCCAAAGGAGAATAGAAAGGGATTTTATTGAGGATATTTAAAGATTTCTAGGGGGGTGATGAGGCTGGATACAAGATTTTTTACGAAGCTGGAGGAGAGATAATCTTGAACATTTTATTTGTCAATTTTGAAAATGTTTTGAAATACCACGTGGCGACCATTGAGTCGTGAACAATTTATAAAAGCAAGTACTATCTATAAGCGATATTTCGTGCAAGACATAAAACCATAGATTTATGATGCTTATTGTTGAAAGGTTGTTTAAGGGTCCTGATTAATAAAAAAAAATTTTTAAAAAGCTCCCAGGGATTTAGCCTTTCCATTGGGATTTAGCATTTCCATTCTTTGCGTTTGCTTATTTATTTATTTTTTAGTGACATTTACAACTGTATTAAAAACAATTTGTAAATATATTCTCTGTTCAATATGTCTTGACATTGATTTGTTTTGTGCCTGTGTTTTTTTTTATAAACTACTGAATCGAATCCAAAGAGATTTGTATTTTTCTAGGCAAAACAGTTGGAAAGAGGGAAGATTTCTGAACGGAAACAACAGGAGTTATTATTTAAAACGTGCAGAGTTTCAATAAAAAATCGAAGTTATAGGCGCTGTCTTATCCATTGTAATATGATAACTATAATAAATAAAAATTAATTTTAGAAAACCGTAATTGTGATAGGTTAAGTGCCTCATGGTATAGCGCAAGTGTTGCTATCTGATTTGGCAGTTGTGAATTATGTCTATATTTTCATAAGAATAGACCTAGGTGTAATTTAAAACCTTTTTTCGGTTTGTCCAAGTAGTCCAAAGTTACGGTTCATTAGATGTTTTTTTTTATATTAAATATACTCGTATGTGTAAACAACCTCTGTAATTTTTGTTTGATTCCTCGCTTTGATTTTCAAAAGACATCAACTTTTAACTCTTATTGTGCATAACTCATGTGTTCAACTTTATTCTATGTATTATCAGATGGAATCATTTTTCAGAAAAAGATACAAGGAAAAAAAAACTTTAAATCGATATTTCATTAGTAGTGATTTCTAGTGAGAGGGCCTCTCCTGAGACACTTATTTCCGATTGGGATTGTAGATGCTCCAGACTGCCCACTCTGCAAAAATGGAAAGATGATTGGAAAAAACTACGACTCATGCCCATTACTTGAGGACATAAGAATAAATTTTGAAGATTGCGACAGCACATATTTTAGAATGGCTAAATTATATTGGGCTGCAAGGGAACGGATGGCTCAATAAACCAGAGTAATCCTGGTGTACGAAAAAAAAAATATTGATTCAAATATTAATAGTATCATGTTTTATTAAAATAGGATTATCAAATTCATAAAAAGGACAAACAATAATGCACGATAAAAGAATATTAAAACTTTAAATGTATAATAAAAACGTATGAACATTTTTAAGAATTGATAAATTTTTTGCCACTTCTATAATTTTATCACTTTTATAATTTATCAATCCCTAATTAGGTTGATCCTTTTATACTATCATGCGGATGTCAACTGATGGACATTTTTAGCTGTATTCATGTATATTCAACTTGGAGTAAAATGCCAGCTAAGTGTCTAATAGAAATTTTCTGGTCCTTGAAGTTTTTATTAAGCATTTCGAAACATTACAGTTAATTTCTACGGTGTATGGAATTCAAATATGCTGAATTTATGAATGTTGATTATACTCCGAAGACAATTTCGAAGGTTAAATTACACCCCACAGTCCCCAAGCCTGGTCATAGCAGGAATCTTTGGAGGATGTACAGCTTTAAATGTGCCAGTACAGGTGGAGTGCCTTGCAAACACCATTTTGACCAGCTTTTCAACGGACTATTACCAGTCTAAAGTACCTCTGCCTCTTTGGTCAACATTATTTTTTCTCTTCCGTCTAGAAATAAGTTGGCTTTTACCCTTGTCCGAAATTCGTAATGACTTATTTTCCGTATCATGTTTGTGCTTCAGTATAATACAGCATCGTATTTTTTTTTCATAGAATACATTATTAACTGATTACAGCTATTAATCGAGAATTATGTGAAAATAATGGGCTAAATCGATAAATGGATAACAAACTTCGATGTTATTGCCATCTCATTACTTAATGTAACTTTGACAAAAGTGGTGTATATTGATTTTGTCTTAGTCGAACGAAACTTTTTCTTTCTCCTATCCTGCAACACAAAATAGTTTTACTCCCCCCTCAATCTCCGTTGTACTGTTATAAAACTGAGACCAGATGATAAAATGTTATGTCACTTTTTTCTAATTTTACAGTACAGAAATTTTAAAATTCAAGATATGAAAAATTACGAAATTGTTTTACATCAGAAAACGTATTGCAAATGTTTGTGAAAGATAGTTGGTTAACACCTACAATCATACCACATAGAAATACATTCTGACGTAGAAAATACTGCTCTAACCTAATTGATAACAGCTTTTTTCCAGGTGTTTTCCGACTTACAACATTTTGCCACCTTCTGTTTTTACCCCTATATGTTGTAGAATAAAATTGTAGGCTTAATAAGTTGAATGGTTTGTTGATGAAATTAATAGAATAAAAATGAAATTTTACATTGCTTTGTTTTCAGTCGTTATTAGGACTTCAATTTCAACTTCATCAAACTTTGGAGCATCATCATTGGTACGCAGGTTCTGGTAAAAATCATGGCATGTGAGGGAATTCGAGTTGGCGATGGGACTAATATGAATTCGTATTTCTCCTTTATGTGGACTCTGTTGACTGGTTACTTATCGGACGAAAGAGTAGTAATCTCTTGGAGTCTTGATGGCTGCTTGCCTACTTGTTTCTTCACCCTTCCGATCTAGGGCATGGTAACTATCACACTCCAATCTGGTGTGAGAGAATTAAGGTAAGAGATTTTTTAGATCAATCACACTGATGCAGCAATTGTTTTAACTATCCTCTATCTAGCTATCTTCCCATGGACTGTTTTAAAAAAAAATTCCATATATCATTTCTCCAACTACCTTTTAAAATTCTCGAGGCAGAGAAAATTTTATGATACGAATTCCCGTTGGAGTTTTGATCAAAAGTCTGTTCTGCTAGGACCCTCTCAATCCTTGTCGCCGGAGAATCTCAGATATTTATCACCTCCTGAAAATCAACGAATCAACGAATGAAACTCCGGAATGTGAAAAACCCTTTTTTTCATTAAAAAAAAAATGACATACAATTTTTCATCTGATCACAAAAACTATTCTTTTACCATATCCACTACGGATGAATTCTAAAGCTACTGTTTGTTTTAATTATATCTTTTTATTAAACATTCTTCTTATACATAATTTATTATTGCCAAGGTGCAAGGGCTTATTATTTGATGGAAATTTTCCCAAATTGGGAATAATGAGCATGAACCTAATAAAGTTTGTGTAATGAATCTTCTTCGGATTATCTAGATATCTTAAATATCGCCTCTATCGATTCCCGCTCACGATGTATCAAAATTAAAATAGGAAATGGTCTAAAAATCGACTATTGATGATGAAAGCACCAAATACTAGCGAACCTCAGTCGTAAATTTGACCTGTGCTATAAGCCTTAACCATATGTTCTAATTATGAAAGTTTTACCGTCTTAATAAACTCCTATTGTACACAACAAATAATAATTTTTTTTTTAAATATATTATTATTTTGGAGAAGAAAGGTTTTTTAAGTTTTTCTGTAAAGTTCGTTAAAAGGCGCTTTAGCATTTTTCAAAAAACGGCGTCAATATGCACCCACGCGCTCATAACTTTAATGAGGTCTTTTCCAACACAAATTTTGGGCGCAAAGCGCAAACGGTTTTTATGTTTCAAATCCAGTACCCCTCATGATCCCGACAGTTTGTTGATAATCAAAACTCGTGTTAGAACAGACCTATTATAATGATATCATTCAAACATTCATAGCTTTAATAGCACACTGATGAGTGGTGAACTTGCATTGAGAATGGTTGCCAAATTGGTTTGGTTTATTTTTGTGTTTATCTAATTGAAAATTCGACAACCGTCTTGATCCTTATGTTTATTATTATTTCATCACATTTTCGGTTTTAGTGTTAACAGTAATTCTCTAAGAATCAATTAGGTAAATTACCAATCATTCCGCCTCGTTAAATGGAAGTTTAGTTAACTATTAGCAAATAGTAATGGCCTTCATTGTGGTCCTGAAGGGAATCGAATAGCACCTGTTGTAGGGCTCTACTGGACTCAATAGTGCTCTAATCGACTCGCACTTACGAGCCACTACAGAGGAGGTATTATCCCCTGACTAATTGTCCTTCAAACCGCCTTCGATCCAGTTTCACTATTAAGCTGAGGAGCCCTGATGAAAGACCCGCCCGGTCCAACTGTGATCAAAGCGCTCTCTCGTCCGACACTCATGACGCCGTACCGACCTTTCGCAGATTCAATTAAGGAGTTTCGAGAGCTAAAAGGAGATTTTTAGGGCAGATTTCGGAGACAGGAGGGAGAAGGGGGCACCTGATCCACGATATTAAATGGAGGGGTCACCTCTGTCAACTCCGTTTGGTGTCCCTTTGACATCACGACCCTAATGTCGCTGAAAGAATCTCTATCCTATTTTCAGGTATTGAATACTATTTATATTTATATAGTATAAATAAATATAAGAAGTGACATGATTATTTGAGCATGTTTAGTATCATATTTAGATAGACTCTCTCTCTCACTTTCTATATATATATATATATATATATATATATATATATATATATATATATATATATATATATATTTATTTTTTTTTTTTATAATATATAATACTAAACATGCTCAAATAATCATGCCTCTTCTTATATTTATTTCTACTTATCATTAAAAACATTGGAAACAAATAAAATATAATAATTGGAAAACTAATGTAGTTGAACCTATTTTAAGGTGATCATTACATCTCTTAGTACTTCCCTTTCACCGATTTTCTAAGCACTCAATCTCAAGAAGATACATAAAACAACTTAAGTAGTTTCGAAATAGTTATATACTTTTGTAGTCAAAGAATATATTTCTGTATTTTCGACATGTAACAGTAATGGATGCATTGTTTATCTATCTTCTGATAGCTTCTATTTTAGCTGGAATTAAAGGAGGACAGTTTCGGAGAAACTCTTGGTATCAACTTTTAATCGAAACAAGCTGGTACCCGGCGCGATGCTGCTGGAGAAATAATGATAATTAATAGAATGAAAATTAAATAGAAATGAATGAAAAAAGGATTAATATTTATCTTCTTATGGATAAGGAATACATTCATTGAAATAGAACTATATATAAAGAAGAGGTTTTAATGATATTCATTTTATTTTTTTTAATTTATTATTCAAGTGCTTCAGGGTAGACAATATTTTTGGTTTTCCCGTCTTCAACGAAGACAAATAAATGTGTTGGCGAGCATGCAACATTTGACTTATGGGCTTATAAGACATCTAATCGGCCGCCATTTTAAAACAAACATAGGATGGTAATGTTGAGTTCCGAGGATCGTCCTGGGGTGACCTGTGACATTGGTGTCGAATCTCAAGAAAATCGGTCCTGTAGTCTAGGCGAAAAGCCGGGGACGGCGTACGGCGGACGGTGGATGGACGGATTTTTTTTATTCGATATTTGGATTATACGTATCTTGAAAAGAAAATCCTTAAATTTGGAGGCAGGGTTACAAATATTTGAGCCAAGGTCGATTAAAAAGGTCTATTATTGAAAATAATATACCAAAAGCATTAATAGATACAGATTTATTTTTTTAATGCCTTGTTATGCTGATTCCAAAACAACTTACATTTACCTTCTATCTTTGTAAATGGCCGAGTTATGGCCTTATAAGACTCTAATCGGCGGACGGCGGACGGACGGATTTTTTTAAAGCTCGAATTCTCATATTTTTACGTGCTGCGCTGGTAGGTCTACTGAGTAATTAATCTTTTGGAGACATTTTATTTTTATTAGTCCGAATAATATGTGCCGTTTGCCGCTGTGTATACTAACGTTTTAGCTTCTAAACATAATAGTTGTAACGCATTTGCTACATCAATGCGATTTTTCCCATCCGTGGATGAAGCCTTTCTCCTATAGAAATGAGTATATAAAGTTTTCCAGAAGATGTATAGCTTTTGAGTTATTCGAAAAAACTATTTTCTTCTTAGGCTTTTGAAATAATTTTTTTCAACCACTTAGATTACGATTTTTTTAAGCCCAGCCTGCCTATTACATTCGCGCAAGTGCAAGCAATGAGTTGACGAATTTTCATTGCTATTGAATAAACGGTATGGCGGCGCATAAAATACAATGTTCATTCAGATTATGTTTGTATTAGATAATATCAGCTGTACAAAATCATTCAAAAAAGAAAAAAAATCTAGGTTCAATATACATTTGATTTTTGTTTGTAGATAGTATCTATTTTAAACAAGCCCATAAGATTCCAAAAATAAGTTTAGGCCAATATGCAGTTAAGTAGATAATAATATCAATGTACGGATGATGTGAACCAGGGATGTTGCGTGTGCACCACATCCTCTCATGCTCCACAATCGTTTCACTACTGGATTGCCCATAAAAGTTAATGATTATCGTTTCTTGAAGAGGTTGCTGGTGCCTTTTACGAGCTATTTTACCTGCTATTTCATCTAAATAAACGATGAAAACTTAGGAAAGTAATGTTACTAAAACATATCAATTTAACTGAAGTCGAGAGAATTTACAAAGACCATAATTAATGACGTTCCGGTTTGGATTGGAAAACTAGTTATAGAAACTGGCAATGGGTCAATATATGTATGCATACGATTGCATTTATATGTGTATGCATATTAAATTTAACTCGTTAATATTAAACCAGTTCTCAGGGCTTATTTTTGGCATTATTGGATAGTTCTATACCTTAATTGACTTCGTGACTAAACCCAGGGGCATGGTTATAAATAAAATAATAGAAAAGATGTGTAGAGCCTGCCAATAATATTTAATAAATTACAGTAGTTAATGTTTAATGTTAATCCATACATTATGAACAGACGTAGGCGTGACTAGCTCGTGGCAAGGAGGCAAATGCGGTGCTTCGAATTGTTCTTTACAACAATAACATCAAATTGTATTTATATGTAGTAACATGGTATTATATGAAGTAATGCAATTGATAGCCAACATGTAGAACACACAGGCCACATCTTCAAAGAAGCTTAGGTGTGCCTCAAAACTTGGCTACCACGGACTAACAAATTCATACTTACGCTACATCGCACAGATTCTCAGCGCTGCTTCGCGTCTCCTTTACACACTACTTACGGAGTTTTTAATGGTTTTATGAAAGGTAGCTATTGAAAAACTACTCCTCTTCTAAAAAATCACTCCTTTTCTATGATTTTCCAATTGTATTTCTTCATAATAAATCATAAATAATAATACACAAATTAAACAAGAATTTTTAATTTATATCTATAAAATTATCGATTATTTCATATGGGGTTCACCCTCTATTTGTATAAACCTTACACAACGAAATATGATAAATAAATTAATCTATCGCCTTACTTGATTTTGCTATCGTTGGGGACCTGAGCTAACTATACAATTAAAATTATAAAGCAAGATTATTCACTCATCCTAATTTAATTTAATTATGAATAAGCTAAAATTAATTAGGTTTTTATGTTATAATTACGCCAACACTATGGAAAATTTTAACCAGTTCATATAAGATAGAATGTGAACTCTTATAATATTTTATTAATGTTACAATATTTTACAACACATTTTTCGAACTTCGAGGTATCATCTTGAGTTTACCAAAATATTAAGTGCATTAAATTATTAATATAAATATTACACATATTTTAGATACCTACATAACAAATAAGATATATTCACAAAGCTAATTATTTTACCTAATAATTTCCTTTGAACTGGCATATTCAAATAACATGGTTTCGTGAAACATCAAAAAATACCTTATAATTAACATTAAAAAAATGTATGTGTGGAAGATAAAGAGTTAACATTCTACTAGATTAAAATAACCAGAAAAGGAATTCGTATCGGAGAAACCAAAAGTTCAGGGTGCGTAATAAATGTACTTGGCTATGATTTTAATAGATTTATTAGTTTTAGGAGCAGTGGTATTAAACCTGATAAAGCTGATGAAAAGGTATAGAAAAAATCTAGTGCGGTGTGCGCATCACACAGCTTTCTCTTATCGTCCTATAATAATTATCTTTTTAATACAATTTTTAACAGTTCACATATACAATACTTTAAATAAATTTAGCAGCATAAAACAGTTTTTAAACAACTATATTACAACAATTCTGTACACTACCTATATATTTTAAGTTTATCAAGTTGAAAATATATTTTAAAAGTTTCGGTTTAGTTTCAATAGAAACACTTTGTTTCCATTAAATAATATAAAAGTAGAAATTATTAAGTTAATTTCTGCGTTTGTATTCACACCTTACATTATTACAGAGCCTATTGTTGACAAAAGATTGGCGGATTGGTGGGAGGAGATTCGGTCGCATCCATCTCCTTTCGGATGCGCTCGGTTATTCATCCAAGGCCTTGTAATCCTCATAAGATAAGCTAATCATTGCTAATTTCGGTCCAATTTCGACGATTCCTTTTCGTATTTTAGAGAATTTAATCACCTTTCATATGATTTCATGCATGATTTGCCATAAAATACTTATTTTTGAATTATACGCAAATAAAATTTTCTTTTCACTATAACTTTTTCCCCTGCATTTTTTCGCTGATATACTACATACATGAACAGTTAAAAGGCTTTTAGGAGAAGACATTAGACAAGTTTCATTACAACCGTTTGAGTCGTTTACGAGAAAATTGTAAAATCCACGATATAATAGCCACTTCCGGTTAGTCCTATGCGCTGTATCTTTGCTATTATTGGTCCGATTTTGATGATTCTTTTTTTTGTTTTTCAGATAATTTAATTACCTTCAATACAATTATTCACCATAATTTACCATAAAATGTATACTTTTTAAGTTATGCGCTAATAAAATATTCTTTTCATCAAAACGTTTTTCCCTGCATTTTCTCGATGGTGTACTACATGTATGAAAAGTTAAATGCCTTTATGAAGAATAATTTAGGCAAGCTTCATTAAAATCGTTTGCGCCGTTTTTGAGAAAATTGTAAAAAAGTGTAAAATCGAATATATAAAGTGGCACTTCCGGTTAGCCGATTTCGACAAAAAAGTTTCTGTAACATCACACGCATATGCCTAACTTAAATACGCAATTTCAGTATCGTACAACTTTCACGTACAGCTGTTCACATACACACAGACACACAGACCATTTTGCGAGACTTGGTCATTTGGACTCAGGGGACATTGAAACGTGTATTTCGTTGAAAATTCGAATTCGAAAATTTTCACAATCGCAATACTTCATATATAGGTAAGGGAAAGTAAAAATTAAAAAGTTTAAATTTGAAATTATTGATTATGGAATGATTCTTTTGTTGTTGAAATGTTATTATTTATTGTTTGAATTTTGTAATATATGGATCGCAATTATGATCAGGAAATATAATCAATAAACAGTGGATTACATTGATCGTAGAGGTATATGTAATTAAGGAGGAGTTGGTTGGGGGATTCGGTCATAAAAGATTGTCATAATATTGATAAGTGTAAACTTATTTTAATGTGCGGCTACATTTAGGTCTAAGCTGAAGGTCTTCACCAGGGCGATAAATCTAGAGTTCAAGTAAGTGCACTCACTCTTGAACTCGGGCACCGACGAAGGCCTGCAAATTAGGCCGAAACTGTGGGACAATTAAAAGCAGTATTATACTTATTGCATGTTTCCTTAACCTCACTTCTTGCCAACTTCTCCGTGATAATTAATATAAAAAAATGATGATGTTAGTACTTAAAATAGAATTGAGAAAGGAAATAGGTATGTATGTAAGACTGAAAAACTTTTTTTTCTAGTTAGTAAACATTTCGATACGGAATCGTTAAATTAATCTAATATTTAATCTAATTCAGATAATATCAGTTACTAGTTAGTCGTTTTAGATTCTATTTAGTTTTAAATTTCAAATGACATTGGAGCGAATTTGTTTCTATATATAAATCACCTATGCATTTATCTTCCATATTTAAATTTAAATATTTCTCTATAGGATACTATTTTTTTTTTTTATCATTTCAGTTAGATTATTAACTGTGTACAGAATTCGCTTAGCAAATGATGTCGTTGGAGTTCTTAAAAATCCATACGGCCTATTAAAAGGAAGGAAGTTACCAGAAATCAAAATTATTGTGAATATGCAACAACGAATCAGGACCGGAACTAGAAATTTTTTTCATGAGGGACAAGCTTAATTTTGTCGCCCCTCCTTTTTATCCTCCTCCTCGATAAAATTCAACAACAGTATTTTAGGTAATATATTTCTAAGTAAATATCATCATCTGATATTATTAACCCATTTTATTGACTAAATTAGGGTCAAAACAATCAAGAAGGGAAGCAAATATTTTTATTTTTAACTTAAAAATAAAATTTCGTTCCGCCCGGAGAAAGTGTCCCCTTTGCTCTCTCCTACCACCTTAGATTCGGCCCTCCAACAAATTAATTATTGTTGTATAGTTCATATATGTTTAATAATCAATACACTCTTTTTAAATAACAAGCAACGTCTCTGATAAAATCACCACTGTGGTAACGTATATTGCAAATTTTGAAATTCACTTAATTGGTTGTTGACCAATTATAAAGTCATTTTCAATTTTATAGATGCATTTAATTTTTTTTTTAAATACGCTTATTGATTTTTTAGAGCTTTTCGAAGATACTGATTACTTGGCGTCAATTATATTTAGCTACAAGTCAAATTAGCTACAAGTGTAGGTAATTTTTTTTTAACATATGTCTTTGTGAAAAAAAATATGTTTCCAGATAAAACACAGGTTTATGTTACACCTCATCAAGCCTTAGCTGAAAAACAAGCAGAATTTAGTTAGACTAAAACGAAATTGGAATCCTTTAAGCGTTTTAAAAGTGCTATTGTTTAAAATATTGGAAATAAACAATAAATGACGGACGAAAAACAAATATGCAAAGAACAATATGAATTTCTGGAATGGATTAAATGTCATTGTACGTAAAATTAATGTTTTTAAAATATTTTTTTCTTTTATCGGCACACACAATAATCAATGGGTGTGTTTACAGTGAGCAGCATTAGTGTGAAGTAAAAGGGTTTGAAAGAAAGTAGTCCAGGCGCGATTGAGCAAAAAATATTCTTTTTTGAAATAAATCTGGTATGGACTTTCTCAACTTGATAGCCAGGAGATAAATAATATAAAAAAAATGTATAGATAAAATCGGTGTGTTGCAATTGGGTGAAAAAAAAAAAAAGGTACCGAATAATTGTTTTTTTTTTCACGTGAAGAATGATGTGAACAATTTTTGTTTGAGAAAAATAAAAATAGTTTTTAATAGCGTTTAAAAAGGCGTAAAAAATGAGTTTTAAACAATTGAGGTCGGTCTACAATTTTCAGCAAAAAAAATTAATTACCCTGAAATATGACCATTATTGGAAATTTAATTACAGGTCTTTTAATTGTCGTAGGGACATGTTTGGACAATTTAATTATGGCTTTCAGTAATGTCTACGTGTAATTAAAATTTCATGCAAAAATAAACATAACTTTTCGCGGAAAACACGAAAATGTAATGACATATGCACTCGAAAAATGGTTTGAACAAGGCCTAAAATAGTCCTGGAGAAATTTTGTAGACGCCAATTGTTCTGAGGAGTTATTCTATAACACAACTTTCATAAAATATATGTTTGGTTCTATAACTCAAAAACACGTTTGAAAATCAGGCTTCTTTTTCTTGCTTCGGCCGCTCGGATGTGCGAGCGAAGGGGATATGTTAAAATTAAAATCATAGTAAAAATTAAAATCATAGTAACTTTTCGTGGTACGCTACAAAAAGTTACTATGATTTTTACATGAAATGCTTACTGTAGTAAGACATCTTTAAAACCACCATTTAAGTAGTTACATCCATGTAATTAAATCCCCAAAATGGTCATATTTCACGGTTTCTAATTATTTTTGGAAAATTAATAATTTTAAGCAACAGCTCTAAAACAGACGAGAAAAATAAACTCAGGGCAATTAAAATCGGTAAACAAGATTACGTAAGAAAAAAATAATTATAAACCGCGAAATTTTCCCATTTTCGGAAATTTAATTACAGATCTTGTAATTATCATATGAATACATTTCGTATCTTAAATTGTGGTTTTTAATGGTGCCTATCTGTAGTAAAAGGTTTATGGAAAAATATTATTATTTTTATTCCCCTTCGTTCGCACGCCCGATCGGCCGAAACAAGAAAAAATCCGATTTTCAAATGTGTTACCGGTTTATTAAATTGAACCTCACATATGTTTCATGAATGTAGTGTTGTAAAACAACTCAGAAACAATTCGCGATTTTAAAAATTGCTCTAGGACCATTTTGGGCCTTGTTCATTTAGTTTTTCAAGAAAATTCGTCTTTACATTTTAGTGTTTCCGCGAAAAGTTATCATTATTTTTGCATGCAATTTTTATTGCACATAGGCAACACTAAAATCTACAATTTAATTTCCCAAATCTGGGAATGTTCCTACGACAATATAAGACCTGTAATTAAATTTACAAAAATTGACATGTGCGGTTTTTAATTATTTATTTATTGAAAAAATTTGTTGACCGACTTCAATTGCTTGAAACTCATTTTTCCATATTTTTAAACATTACCTAGAATATTTTTTATTTTTCTCAAACAAAAATTTGCCGAATCTTACACGTAAGAAAACAACTGTTCGGCATGTTTATGATTTCTTTTTTTTTTACCAGATTTTATTTAAAACATTAGCAATTTGTTTCAACTATTTTTTCTCTTAGATATCGGATTTTGAAAGTCTATTACAGATTTATTTCAAGAAATAAACAATCGCGCCTGGTCTACAGACTCTATCTAATGGAATAGAACACATTTAAATGTTTCTAAGTTGTATGGACAAGTAAACTGTATGCCAGGTATGAAATAAGAATTATGCTGGACGCCCAGATATCATTAATTCAAGTCATATCACTAATGTAATTAGTTATTCTGAAAGAAGCATGAAATATTCGGATGAAAAATTAGTCATCATTCCTTGTGAGAACTTTTTCTAGATATTCAAGGACGAAGTTATATAGCAGAGATTTATTTAGGCATAAAAAGTTAAAAGTTTCAGTACTAGTAAAAGGCAGAATTAAGTAAAATTTAAAGGCAGTCACAAACAGGGATAGGGTAGAGCACTTGGTATGCAGAAAGCAATAATTATGTTTTGCAAATGATCACTGACTGTGTTAAAAGATTTTTTTTTTTAAATATTCATGATTCATGAAAAAAAAAACATTTAAAACTTTGGTTTTATTTTATTGGCCTATGCTTCGGTTAAACGATGTAATAAGCCTAAGTGAGGAAAACAAAATTAATACATGAGAAAAAATAATTAAGTTATTATTTTTTACATTGTTAGTTTTTCACATTGTTCACACATTTATATATATATATATATATATATATATATATATATATATATATATATATATATATATATATATATATAAATTGTCATTAGGCTCTAATATAAAGATGCCTTATGAAATTATTCTCTATTTATATTTATATTACTACATATACTTGGAAGTATATCAAAATGTTAAGTTTAGCCTGATCACTGGATTTGCATGTTCTGCCTTTGTTACATATGTTGGTTATAGCTGTCCCCAACTTAATCATATCCAACTGGGTAGACAAAGTGATGCCACGTGATTGGAGCAGGACAATTATCAGTCCAATTCATAAAAATGGTGACCATCTTGAGTTCTCTAACTGTATAGATATTTTTCTATTACTCTGTGCCTATAAAATTCTGTCCAGGAAATAGGAAACTACCAATCAGGCTTTAGACATGGCAATTCCACAGTAGACCAAATATACTCTCAGCGCACTAGCTTCGAGAAGGGACTTGAGTTTAAGGTGGCAAATCATTATCAATTCGTAGATTTTAAAAATGCCTATGACAATATTATGCAACCAAGACTATTTCAAGCAATAGAGTAGATGAATAATCCCCCCAAATTAGCCGGACTGATAAAAATGGCAAGGATCAATGTTTCGTGGTCCGTGCCGAAAACCATATTACTTCAGAATTTCATTAAAATAAAGGACTGAGAAAAGGCGATGCTCTTGGATTCCCTTTTGTTTAGCCTTAGAAAAAGTGATTAGGGACTTGGAAATTCAAAGACTGGACATCATAAGCACGAAAACGGTACAACTGCTAGTATATCCTGACGATATAGATATCGTTGCACAATCACTTCCGCATTAAAAAATGCCTTTCTTGCCCTACAGAAAGCAGTACTCCCGATGGGTCTTGCTGTAAATGCAGATAAGGCTAGATACATATATGTAGGCAATGGATCTGGCCTCACAGAGGATAGCACATATATATGGGGTCAAATACATTCCAAAGGGAGCGGTAGTTTACATACCTCGGATCGCTGAAAAGTACCTCCAATGATATGTCCCTTGAAATTTACCGGGGAATCATAGCTGCAAATGGCTGTTTTTGGTCTAATTGAATACATAAAGAGCAGTTTGATCTCAAGGAAAACAAAAACCAGACTATATAAGACCTTAATTGGACCGGCTCTATGGATTGGACGTATGGATATCCTTGTTTTCGAAAGAAAGATACTAAGAAGAATTTTTGGTCCCATAAAAGAGGGAGATGCATGAAGAAGGCGGAAGAACAGAGAGTTGTACGAGCCATACGGAGAAGCGGACGTTGTGCGGACAGTTAAACTGAATAGGGCTGGGCATATTATCAGAATGGAAGAGAACCAAGTGCCAAGAAGGATTCTGGAAGCTAAATTAGGCACAATTAGAAGAGTTGGAAGACCAAGACTCAGATGGTTGGATGATGTATACAGCGACGCGAGGAACATCTTGGATGTTCGTAAGTGGAGGGCGGCCGCAGATAGATAAGCTGCAGGTGGCCGTAGTTGATAGTAGTTAATTAAACTGTGCCGTTCTTGCTTTGTCTAAACATGTGATTTAATTAGGTGTATTACGAGATTAATCTTATTACTGATAATATCGTTATTGCAATATAACAATCGGTAGTGTTGATATATTTAGTATAATATTGCAGTAATAATTGTTAATTTAAATAACAAATGTTCTTTTTTAATTAACATTGTTGTATCTGACGAAAGTCATTCGTAGTCAGTATTGGAATAGATTTTGTCTAGCGCAACTTCAAGTAAATTACGATGTTTGGAAATAGATAAATGGATAACATTCACGAGATGTCCCAATAATAATTTTTACTTACCAATTCTTCAAATGATGCCTTACTTCCCCAGATATTCAAGATTGTGAGATACTCTGGCAAGAAAGGAGTCACTGACGCTTCGGAATATAAGGAAGTCGTTGAATCAATAAATGCACTTTATAAAACATAATACTTTTTTTATAAAAAATTACGAAGCTGCAAGTGATGTTGGAATCCAAGCTGAGCTTTTGAAACAAAGCATCCAATCGACTCCGTTAAGCAATCTATGATATTATTTTATCAATATGGATTGGAGATGGGATACTCGAGGATTAGAGGAATGGTATGCCCAATGCACCCGAAATGGGAAATCAAAGTACCTATTAATATTAATTAGTAACACAAATAATTAATATACCAATTATCTTTGTGTTACCGTCCTATAATGTGCCTATAAAGTATTATCCAACGGTCTCTTTTTGAAGCCCCTCCTATTCGCTGAACTAATCTGGATTAAGAAGGAGAAAACCAACGGTGGGTCAAATATTTAGGATCCGCTTAATTCTTGAAAAAAGTCCAAGTACTTTTTCCATAATACAAGATGGTCACCCAGTATTAAGAGGCCAAAGCTCTACAAAGCGTCACGTGATTTCAGAATCCAATCAAAGCCAATCCATGTAATTTAAATTATGATGAATGATGTTAGGTGTACAATCTGGGTACTAATAGATTTGTCCTCCGAATTCATGACAAGGAGAGCATTGAAACACTGGGATGCTCTTGCTTTTTGATCTCGCCTTGGAGAGAATTACATGAAGATGTGGTATAGAAACTACGATATGTATCAAGATGGTACAGGTACTTGGTTACTCGTAGTTGAGAGATTTCTAAATATCTGAAATGATCCTTTCCTTAGCTAAACGGAAGATGTTGTAGATATAATTATAAATCAGGATAAAACTAAGTATCTGAGAGTGGCATTGGAAAGAAGTAATGCAATCAAAGGAACACTTTCAAACGGACTGTTAACCTTGAAAATTTGGACCCAATAGTTAGATGTACAAATTGAATATATCTAGAGATCGCTCAAAGAATAAGGAAAGCCAATCGTTGCTACCTTGGATAAGGCCCAATCTCTACGATCAGTGTTAACATATGCTTCAGAAACATGATCCCTGGTCAGTTCAGAAGAAAAAGGCCTTCGTATCTTTGAAAGGAAGATTTTATATTTCATGATAATTAAAAGGAGGGGGCGATTTTAGCAGAGAGATATATGAATGTCGAACATAGAATCATTCAATGGCAAAGAAGTAAGTTAAAAATATGAGGATAAAAAATACAAGTTTTTTACAACAAAGAAAGGAAGATTTTCGAATGAAATAAAATGCAAAATTTTGCAAATTATTACACAACGGTTTATTATTTCAAAATTGTTGTATTTCAAATAAATCTGGTGTGCTCATACAAACGACTTTTCTTATCGTTTTGGTTTAGAATCCAGGCAATTAGATTCTTTTTCATGTGTGTATCTGGAATGTTCCGGTAGATATACTTTTTCGAGTTATCAAATAACTAACCAAAGATGAACCGGCTTATGTCCAAAATACTTTATAGAGAAATCTAGCAAGTTCAGCAAAGAAATTAACAGCTGAATAATGGTGGGTAATAGAGCCTGCTACGCAAAACTGAATCTTTTTAAGTCTGAACAGTTATCTAAAGCAAGAAAATTAAAATTATAAACATATGGAGCGGAAGCTTAGTGTTTGTCCCAAGATGGTGAGAGCTTAGCCGTAAACTGAGAGCGTTCGGAAATAACTGTACCAAAGCAGGAAGGCTTAGATGGGCAGGAGATGTATCCGAATGAAGCGTGAAATAATAAAGAGAAAAATGTTGGAGGCGCACATCAGAAATGAAAAGAAGAAGAGTAAGCTAATGGAACTAATGGAAGTGAAGGATGGATTCAAGGAAGGATGAAGTAGGGAGATATGCGAGGAAGCTGAGAGTCCGCAATTGAAAGCTCAAGAGGCCAAGAGTTACGCTGACCTGCAGCGCCGGGTAGTTAGTCTAAAATGTTCATAACATTAGATCTCAGCTGATACTGGCCCGATTTCGATTATTTATTTATTTTTTTGTAAGAAATTTGATTATCTTTTGATTGCCTGTTTCAAAAAATGTGGAAAAGTATTTGTTGAAAATGTATTGAGTATTTGGCTCTTTCTTGGGGCTTTCACTAATATCTCTAAAGCAATGCTTCGCACATGTTCTATCCAAAATTAAAGCCTGGTAATATTTCCTTTTAGAAGATTAATATCCATTTTCTTGGTATCAGATATAGTTTTCGAGATAATCGCTATGAATGACCGAATTACAGAGACATAAAGTCTATAAGGTCTATAAAGGCCGCCATTTTGAAACGAAAAGGCGGATTGTAATTTCTATTTCCGAGAATCATCCTGGGGTGACCTGTGATTTTGGTGAAAAATCTCATGAATATTGGTTCGGTAGTTTCGGAGAAAAGCCGCGGACGGCGGACGGATGGATTTTTATTTATTCTATATTTGGATTCTACGTTCTTTAAATGTAAAACCTCATATTTTGTCGGCGGGTTAATTTTTTTTTTCTTGAAAATGATAAACAAAACTGGGGAAATACATATATTCTCAAAGAAATCTAAGTAAAGAGGTTAATTTCTCAAGGATATCGCAAAGATAAACTCTTAAAGAAATTGATTCCTTTGCTTAACTGTTAATTTTTATTTTGTGGTGGACCAAAGTAATTATCCTTGAACCTTCTAATAGCTTAACAACTGTAAGGTAATCTGTCTTTTTAGAGTACGTAAGGGCGTACGCGTAAGGGCATAAGAAATAAATTTAAATATTATTTACAGCCTCCTAATTGAAGTAGATTTGGTTCTTATTCTAACTAAATCATCAATCATATTCTATTTTTTTTCCTTTCAAGAACATAAATTTTGATAGTAAAATTGCAAAATTTATTTACCTAAACAAATTTTAGGCCTAAGATAAAATTAACCACCTGTACTAGCTAACAATTGTATCATTTTCTCTATTTATATGACAGTCTATCTAGTTAAACATGTGTTTATCTTAAATGTTATTTAGTTTCAAGAATAAATTTTGAAAATATAATTATACTTGGTAAGGGTTGTGCCTTACAATATTGCGTCAATCCTTGATGTTTACTTACTAATGCAATTCTGAGGTAAGATGTTTACTTTGTTAATTATTAAAGATGAGGAATTATAATATTTCTGTTCACTTGATTGTTCCATACACATAAAACATTTTTCAAGTTTTTCAAATGGAAATTCAATTATTTAATTATTATAATTAAAGTTGAATGCCAACGCGTCCGTAATTACTATTAAATTTCGTTTTAGTATCATTCTCTTATTACCATTTTACATTGTTTTGTAAAATGAAACTTAGATTCTAACAGAAGTACATCTTTGGAAATTTGCTTGTAAAATGATTACATTATCATTATGGTTACATCATATAATTATTAAATATAATTATAGCAAAAATGTATAATTAACCTGATTCATTGTATTTGTTGATTTATTGTATTTTAACGATATTATTAGGTAACCTTATTTTACGAAAAAAATTGAAAGGAAAACTGGTATTTATCTTAAGATTATAAAGATTTATATGTTCTCTCTGTAGTTTTAATAATAATATAAAAGATTATTCATTGCTTTTGATAAAGTAGTTTTTAATTTTAGGCTCTGTTCTCTGTTTGTACTTAGTTCTTTTTCAGTCAAAGCCAAGCGTAAAGGATTTTGTCATTCCTTTTAGTGATATTGATTCTGAGAGTTTTTCTCCAACTCCTTTTACTCTCCTTAACTTGGCTCGTTGGTTATTACATCTCGAGCTTTATGCTTTCGGTTGCTATATCCTCTCAGCTTATGTTCTCCCTGAATAATGAATGACCTTATCGCAAGGTTTCTAAGATATCAGATCAGAACAGGGCGTAAATGGCAAATACCACGAGCTTTGGCCCTAGAAGAGCCTCGAATTGGTATAACAATAAAAGGTACTTAGATAATTTCCGGTCGACCAGGTTAGCTGTTACCGTCCCTTTAATGGCTGTTACCCCCTAGTTTCGTCCTATTTATGTGAATTTATGTTAGGGCTTTAAAAATTAAATTGGTAAATCTTTGGAATTGCTACTACCAACTGTTAAGAGGTCAAGATTTTCAGACCAGACTATACTTTCACCCACTGCGCATGCGCAATTAAATCCTCAAACCGACGGATCCTTCTCAGTTGGAACGCTGGTGTAGGGTTACGTAAGACTTCCAGCATTTTTACGAAGGAGTATTGCAATGCTAAGAAGACTCTCTACAGAGGAAAAAGGTTAATTTGATCCATGACCAACTCATTCGGGTTATACTATTAACAATTTCGACCAAGGACCAAGTCAGGAACTGCGAACCATGGAGCGGAAGAATGGTAAGCCAAAGGTGTAGTAATGTAAACGATTGCTGAAAACAAGTGGCGCATCCGAATTCGTTGAAGCTCAACGCCGCCTTTTCATTAGAACATGAATGCAATTTTCTAAAACTTCATGGACGAAAATCTATTGATCCTTAGATTTACACATAATTGGTAAATTCTTTTCACCACTTGGACTAAACTTCCCAGATCGGAAGCTAATTGAACGTTGAAGAGATTGGCCATGCTATTTAAACTTAAAGATGGTATAGGAAAGAAGGCGGTGGGTACAAGAGATCTATTCGGTAAAAGGCTGGAAGTCTGACCTAACCCTACATGGCTATTCCAAGTGAAAAGCATCCATCGGTTTGAGTATTTAATTGCGCATGCGCAGTGGGTGAAATTATAGTCTGGTCTGAAAATGTTGACCTCTTCAAGGTCGTTAGTAGCGATTCCAAAGGTTTACCATTAAATTTTTATTATCTTTCATTACTAAAATTCCTTTCACAAAAATAAATGGAATCATACCAAACGTAGAAGCGTAAAAAATTGAATTTTGATTCAATTGTTCTTTTGCCCATTTAATCGAGGTTAAATTTTGGAACCAACTGTATATAAATCTTAGTGCGGTCGTAGTCGTGATTTGAGGTTCCTTTTCTTAATGAAACCTGCTTCTCATAACTCTTAACATTGCATCTCCTTTAGCTTAGACTGGAATAATGGGTTTATCACGCCCATTCTCACACAGTTTCCTGAATAGAATTATCCCAAAATTTTAAAATGGAGAATTCGGAAGAAGGTGCGGTTAAATACTTTAAAAATTTGTATTATGTTTTGTCCAAAGAATGATATAGAAATGAAAAAAACTTTAAAAAACCTTCACTTATTGTCAAAAATGAAAATAAAATCTATAAAAACAACACTTATTGACGGAAAAAAAAAGTAATTCTTCAGAAATAATGTCAATAAACAAAACAATATGTTAAAAATAAAAATCTTAAAATAAACCATACTTATTAAAAAAAATCATAGTTTTTACAAAACAAATCCATAATAATTTAGAAATAATGTTCACAACAAAAGCATAAATTATAAGAAAGTAACAGAATAGGTTATACACCAATGTCGGTCGACCACGACATACGTAAGCACCCATTAAAATAAAATATCCAATTATATTAATGGCAGTAATACAATTGATTGTAGTATTATGTACAAAACACAGCTTTGAGTAATGTTCCCTTAAATGTGTTATCATTGGATTATGTCGAGTCTTTTCCATTTTCCACAAATGGAGAGCGTAAGCCTTTGTAATAAATAGCCTAGCAACCAACAACCAATAACCAATCAACAATCAATAACCAGCCTTGTAACTAATAACCAATCACAAGTAACCAATTGTTCCACAGCACCACAAACTTACGTGGCATGAAATAAATACGTATACGGTTTGAAATAGTCGTTCAACAGTATCTAATGTCCAGGAATCTTCAATCTGAATATTAATAAGATTCCATCTGTTTCATTACGACATTTATAATCCCTAAAACTTTTCTTATACTCCCATGAATTTATGTTTGCTGTGCAAAAAAAAATGTTATTTTGTTCTCCAAGATTAAGGGTGCGTTCGGACGCTCCGATAATTATCGGTGTCGGACCCTACCTTTCCTGCAGCCGGACGCCTCCTCGATAAATCGGACCGAGTGAAAAAACGACGATTTTACATTTTCTGAAACATTTTTTTAATTTTGTTTCTAACTGTTGTCCAAAACTTGGGTAAGTCCAGCTTACCTTGTTGAAGTTCTTTTTAACACTTTTATTTACCTTCTTAGTTTTCTTTCTCTTATTCAAATTTTATTGAAGGATTTTGTTAGGAAACGGAATCAATACATTGTTCTATACCTATACATGTTCTATACATTTTTTTATTAATTTTCTTATCATTTTCTCTTCAATTTTTTTTGAGTAGACCAAGTTTAAAATGCTTGTAAGGTTCCAATTTCATTCCGGCTACATACCATCTAATTTTTTTTAATTCAATGGTCTATCAAAAATGACAAATTTTCTTTTCTGTACTTACGTTTTTACGTGGGTGTTTAATCACACATATTTAAAAACAACACAATATCGGACCTTGTTGATTAATCTGTTTTACTAGCTGATAATCAGTATTGAATATTTCAATGAGATGAAGAATCAGCTGGAAGCTCAAGTCAATCAGAAAACCTGTTAAACTAGAACAGTTCTAACTAATTGTAAGTTCGACTCAATAGCGCTCTACTCCGAACTAGAATCATATTGAAATTTGAAAGGAACTGTATACTTCCATTTGATCAAACTTAGGCTTGCCTGTAATTAGGTTCTTAGACTGAGTCACTGCACCCTGACGTATTTTAAATATATATTTGCAATCTTACGAATAATTCCTCTATGAGCATGTACCTCCAGTTTGTCTTCTGGCCAATCTTGTGTGATACCGGGTTCTCAGCTGTGAGTTTTGCTATTGCCTTTGTTGCTCATCTTTACAATAGATACTTTTATGCAAGCATCTCCTAGTTTTTCTGTTGCGTTCCATATTTTTTTAATTTTATTATATGTGATGAAAGTTCCTGTTCTTTGAAGAATTACAGGCAAGGAGACTTTTCGTTCTTACATACTCGATAGATTTTCCTTTTGCATCTTCCTTTGTTTTCACCATATAGCCTTGTGCACCTTATGGGAGTAATTTTTGAAAATACACCTTGGAATCTTTTCTATTCCATTATTTCTTTTTGATCCACTTGAAGTAACACCCACAAACAAAAATACTTGTAAGCAAGTTATAAGAATTATGAAGGCTGATTTCCGTTAATGCAAGTTTTCAGCTATTAACCTCTTAAACTTGCGATTACTCTAAGTATACAATTTTCTTCTAGAAAATAATTCAATACTTATGTTTATCTACCTTTATATTTTTTCTGGACTGGATTTTCCCTCATCTTTTCTAAAAAAAGAAGTACATTTGTTTCTTTAAAGTTTCTAATGTCATATAAAAATGTACTCTCTAAGTACCCAAACAGATAATTATTTAAAAATGGCTACTCGCAGCTATAAGCACAAGAGAAAATAATATATTATGCTTTAAACATTCTCATACAAATGCTATACCTATGCTATGAAATAGGGTTGTTTTTTTTTTTCTGTTTTCTTCCGTTTAATTGTTATCAATAACTGAATACTATTTTTTGTATGCTAAATGTTTTGTAAAATTTGTATTATATTATGTGGGTAAATCCCAAATCAATTATAACATATCGTTATAGCACTGCATAATGAAAAAAAATTGTCAATATTAACAAAAAATATAATAATAGAAACAATTTTTTTACTTTGTATGTTATCATTTCTCTAAAGTTGTTGACTTCGCTATAAAAAAATATTGTGAGATTCATATTCCAATGGAACTGCTGTTTTTGCAGGGGCTAGCCCATACTTCCTATATAGACTCCTTCTTAAGATATTGCCTGGCTGCTGCTTGATGTTTGCTGGTATGCGCTGCATAGTCTGCAACAGCAGCCCTGCGTGCTTTCTTGTCTAACATGAGAAATTCCAGCAGCTCTGCCATCTTTCAAGAGTATAATTTTCTTTTCGTTTTGCTTCAATCTTCTAGTTAGCATCCCGGATCTTCTCGCCTTCGTCGAAACATCCGGTTGCGTTCCGCCAGAAAGTCAATCGGAGGTATATCAACAACTGGCAGAGTACTTTTTCAATGCATACAGCTTGCCTTACTAACATATGATTGCGCTGGGAAGGCTTTCATTTAGATTGGTGCTGCGTACAAAAGCCTGGAATCGACTACACTCACCAAATCTTTTCAGATTATCCCTAAGTCTCACGCATATTCTGCATAATCCAAGCCCATGTATTAGTCATATATGCTGCTTTATGCAGAAGTTTAGCAAGCTAAAGTCTGGCGTCAATTACTGAGAAATCTATTTAATGGCTTGGGGTGTCGAACACTCCAACAGTCAGACTGATTGTTTGCCTCACTTCCAACATTGCCTCAGTTTTATGTTTGTATCATAAGTTATTAACATTTCTTGAGAAAGTCGGAGTAGAGCCGGCGTTAGAGAGAACATCAAATGCAGCAAATGTGTCAGATGGAATTTGGCAGATGAAACTTGCCTCTCATGTTGGTCTTTCTGCTTCCATACGCAGTAGCCCATGTTTTAGAATATCCTGCGATGACAAGGGGATGCCTCGCTGCTCCTGCAGATGGTAATCAAGTATAGTCTCCAGGAGTTCTCCACGAACTATGATTGGTAGATCGGCTTCGCCGAGCGTAGTAATTTCTTAGTATTAACACCGCATTCCACAGCAAGGGCACTAAAACGAAACTTGAGGAACGCCACCTATGATTTTAAGTTTTCAGTCCAGCTTCTGTGTCATACCTCATGATTAATATGTAACTCTCAATAATACTCAGCAGATATCGTGGGACTTCCATCCTTCGCAACGATACAATGATGATATGATACAATCCCACCGAGCTGAATTATAAGCTTTCCTTACGTCCAATGTTATAATGACGCAGCACTTCTTGCCACCTCTTCTCCACATCTTAGCGACGATGCCTTAATTGATTAATTCTGGCTTTGATCTAATAGCTACTTTTAAGAAAACATTGCTGATATTATTTGATCCTAGAATTCGTTATGTTTTCTGGAATTGAAAATCGAAATTAGGAATTCATTATTTTCTTACAGGGTTAGTCAAGTTATTATTGTATTATTTCTGGCACTTGTTCCAGGTCCAGCAGGTATTTTTTTTTTCAAATACTAATACCGACTGTCTTGGAAATGGTATTGCCAACTTTTTTTTTCTGACAATCTAACAACAAATAGGCGACATGCTTGAACTTTTCAGTTTGGCCATGGCTGTTTTGTACTGTCTCCCTCACGTGTCCTCGTCCAACTCTTTTCTGTTGTTACGCTTACTCTTCTTTATTGCCTCACTAAATTCATTTTAGTTTCCTTATCCTCTTCTTTCCGAGCATAGTAAATCAGACGACCTCTCGCTCGTCTGTTAATCTTCTGATTCAAATACTTCCTCCTCAAAAAAACGCGTTTTCCTCGCTCCTCCTATACACTGCCATGTACTGAATTCTCCTACAAGTCCTCGTTATTGGTGCATTGCAGACATCAGTTAGTAATAAACTTCATCAGTTGTGTAACTCTCTTTTCTACTGATCATATTAATTCTAATGTTCCCTCCATAATATTAAGAAAGAAATCTCTGTGGAAGGTTCGATGATTCCACCCCGCTAGCTTTGGTTTAACATTTTTTTCTTATGGCAACTCCATAGTTCTTCAAAATTGTTCTCCATAGTTCCCATCAAAGACTTCAAAGCAGATAGCCTGAAGATAACTATGAGTATGATGACGTGCCAATCATTTCGAAGCATTAACATTTCTTGAGAAAGTCGGAGTAGAGCCGGCGTTAGAGAGAACATCAAATGCAGCGAATGTGTCAGATGGAATTTGGCAGATGAAACTTGCCTCTCATGTTGGTCTTTCTGCTTCCATACGCAGTAGCCCATGTTTTAGAATATCCTGCGATGACAAGGGGATGCCTCGCTGCTCCTGCAGATGGTAATCAAGTATAGTCTCAAAATGTTCTTGCGATGCGCCCGCTGACACTTTCTGACACCTTTTCCTCGAGTCGGTTGGATTTCCGGAATTAATAATAAATTCCAAATAGCTGTTTGTCCTGCATTATCCTTCATCCAGCAGTAGGCCCCATCGACGTCTATAGAGATTTAGATTGCTCGCATAATACTACGTCGATGTTCTTCTCACTGATTATTTCCCTGTAGAGTTTCTGGGCAGCTTCTCAATGATTATTATTATTCTTCTTCTATGGTGCCACAACCGTGGCCAGGTCTGGGCCTCCTCCAATAGTCTCCGCCAGCTGCAGTCTTCCAGTGTGGGGTATTGAGTAGTGTCTTCAATCGGCGGGTACGCTGTCCAGCCATCTCACTCTTGATCTTCCGACTCTTCTGGTTTCATGGAGCTCTCCGTTCATGACTTTTGTAGGGATTTCATCGGCGTTCATCCTGGCAATGTGGCCGGTCCATCGAAGTCGACCAATTTTTATGTTTCACGACGTTTGCGACGTTGTACAGAACCGACAACTTCTGTTTTTTTACGGCGCCTCCAGTGCTCTCCTTCTTTAATAGGTCCATATATTCGGTGAAGCACGTTCCTCTCGAATGCAGCTATTCTTTCTCCGCCAGCCCATGCTAATTGCCCATGCTTCCGAGCCATAAACAAGCACCGGGCGCACCAGTGTTTTATACAAGTTCACCTTCGACTTGTTGGACAATAAGCGGCTCCTAAAGTGCTTAGCCAGGCCGACATAGCACTTGTTGGCTGCGGTGCTCCTCCAGAGGATGATGGATTTCTTTTGAGATATCGTTCTGGGGGTTGAGCTCGGAGCCCAGGTATACAAACTCTTCACACACTCAAACTTGTAGGGGCCAATTTTCAGGTGACTCTTCGGATTTCCTCTCTCTATTCTCATATACTTGGTCTTATATGTCTTCACACTTTGTCCTAGCTTCTTCGTAGCAGGTTGCAGGGCGAGGAATGCTTCCTTCAGAGCCATCTGGGATCTTGCTGCGATGTCGATATCATCCGCATATCCAAAGAGCTGGACGAGCCTGTCAAGCATGATGAACTTGGTTTGTATGCCTGAGTCCTTTTTCTTCTGCCAGGTTGAAGAGTAAGCATGCCAGAGCATCACCTTGCCTCACGCTACTGTTCGCCTCAAATTCCTCGGAGAGATCTAGGCCAACTCTCACCGCGTATTTAGAGCCCCTCATTGTCATTTTCACCTAGCCAATTAGCTTCTTGGGAATGACCAGCTGTTCCAGACCTTGATACACTGCTGGTTTCTCTAGTCTGTCGTATGCTGACTTACAGTCGACGAAGAGGTGTTGCGTGATGATTTTGTGTTCCATGCACTTTTCTAGGATCATCCGAATTGCAAACAGCTAATTTCATTGACCTGACTTTTCTAAATCCTTTCTGCGTATGGAGCATGTCTTGCAAACAATACGTTTGAAAGCACTTTGTATGCGCATGACAAAAGGGTAATTCCTCTGTAGGCCGCACACTCCAGTTGATCTCCTTTCTTATGTAATGGGCATATTATTGTCTCGGTCCATTCTTCTGTCATTTTTTCCGGTTCCCAGGTTTTCATTAATATTAAGCTGTAAAATTCTCATTTTTCGCGATAAGTAGTTGCTTCCATAGCTCGCTATTTGACAGATTTACTAAGCCCAATAGCGACAGAATCTCTCTTGCATGTGATCTCTGCTTTGTCAATCATTTTCTTTGCTTTCCTCATACAAATTAATTCTGTTTCCGTTGTCATTCGCTTCCCAATCCAACACCAGAAAGAGACTTGAAAGACGAAAGAGCAGAGACAACGGGAACGGAACTAGTTTGTATTGCGAAAGCACAGAAAAAGGCCGATAAAGCGGAGGTCACAGGCAACAGAGATTCTGTCGCTATTGATTCTAAGAACCTCGGTAAACGGACTATTAAAGAAGTTTTGCACAGAAACCAAATCGATGGGAGAGGGAAACATTGATATTTCCGTTATGAAATCCATCTTTAAGGCTTACGGTCGCACTAAAGATAACAGTGGTGATACTGTTAACAGACTTGTACGAGAGAAGCTATAGAAATGGGTAGCAGCCAAATTGGATGGACAACTAGATAGCCTGGTGTAGGAAAAAACTTTTCACCAGGGATGCTTCCGATGCCTCGCCTGTAGCCAATTTGAGAGGTATTATAGAGGACCAGACAAAACAAAACTCTGTAAGTGGTGAGAGTCATCCAGCAAAAGAGTATACTGCGGAACTGCGCTGTCTTCTATGCGCTAAAAGAAAAAACTGCTGGTACGCGACGGGTAGTTTTTTGGATCTGTCAAATAGCAAGCTTTGGAAATAGCTATAAAGCTCCCACCCAGTCCACTACGAGACAGTTACAGAAACAGAGGAAATCCAAGAGAGGCAATGGGAACAGAGACAGCTCAAGTGTGTATTTAGACTGGGGAATATTAAATATGTAAAATAGTTGTTTTTTTCACCTTTATATGAAATTTCTGGGCAAACCTCGTATGTATGCATATATGTTTACATTGATAATATATTTTGATTGCAGACGTAAGCTTCGAATTTGTTGGACCAGCATAACACTATTCTTATTAGCAGTTCCTGTTATTTGTGAATACAAAACAAAGCTCGATACAACGGATGCACCGTAATTTTTTATTTTTCATAATCATTATGATTAATATTTTACTTTAATTTATGGTATAGTTTGAATTATATTTTATTATAAATGAAGTTATTAATTTATAAATTATGTATTTTTTATTATAACACCAGTTATAATTATGTGATTGTAATTTATAAAATTTAGGGTTAAGTAAGTTTAACCCAACTTCTTGCAACTATCAAATCTGTAAGTTCTAATAAAGTGATAAATTATCTTTAACACGCCAGATTTCAAATTGTTGAAAGTAATAAAATAAGAAAATAAAATATAAGTAATTTTTTTCTTTATAAATTACGAATTATTGAAACAGAATTCTCCCTTTCCCCTCCGTTCTCCCCGCCATAATAAAGATAAATTACTATGATGTTAAGAACGTACAATATTGATACTCCGACCAACCGAAAACCACCGACCTATCAGACACCTCACTGTTTACATTGTTCTCAGCTTTACTCATTAAAAATAAATAATAATAAAAATGAATAAAATAAAACAAAATCATTTTTTTAAGTTAAATAATTTTGTTATGTTCTGAACTATCTTTCTAGACACACATATTATCAGCAATAAATTTGGACAACAGGGTCGTGTGCGTTTGTGTGAGTCGGATATGTTAGTGAATGTTTGCGATATAATCATCGCAAAGTTGATATCCGCATGATCATAAAACAAGTTGTGGTTTTTGAAAGGTTGAACTGTTCGAGTACGCGTCTAGTTTGCCCACACTTCATTCTACATTGCGTGCTTTTTTATGCATTTATGTATGTAACCTTTTCAGGTTACAACAAAATCAAAGTCTTATTTTCATGAAAAGATTATAACTGAAAGTAGATAAAAAAATATCCATTTCCTATAGGTAGTTTTAAGAACAAATGGCAGTTAGAATGCTGGTAACAGATTCTGTTAGCCTTCTCCTTGTCAGAGAAATGTGGATTATATGGATTATATGGATTATATTACAAAATATGTTTTTTAAGGTAAAGAATCGTAATTCTTACTAACTTTTTTTGTATTTATTTTTTTATTATTTTTTTTTTTTTTAGCGGAAAACGGAGCACAGTTCGCATCGTCGATTTGCGCACTATTAGCATGGATATGTTCGATCGCAATGGCCAGAACATCTTTAATGCTGCTAAAATGATCCAGTCGGAGCTGGACGAGACTTGGCTCAACATAAAGAAGGTGCGGGAAGTGCAACACCTGGCTCAGGAGAGCATGGTGAAGCTCAGGAACCTAGACATGGAGTGCAGGGAAAGGTCCGCTTCGCTCAAGGAAGCGGAAATGAGCGACGTCCGCAGGCTCCAAAAGCTGCTGTCTGTGGTGAAGCAGAAGGCAGAAGTTGAGGACAAGATCAACAATCAGCTGGAGGAGATCATGAGTCAGTCCACCATCCGATAGTCGATGGAACACGATCAGTGAACAAAGCTTTTCTTCTGCAAGCCAGCATCTGTTGTTTTATTTTATATATTATTAGCTTAGTTTAAGTAGCAACTGGGAAATGGTTTCAATTTAAATGCTAATTACAAACTTCTTGAATTCTTCCATTCGTTTGGAACGTATGAAAATTCTTGAATTCAACATATGGTTTGAAGTCGAATGCTTGGAAAAAGTAATATGATATTCAATGATTCTTGTGAAAATTGAAGCTTCGATGGACATGCCAAGCAACCAATTCCAGACACATAGCCATCGCCTTTCAAGTCAGACTCAAGCACACATACAAAATCACACGCATATAGAGAAACTACAGTAGGTAAACTCAACATCCTCATGACCGTACTGTTAGACGGTTGACAGTCTGTCACATATCATTGTAATACTAAACACTACACCACATAAATCAGTGAAATGACTTGCTAAAAGGTTTTCAACGAGTTAATCAGGACTCTTTGTAGCGGGACGAAGAAATATATCATGGTTTCACATATTCTTTAACCATGTAAGAGATATTGAAAAATTATTGCGATTGTCACCCAAATTAAGAAGAAAACCAATCACCGTGAATAAAAAAGGGGAACTGCACCATCTGCTTTTTCCTTTTCTTCTGGTATTCATCCTCTTATACGCGAAATCGCTCGTCCAATTAATTTCACCAATATTTTATCCTCTTTAATCTTATGTGTTTTTTTTATTTCTCCTTATCATAAAAATCATATCAAGTATTGGTGCTGACTAGGTCATGATATTTACCACAAAATTATTCGATATTATCATACTAAGACGACCGACTTTCCCATGTAATGAAAATATGTCTGGATGGACCAGAAAGAATTCCTTCTTATTTTTTAAAAGTACTGCTTTTTATTGGTTCAAGCAATTTAAGAAAAAAAAGTTTCTACTTCATTTTAAAACTGATTGCCAACTTTCCTCCTATTTTAGACGAAATCGAACGAGTCGTTTTTGAAATACAGGTTTCAAAGAAAATACGTTAACGCATGCGTATGAGAAATTAGTGGAGAATAAAATTCATATGGAACCATCTGGGTACCAGAACTACCTAACAAATTACAAGAGTAATTCCATTTTGAAAATAAAATTGTGCATACAGACGCAACTTCATCTTCTTCAATATTTTATTAAGAATCATGTTTTTAGACAACACTCAAATCCATATTACACATCTAAGATTGACCTTCTACTCACCGAACAATCTACATATCCACAAATTGCATAATAGAGTTCAGTGACAATGACTATATTCCAGTACTCTACCAACTTGTGCGAGACACAACATCAAAAACAACTCCACATTCTGACTAAAATTACGACTTACAACACACAGACTGGAAAGCATACAAGAAACTAGTCTGCACTAACACTTCACTCAAAAATACCCGAGATATAGACACTACCATAGACACATTAAAAAGATTATACATGAAGACGCCTCCATTTCTATACTCGCATTTAACCCCACCCCTTTACACCCAATCACCACAACACATACTCACACTGAGCAAATAATCTAGCAACGTCAAAAACTGTTGGTACAAGACTAAAACCATCACATCCAGAACAATTATCAACAGTCTCATTAGACAAATTACATCCCACCTGTCACAATTGAAAACAACAATATGGCACGAGCAACCCTGCCATACTGAAAATGATTGGTCCACCAGCCTAATTTATGAGAAACTTATCCTCATCCATTGTAAAGCACTGTGACTCATATGAATTCCCTCGGAACAGCAGCGGAATTAGCTGCCATCATCATGTAACCAAACTGCATTATGATATAGCTAATAATCTCAATAAAAACCATGCCACTTTAATGATTTCTCTCGACTGTACTCAGACTTCCTTATCAATATCAACATAGCCCATTGTTATGGCTAGAAACGAGCATAGTACCAACCACCGAATATGCCTATGATATTGCAATCATGAGTGCGGATGAGCAGGCCCCAAGGCCGGACCCAAAAGGCAGGCCAACTGATTACAGTTTTTGACGTTGCTAGATTATTTGCTCGGTGTGAGTATGTGTTGTGGTGATTGGGTGTAAAGGGGTGGGGTTAAATGCGAGTATAGAAATGGAGGCGTCTTCATGTATGATCTTTTTAATGTGTCTATGGTAGTGTCTATATCTCGGGTAGTTTTGAGTGAAGTGTTAGTGAAGACTAGTTTCTTGTATGCTTTCCAGTCTGTGTGTTGTAAGTCGTAATTTTAGTCAGAATGTGGAGTTGTTTTTGATGTTGTGTCACGCACAAGTTGGTAGAGTACTGGAATATAGTCATTGTCACTGAACTCTATTATGCAATTTGTGGATATGTATGATTGTTCGGTGAGTAGAAGGTCAATCTTAGATGTGTAATATGGATTTGAGTGTTGTCTAAAAACATGATTCTTAATAAAATATTGAAGAAGATGAAGTTGCGTCTGTATGCACAATTTAATTTTCAAAATGGAATTACTCTTGTAATTTGTTAGGTAGTTCTGGTACCCAGATGGTTCCATATGAATTTTATTCTCCACTAATTTCTCATACGCATGCGTTAACGTATTTTCTTTGAAACCTGTATTTCAAAAACGACTCGTTCGATTTCGTCTAAAATAGGAGGAAAGTTGGCAATCAGTTTTAAAATGAAGTAGAAACTTTTTTTTCTTAAATTGCTTGAACCAATAAAAAGCAGTACTTTTAAAAAATAAGAAGGAATTCTTTCTGGTCCATCCAGACATATTTTCATTACATGGGAAAGTCGGTCGTCTTAGTATGATAATATCGAATAATTTTGTGGTAAATATCATGACCTAGTCAGCACCAATACTTGATATGATTTTTATGATAAGGAGAAATAAAAAAAACACATAAGATTAAAGAGGATAAAATATTGGTGAAATTAATTGGACGAGCGATTTCGCGTATAAGAGGATGAATACCAGAAGAAAAGGAAAAAGCAGATGGTGCAGTTTCCCTTTTTTATTCACGGTGCTTGGTTTTTTTCTTAATTTGGGTGACAATCGCAATAATTTTTCAGTCTCTCTTCCGGCGGTTTCTAATAAATTGGATTATTTTCTCTTACCGTATCGATATCGAAGTTTTGCCTTGAAAAAAAGGAAAGAGTTCGAGGAGGACTCCACCGTATACTCTTAAATTAAAAAAAAAACAAAGAAAAGAAAAATAAAGAAATAAGATCAGAAATATTGGCGCTGTACACCTAGTTTCCAACATTTTACATAGTTAATAGTAGTCAAATTGACCAATAGAGATATAGCATATATAAGTTACAAAAATATATGTATATGCATTAGATCACAATTATTGTAAGTTAAAGTTCATTGCAATGCTCTTCGATGTACTATGGATTCCATTTAGTGTAGGCATCTACATCAAATCCTTTGGTTTCCGATACAAGAGCATGCAAGGTAAATTCAATCCGCATACTTGGCATTCATTCAATAATCGACGTCTATTGACGATGCAATCGTTGGGAAAATATATAAAACATAATACTCATTCCATTTCATATCGATAAAAAAAACGAGAAACAGATTGCAACAACCAATACCTACATAAACATAATTAAATAAATGATGTTTTATGATTATAAACTTCCTAAAATGCAAAATAAAATTCAAACTTATAAACTAGAAGACATTGTTGAATCTAATTTCTGGTAGAAATTTTCGAGGAACAGGGTCACAACGATAAATTTTTTATCTAAAAGGCAATAATAAAGTTTCATAAAAATAAGTTTCAGGTTTCCACTCTATTTTTCTTACTTTCCGATTTTTTATTTGAAAAAAAATCTGGTGCAGTACATGCATCTTACTTGCATTACCCATCCTAGAATAATCATTTTCAACATAATTTTAAAGAGTTCACCAAATTACTACAAATAATTTCAGCAGAATGCACTTCTTCACGTCATCTCTCTCTAAAATACAATGAAATAGTTTTTTAAACAATTTTAGTAAGATATTTCTGTACGCAATATATTTGTATACACATATTATATATTAAATAGTATGAATTAAATGTCAAGCTCGAGATTTGTTTAAACAATAGGAAAAACAAATACTTCATCATAATTATTGAAAAAATAAATGAACTATTAAATAAATATTATATTTTAGACCATCAGTAAAATTCTTTATGTTGCTGAAATGACTGAATAAAACCTGATCCACATTTTTCTCTTAATCAATACTATATTAGCTTAATCCAGATTCTATTAATATAATAAAGTTTGTTTGATTAATTTTTGTTAAAATATATGTCAAGCTCGAGATTAGTTTAAACAATAGGAAAATATGAATAGCTATTGATAGAGCATATATAATATTTTAGATACGGTTTACTCTGAAGACTGTTTATTTGAAACTGTACCTTTATTTTATTTTATTTTTAATGTTACGTGTTAATGGAAATTATTTAATTTTTTTGTTATATAACGAATCTCTCCTAATTAGATATACATCATATTAATAATAAATAAATCAAAATAAAACTTATAATGCATGTAAATATTTAATTTTTTTTTCTTTTAAGCTTTTGTGGTCAAGTAACTATGACTGATCAAATTAGTGTGCTCCGTTATTTAATTTTTGCAAGGCTAGAACGAAAAGAAGGATGGACTCAGCCTCATGTGGATAACTAAATAGCTTCATGCATCAGTAAACGAGATTCTTATAAACGAAGTGAAAAACAAAAAACGATTACGTTGTTTTAAATACGAACAAGTTGAAGGTAGGGACAAGTTAGGTATTATAGGCTATGGGATACAAGATAGCTCCAGGGGTCAGGCATAAATAATTCCCCTCAACTCGAGATTCAACTGTTCACTAATTCAGGAGTCAACTAATGTTTTTTCTCAATGCTCAGTTAATTATGAACATTGATCAAACTTGGCTATCGTATTCCTCCAGAGTAGCGTGAATCAAATCTACTTGTCCTCGGCCCAGAATTTACTTTCTAAAATGCAATCACTATCTAATTTTTAAGCGACAATTGAAGCAACAATGGTTCCTCTTTAACTGATTCAGAAGGCCCATCTTCTTATGGATGCATGCTTGCAGAAAAGTAATTGTACAGATCCTCCTATTCCTAATGAAAATGTATTCCAAGAAACATTCCCTATTTATCGACAAACTTGAGCTTTGTAGAATCATAGAATCATCTATAACTGATCTGAAGTTATATTTCGTATAACGTCTTTTAGGAAGAAATTTATAAGGAAGTACAAACATTGGGATGGAGGAAAGAAACTTATTAACGTTTGCTAATGGTATAGTAATAATTGATAATTCGCCAAGCGTAAAGACTTTATCTGTAAATTATAATATTCAGAAATATGAGACTAAAACATTCAAATTTAATGAGAGAATAAAAGAGGAAGAAGTTAAATTTTAATGATAATACAAAGGAGAAGAAGTTGAGGAGTTGCAACCATGTAAATATTTAAATATTTGAGAATTAGTATTTAACTTCATGGAATGGTTTCTAAGAATAAACAAAAATTGGTGCCTGAATTTACAACGATTTTTTTTTTATTACAAAACGAGCAATATAATTACTATCTGATTATCCAAAAAATATATAAAAAGCAATTATTTTTTCATTGTTCAGGAAGTACGTTCTCTGCTTTTCGAACTTTTTTTTTAATCAGGGGAAAACAAAAAGTGAAGATAAATTGAAGTGTTTACACATTTAAAACTCAATATTAACTAATTTATTTTAATTCAAAACTCTAGCTGAATATCACATATACCTGTGCAATTTAAATGAAAAGAAGATACATTTGCAGGGCCCAAAAGGCAGGCCAACTGATTACAGAAAATTTACAAAACATAAACATACAAGTCAGCAAAACAAAAACTGGCGCCATCCTCTTGCATTAAACACTTAACGACCAACCAACACTAAATGAACAAACAATCCTGACCAAAAAATATCACACATGACCGGTCAGGACACCGGTATGAGTCCAGATAAGCACTTCTTATTCACAGCACACACTCTCACAACACATAGTACATATATTTCATGATTTGTTTATTTATCTTACTAATTAGTAAGACACATTTATTTTTTACTTTCCCTTACCTATATACGAAGTATATAGTAAGGGGAAGTATTGCGATCGTGAAAATTTTCGAATTCGAGTTTTCAACGGTAATACATGTTTTAAGGTCCCCTGAGTCCAAATGACCAAGTTTCGCAAAATGGTCTGTGTGTCTGTGTGTCCGTGTGTCTGTGTGTATGTGATCAGTCTAGCTCAAAAACGGAAAGCTGTACGATACTGAAATTATATATTTAAGGTTAGCACATGCATGTGATGTTACAGCAACATTTTCGTCAAAATCGACTAACCGGAAGTGCCACTTTATATAATCGATTTTACACATTTTTACAATTTTCTCGAAAACGGCTCTAACGATTTTGAATAAACTTGCCTAAATTATTCTTCATAAAGACCTTTAACTTTTCATGTATATAGTACATCACCGAGGAATTGCAGGGAAAAAAGTTATGATGAAAAGAATATTTTATTTACGCATAACTTCAAAAGCGTGCAATTTATGGTAATTTATGTTTAGACTTTTATGAAAGGTAATAAATTCATCTAAAAAAGATTAAAAGAATCATCAAAATCGGACCAATAATAGCAAAGATACAGCGCATCGGACTAACCGGAAATAGCTATTATATCATGGATTTTACACTTTTTTATATTTTTCTCGAAAACGGCTCTAACGATTTTGATGAAACTTGCCTAAATTATTCTACATAAAGGTCTTTAACTTTTCATTTATGAAGTAAGTCACCGAGGAATTGCAGGGAAAAAAGTTATGATGAAGAGAACATTTTTTTTGTTTATTTTGTTTATTATTATTGATTTTATTGATTATTTCTTGCTCACTCAGCAAATTCTTTAATGGCTCATAGCTGATTTATGAAATGTATCTTCTTTTCATTTAAATTGCACAGGTATATGTGATATTCAGCTAGAGTTTTGAATTAAAATAAATTAGTTAATATTGAGTTTTAAATGTGTAAACACTTCAATTCATCTTCACTTTTTGTTTTCCCCTGATTAAAAAAAAAGTTCGAAAAGCAGAGAACGTACTTCCTGAACAATGAAAAAATAATTGCTTTTTATATATTTTTTGCAACATAAAGAATTTTACTGATGGTCTAAAATATAATATTTATTTAATAGTTCATTTATTTTTTCAATAATTATGATGAAATATTTGTTTTTTTATATATTTTTTGGTTCTATACATTCAATTTTGTGTTTCCTTCGTTATTTGTTATGGTTAATAAATAAAAAAGGAAACTGAGGTTAGTTTATTTATGCAAAATATATAGATCAATAGATCTTTATAAATTTTGTGATATATTTTAACTTAGCCAAAGTATAACTGAATTTATTCATGCACCATTTATGCTTATTTTTATTCTTTAAGCCTATTTTAAATATTATACCATTCAACTTTGTGTTAATGTTTTTTAAATCGCATAAACATTTTATCAATAATTTTCTTGCTGTCCCTAATAGTTAAACAATAGTATTTTAAACAATTTTAGTATGACTATATATTTGTCTGTGCACTATATATTTTTGGTTTATATATATATATATATATATCAATCCACCACTGTTCCCACCACTTATAAACCGACGACTTCCAAATCTATTTATCCTTTCCTCCTTCTGAGATATTAGTAGCATTTGCCAGTATCCAGGAAGACCTAGATAGAATCAGTGCCTGGGCAAACCTGAATAGTTATATAGATAGATAGAGAGATAGATAAAACAACTTTATTCTGGGACTAGGTCCCTTAAGAATAACATGAAGGGACAAATAAAACAGGAACATTATCTGGCCATAAGACTACAAAATACAGACCAATTAATTTTTACAATATCTTCATTAAAATAAATAAGCAAATAAATAAGTTTTTTTTTATAGAAAAATATAATTAATTTGAACAAAACAAAAAAAAAAGAGAAAAAAAACAAGAAAAAAGTAAAGAAAAACAGAGAAAATGAAAAATACAAAAATAATGAATTGATTAGAAAGTTGAAGTTTGTACATTAAAAGACTGTTATTCACCTCTGATCCAGATGTTAATCCTAAACTGAAATTTCGCAATTAGAGAGCATCATTTTGGAGAGAAATAAGGTGTTGGAAAAGGAGGGATTTGAATGAGGTTAGAGAAGAAGCATGGCGGATATTAGAAGGAAAGGAATTCCAAAGGGTAGAGGAGCGGGCAAGAAAGGAGAGTTCGAATGTTTTGGTTCTGTGGGAGGGAGTATGGAAAGGCGAGATCTTGTTTCCAGTGCGTGGATCGAGGATTTGAATTGTAGGAGGCTGTAGATGCAGGAAGGGTGGTGGGTGGTGATAGTTTGGTATAGAAAAGATCCGAGGAAATATTGTCTACGGTTGCAGGGGAAGAGCCACTCCAACTCGCCGTATAGGTGGGACACATGGGCCCGTCTCGAGGTGCCGAAGACAAATCTTAAAAAGCAGTTCATGATCCGCTTCAATTTGTCCTCGAGCATATTCGAGAGGCCCCCGTATACCACACATCCGTAGTCAAAGTGGGGAAAGATAATAGAGGACACAAGGAGTTTGCGGGTAGGTTGTGGAAGAAGATGCCATAGTACATCGAAGAGCATTGCAATGAGCTTTAACTTACAATAATTGTTATCTAATGCATATACATATATTTTGTAACTTATATATACTATATCTCATCATCTCTATTGGTCAATTTGACTACTATTAACTATGTAAAATGTTGGAAACTAGCTGTACAGCGCCAATATTTCTGATCTTATTTCTTTATTTTTCTTTTCTTTGTTTTTTTTTAATTTAAGAGTATACTGTGGAGTCCTCCTCGAACTCTTTCCTTTTTTTCAAGGCAAAACTTCGATATCGATACGGTAAGAGAAAATAATCCAATTTATTAGAAACCGCCGGAATAGAGACTAACTTTTTACCTCTCATCACTTTCAATCAGCCTAATAGCGAGAAGCCTTTGAAGTTGCGCTGAGAAGGATCATCTTTCAACGCTTAATTCCGCTGAAATTTTCTAGTATCGACCTGTTTAGGCGGCGCAGCTCTCTTAGTACCGTCTGCAAGTTTGATCGTTGACCAATCAATGAAGATAAAAAGACCCCGTAGTGTAAAAAAGGAATCCTTGCGATGGTGAGAGGAATACTGCCAAGTTTAGGCATTTAATTTTATCCTTCTGCAAGTTAGGGTCTGTATGAGTTTAATAGCCGCGAAAGATAAGTCAAAAACAAAAGCAAGCAGCGACCCCGTTTATCCAGCTCTGCATACTGAATACTCAAGCGGATATTACTTACTGTCCATCAGATTCAAGGCGCATAATTCTCATATATGTCTAAGGATGGGGAGAAAAGCTTTCATCTCTTAGCCTTTATTTGTATAAATAATTTCTAAAACGATGGTCCTCTCCCTGGGTACGTTTTTCATTTATCTGTAAACTCTTGTTATCCATTGTAATTTATTTACTTTTATCCATTTTAAATATATATTTAAGTTCTTTATTTAAATTTAATTTTCACTTATTTATTAATACGAATTTATTAATCTACCACTAAAAAGTAACTATTCTTCCACTTTAAGCTCCAGGCCCATTCAAACCCGCTAGTTTCTACCTTTGGTTCCCAGCCAATAAATTCTAAATCAATCTTCAAGTTTTCTGAAAAGAAGATGGCTTCGAGACTATTCTTTTATATTTATTTATTTAATTTGTTCCCAGGGAAGAATAGAATCTATCTCTAAATAATCATCATCACAATTATTTTTTTTTTCCATTTTTTTAAAATTCAAATCTTACTTCTACATTACACCAAATAATATACTACAGACTAGAAATAACAATTAGTCCTATGAAAATCAATACAAGCATAAACAATTATTATAAGCATAAACTTAGATAAGAAATATACAAATAAAACGTTGTATAGTACATTATGTTTTAAAATTAATCTTAAAAATACGAATACAAAAGTCAAGATAATAAAAGCAGAGACAAAAGTCATCTTATTAAAATAATATATTTAACAAAGTTAAAAATCATTGTAAGTTAAAAACTATTATTAGTAACAACGATAAAAAAAAGTTATCAACGTATCCATTCTTTTTTTCCAACCAATTTACATAATAGCGTAAAAATTAAATGATACTACTAAAACATATATTTTTTTAATACAATAAATATAAAACCAAAAATTTTATAAAGCCATTTACAGATAGACAAGAAATTTGTTTAATCTGATCCATCCAACCAACTCTCTATAATTTGTAATTCCAGCAATGAACAAGTACAATTTTCTCATTTCATCTATTTTTTGAGGTTCAAATATTCTGAGTCTATTAAAATTTCCCCTTCCTTGGTAATGTCTCAATCTCAAACCGGTATATAGCACTTAAATAATACATGATAAAGTGTTTCTTTCTTTTTTCTGTTGCACATTTAAATTCTTGTTGGGGTACCCATTCTGAGTATTGTATTATTTATTGACATCTCTATCATGTGTTTACCACATAGCCTAATTTGCATTAATATCCTAGTGTCTTTAAAGTTAATGGGCATTAATAAATACTGTGGGATTTGGTAACTGTTGCAGAAAAGATTCAAATGTTCATTGTAATCTGAAGCCTGTAAGTGCTCCATACCCTTTTCATGTGGGTAGTTTTTATACTTATTCAGAATACTATTTTGGAAGACTAGAGAATACTACGATAGCAGTTTTTTTACCTTAAATGCACTGGAAGCTTATTGAGGAAAAACTAAGAAAAAAGTTTATTCTTAGCAGATTTCCAAGATGTAAAATAACACACAAAAAGAAGGTCGAAAACTTGAATTTTTTACAAGAGAAGAAATACATACAACATACCTAAAAATAATAATAACTTCTTATTTTGAAAACCAATATGACATCTCTACTGGTCTAAAATGCCAATTTCTGGCAATTGGGAGAACGTCAATTTCGAGAGGTCTACTTCACCGAATTTAAAAATGTTTCTGCTCAATGAACGCAGATTTGATCCTCTAAACCTTTTATTGTTTCAATTTATCTTTTAGTCTTTTCCAAGCTGCAGTTTTATATATAGTTCTCTGTCTGTTTTTGGCAAAATCATTGTTTTCACAGTGGTTTTCGACCACACCACTTAACCAAATTTTTATGGTGTGCTGAATGCTCAATTGAGTAAATGAGTAAATTGAATGCTCAGGATGATCATTATATGGATATATGACTAAATGTTTTCTTGAAATAAGTCACCAAATTTCGCCTTAGCTCTAGGACTATTATATTTGCCACTATAATAATTAGTATTTTGGAATGAAATTATACTCGTTACAAAATCATTTTAATTCTAATTCTATATATATATATACATACACACTCACACTCCGTTTATATATACTAGGTTGTTACAAAAGTTCTTGTGCATTAGTATAGTTTTATTTCAGATTACATATTTAAAACATTACTGAATACTCCTTTTCAAAGTAAAGCCCATTGTTTTCAACTAATTTCACCCATCTTACTGCCAGCTATTGGATTTGATGCTGGTACCGCTCCTTAGGTTTTGAGGCAAATAACTCTTCACATCTAATTTTTTACGTTCTCGTAATTATCAAACATCCAACCTATTAAAAAATGAGTCATTGACCTAAACAAACCATAATCTGATGGTGTAATATCTGGGCTATACGCAGGATAAGGCAAAACGCTTAATCCTTACAGTTCTGATAATTTTTCTTTGATCAAACAAGAACGATTTGCAGGGGCTTTGTCGTGTTGCAAAATAGCTTGGTTCCTGTTGACCAAAGCGGGGTGTTTTACACTCAAAAATGCATAAACTCTGTCTAGCTGTTCACAGGTAAGGGTTGAGTCCCTACTACGGTCGACAAATCATGAGTAGTTGCAGGCGAGTCCTGGTTCACCCATTCAAGAATAACGTCATCATCAACGACCAATGGAAGACCTGATGTGGGTTGTGCGGCAGTATTTGATTGATAATTGACTTATCAATTATTGAGTTCAATGGCACAAATTTCTTCGGCGGCTGTCTTTTTGCTTTAATCTTTTTTCCAGTGATGTCTCAATCATTTTTTCGAGTGCCATTGTACGTGCGTTTTAAAAATACAAATGACCACATAAAGCCAAATCAAGTCACAAGGAATTAAAGGATTAGTCAAAGTAAACATTGACTTAAATATTTGGAACAAAAACATTCTTATAAGATAATTATGAGAGTTGGAATTAAGGGTTGTGTTAATGCACTAGGACTTTTGTAACTATCTTTTTTTTTTTTTTTAATTCAAAAGATATTTCATGTGTAATCGAATAAAGACGAAAAGGCTATGAATTATGTGTATGAATGAAAAAAAGAAATAAATGTAGAATGTGTATATATAAATATTTTATCCACTATGGATTGATCAATACGCTGTGTATTATAGCAACCCAATGTATTTGGGCAGCACTGATTTTCAATAAATCATTTCTCTCTCTTGAGCTTAAATGAACGTTGCCTCATTGCGGTTGCATATCACAGTCAGGGTCTCATATCCTTGTCTAAAGCGGCCAACCAACACAGGAATATCGGTTCGTCGAGCCGAAGTTCGGTTAGTGGCTCTATGCACACTATACGAACAAAGGAAAAACTAAGGAACCGTTATTCGTCAGCTCTACTCAGATGGGAACTTGGTTCTTCAAACCATTGTTAGCAAACAGAGGCTGCCATGTGTGTTGGCCGCTTTAGTCAGATAAAAGTTTAGTTTTTTTTTTTTTAAGATCACAGGAAAAATATATATAATTTTTCAAAAATACAAAAAACGCTAACGACACCATGTTTTTTATTGATTTTAGTATCTTTCATTTCCGAAAAGGGTGCGCTCCAAGTTAATAGATTTTTTTTTCGAATAATGGAGGTTTATTTTATAATTATTTCTAATTGATTCCTCCTTCCTAATTAAGATACATATTAAACAAAAACATTTTTGATGCCTAATTGCTAAGTTACAAATATATTTTAGCAATATATATATATATATATATATATATATATATATATATCATTTTGTTCGATATGCTATGAATCTTCCAGGAAAAACTTCAGCTGGATATAGCTTTGATAATATTTTGCCCTTTGGCCCCGGAAAATCATGATATTGTACTTTTTAAAAAATGCCATCATTATTTTTGAACATTTTACATCACTATACTTTTATAAAAATTAACCCTTTCAAAAGAGCCGAATAAAGAAGAAAACAAACGAGTGCGTTGTTAATTAATTCTAACAACAAAAAGGGATCAGAGAGGAAGGAGCAGAGGAGTTATCATGTCCAGTTTTTAGGAACAGGAAAATTGTTTCTTGTCTGAATATGAACATCCCGAATGGCATAATTGGCGGAAAAATGTCTACCTTTCAAATAATGCTTTGTCCTGAAAAAAAGGTTTTCAGGTGCGTACTGGAAACCGTCTAAGTATATAATATATAATTTCATTATTAAAAGGGATGGTGTCCAAATATATCCAACCACGAATTTTAAAATTGCTAAAGTCAATTCCTTCCCCCGACATATTTTCTATTAATCCGTTCCTACCTCACCGATAGAACCTTCAAAGTAAACCATAATCTTGCCTACTCATCACTATTCTCTCAGTCCGTCGGTGTACCTCAAGGTAGTATCCTTGGCCCCATCCGTTACACGGTGTATACAGCTGATATCCCAACCCATCCTAGCACCATCCTCACTACTTACGCTGATGACACATGTGTGTTATCTGTGAACAATGACCCATTTGCCGCATCTCAAACCCTGCAGTCACACATCACAGCCATTGAAGAATGGTGTCAAAACTGGAGAATCAAAATAAATCCTAACAAATCCCATCAAATCACCTTTACCCTACGTCGTAAACCCACTACATCCTGTCCTACAGTATCCTTTAATAATATACCATTTATCCCAGTCGAACAAATCCGCTACCTAGGACTCCATCTTGATAAACGCCTTACATGGAATCCTCACACAAGACTGAAACGACAAGAAACTGCTCGAAGATTCCGATTACTGCAACACTTACTTGACAAACGCTCCAAATTACCGATTTTCTACAAAAAGCTCATTTACATCACCATTATCAGGCCTATTTGGACATACGGGATAGAGCTTTGGGGTACCACCAAACCATCAAATTCCTCCCGCATCCAATCCTTGCAATCCAAAATCCTTCGAAAAATCCTTAATGCTCCTTATTTTGTCACAAATAAAATTATCCATAAAGACCTCAATATCCCATTTGTTGCAGATTTAGCCCGAAATAGATATACCTCCTTTAATTCCAAACTCCTTGCCCATACCAACCCTCTTATTCGTAGCCTTTCATCCCCATGTATTCCTGATAATCCTCTGAGGCGTCTGAAAAGAAGATGGCCACGGGACCTTCTAAGTTAAAATAGACATTGAAGTGCTACCAATGGGTGGCTCCTTCACAAGTAATTCTCATGTCTAGTACTTCAAATTCCCATTTACTTGTTGTATTATGTAATACAGTTGTAAATTTCAATAAATAAATAAAAAAAAAAAAAAAAAAAAAAAATTGCTAAAAAATTAATACAAGCAGCTCAGTTTTGTAACAACAAATTTTGGCATCGTTACTGGGCAGAACTAAATAATATTTTCTCAAAGTAGACAAAAATGGTACTTCCCTCAGAGTGATGTTTTTAAGACTCTAATTTTGTCCACCAATTAGATTCACAATTTATTATTCATTTGAATTCAAATAACTCAACAAAACGAAATTTATTTACTTTGAAATACTTAATACGTTTTGATTATTCATTGTTTTAATGAGAAAAATGTGATTAAATATTCATCCAAACAATAATCACCAACAAATTTATCTAATATTGGTTAGGATGCTAATTTTTCTCCTCCTATGTTCAGAAAAGTTGACTGGTTTGTCTTGAAAACCTTGATGGGGACGAATTTAGGATTTGACTAATGATCGAACACAATGGCAGTTTTCCCTGGTATAACAAGCAAGGAGGACCGTAAGCCTCGGTCAATTTGAACCTAAAAACAATAGTCTAGTCTGCTGATAGTAATGATAAAATAAAAAATATATTTCCTTGATGAAACCAGAATAGTATTCTGAAGTTGGTCAAAAACTATAAACAGTTTCTCCTCGTTCTATATTTGAAAAATACTGAGCCAAAACACAAACCGTCACAGCAAATTTACTAGCAACAGTCAACTGGGTAGTACTGAAACATTTCGAGAAAGTTTCAGTAGATATCAGCAATAGGTGAACTGAATAAAACTTGAGCACGTGCTCATTCCTTAAAAAAACTAGGCAGGTGCTCCGGTTGGATGTGAATAAAGAGAAGTTACACTATGGAATAACGTGAAAATTATCCATTATTAGAGGAGGTACGCAGTAAAATGCTGCGTCTATAAAAAAATAGATCAGCATTTTATTGAGTACCGGCTCACATAGCGGAGCGTTCTCAGGTTATATTCATTTAGAAAGGTGAGCAGGTACTTCGAATCAATAATCAATCCATATTTGGGGAGCAAGTGCTTTGCTTATACTTAGCAAGTATTTCATTGTGTAACTGATATTTATTCACATCTAACCCAAAGTTTTTTGAGGATTGAGCAAGTACTTAGTTTTATTCACTTCACCTATTATCAACTGGGCATTTGCTTATGGCTATTATTATTTTATGGCTATGTTATTTCGGCAGAATCGTTTAAAAAATGAAATCTCCCTCCTCAATCGTGTCCAAGAGACACTTCAGACTCAATTTAGTTCAGAGCTAGAGGAAGCATAAGTTAGGGTACCTATGTTCATCCATTTCTAAAAATTTGGTTAGCCAGTTGAGTGTATATTTCTTAAAAAGATATCAAATGCGGGCAGTACCTGTTTCCAGACGGGTTAAAAAACCAGGAGGCTTAGAGACGATCTAACATTGAATTGTCATTGGAATGTTGACAATTGGTTGTTTCTTCATAAGTCACTATTTCATTCATAAGCATCATATTTGTGCTTTATCGGATATTCGGTGAGTTAAAATTTGATTTCAAAATTTCATCGTCTGGTAGCAGTATACTTGAAGGTCATTATTGATTTTCATAAAAAATTATATTAAAATATAATGCAAAACTTCTCAAATTAGGTATTTGAGAAATACTAATATAAAAACATAATAAATTTTTGTTATAATTGACAAACCTGAAGTATTAAGTACTATTATAAGTAAGTAATAATATGCCTTTATTTGTAGGTCATATTAGACTTCATCAAAAATTATATTAAAATATAACGTAAAACATCTCACATTTAGTAAATAGGACTTTTATATCAATGTGAATGTATTTACTAAACTTTGGATAGCTTTGGTGAGCCGAAAAGGGTACTTTACTTGAAGGTCATAATAAACTTAATTCAAAAGATATATAGACATTTAATACAGAGATGATGGTTCGGTTGGTTATAAACGCGATTTTTTTCCACTTTAATTAAACAATTTTATTACTTGTTTTATGTGTTAAAATTGAGTATAAAATACTTGGTTTCCTCCCCAGTTGTGAGCTTAACAAGTCTGCAGCAGAAGAATAACATATAAGTTAAGCGGGTTCTTCCGCTTAAAATGTTGAAACCGCCGATTTCCAATGCTTTGTCTAGTGGCATGAAAACGACATATAATAACGGAATAAGACCTTCACAAACAAGAGCTTATGTGTGTGTTTGTGTCAATAGATGGACGTCGCGACGCCGAGTGTCGTTTTTGAGATACTGATTGATATCTTTAGAAACTAGTAACAAAATTCAAGATCACTTTTTGAGCCGCCGATTTATAGTTTAATAGAAGTACAAGGAAGTCATGGAGTATCCACATCAGATATATTAAATAAAGAGATAGCAGGTATATTTGCAACTCACGAAATCGCCTTAATCCTGTAACTTTTTTAATTTTGATCGGAATAGTTTAAAAAAATTACCTTTAGATTATATGTAAAAAGAAAAAAAATATTTTCTACTACTTATGTACAAGTATTTTTTTAAAAGCACTGAAAATCCATGCGTTCTCCCACCAAGGCATCAAAATGTTACAATTTTTCGAACTTTTGCACGGTAACACTTTATTATCTGAATTAATTTTCTATCTATTTACATTTTAATGAATATATACCATCACACCAAAAAAAAAAAAAGTAACGCAGTAGATTCACTCTTTTGCATTATACTGAGTTTTTAAATTTTGTTGATAATAAAAATTAAAATAATCTTTCGGTGCCACCGGAGATGAAATGGAGAACAGTCGTCAATTTAGATTCCAAAAGGCTCGATCATGGGGTCTGCGAAGAGCTAATTACGTTTTTACGATTCTTAGCAACGAGGTGTGTGTACTTTATAATCTCGTAGGGCCGAGAGATTTAAAAAAAAAAAAAAAAAAAAAAACGAAACGAATTTTACGACCTCCCTCCCCTGTGACGGACATAAATTCCAAAGAAATAGAATGAGATGGCCCCAACGCCGCTGTTTTACGGTATACATTACTTTCATTACCTTTGCTGGCCGGTTTTAGATTAAATTTTTCCCTAGATTAAACCGAGCGTAATTTATTTTTAAAAGTGCTGTGGAAAATTCAAACCCTTTTGCAGAATTTTTCTGTTCCGTGTAAAATGTAGAAATTTTCTGAAACTGATATTTACCGAGTCCGGTGGTAGATTAGACGCTCTACCGGTGCTTAATGCCTCTCCGGGAGTAGCCGGCGATAAAATGTGTGCTGACAATTATCTTTTAGGGTGTTTTATTAAGACTTGGTTAAAACTTTTACGAGGATAGTTTATAGTTGGAAAGGCCACTACTTTATAATCTCTGGGTGTTTTCACAGAACATTATAAGTTAATATGGATTAAATTACTTATCATGCAGCTTTATTGGTGGTATTACTATTTGGGATTGCAGAATAGATATTATATAAGTCCATAAATCGACATTTAGGTACATAGCTCCGCCATTCACATAATCCACGATTCTCCTGTTAATTTCATTGCTGAACTAATAAACATTTTAACAGTTTTATTAAGTATTCTGCACATGTTCTTATGGAAACCGGTCCATCTTTATTTAGTTATTCGATAACACGAATGCTATACATCTACCGAAACATTCCGGATGCTCGTTTGGAAGATAATTTAATTGTCTTGACTCTAAAGCGATAAGGAAAACCGTTTGAAGGGCATACCAAATATTTCTGAAATATAACTATTTGGAAATAATTAACAATTGTCTAATAATTTTATTATCTAAATATTAATTGAGATGCACCTTATTTTGCAAATTACTTTTTTCACATTACCACGACGAAGGGTGTAGATCTATAGCCTTTTTTTCATATCGAGGAAATGGAAGTTTCTAAGCACAAATGACGGGCAAAGAAGTATACTTTTTTAAATGAAAGTTTGACAAAACGCATCATAAGTTTAATCCTTATATATGATTTTTTTTTAAATTAAGCAGTAAAAAAACATTTGAAGCGTCTACTAACAAAATGGGACATTTAATTTAATATATATATATATATATATATATATATATATATATATATATATATATATATATATATATAATAATATATATTAAATTATTAATATATATATATATATATATATATATATATATATATATATATATATATATATATATATATATATATATATATATATATTAAATTAAATGTAATATAAATATGTTAATATAAATATAAAAATTTAATTTAATATGTATAATAATACCAAACTGCGTTTTGAATCGCTTATTTTTGAATTTATGTGTGTTTTTAGAGCTGAAGATGAATGTATAGAATTCTAAACTAGTTTTCAATAAAAATAAAATTATAGAAGTGGCAAATAATTTATCAATCCCTAATTAGATAATTATATTGATCCTTCTATACAATCTGTCAACTGAAAATTTTCTTTTTTTTTTATGCAAAATTTTAGGATTTGGATTTATCTCATTTTTTTAGTAGACGCCTTATATATTATTGGCGTTCCTCATCGATTTCAGCGTGAGCGCCAAATGATTAAAGCTAATAACTAATAAGCTAGTACCTAAGCTAATCTAGTGACTACCTCTGTCAGATTTGAAGCATATATAATGATAAATTACATAGTGAAAGAATATTATAATAGTTTTGTTGACTAAATATAAAGTTTTTAAAAAGATAAACAAATTTTTAATTACTAATAGATACGTTATTGTTATTCACCTGAGTCGGTGTATGTAAATCAGAGGGGGGCACTGGAGAGCGGCGGTATATGATGATATTACTGATCAAGTTATGGAACCTACTTTGAGGAGAAACAAGGGAACGTAATCAGTAATTCCATCAGAGCTTCGGGAAGGGGATTGGAAAATGTCCGTGTCCTTTGGCCGGTAATGCCATGGCCGGGTTCTGGGTCCCTATCTCCTGCACCCGACAAACAGAATTACATATTGACTCCTCCGTGAGTATGTTCTATGCTCCTCTGTTTTAATGCAGCAATGGAACAATCCCTTTCTCTGCATATAGAAATTCGACCTTTTTCACCGATTTTTAAAAAGTAAAAGCTCTAGTCATGTATTCCATTAAGAAAAAATAATTAATAATTCCAACTACCTTAAGCCCGACACCAGCACTGACTCAGATAGCTCTTGAACCGATGTGCTGTATCTAGTTGATAAGGGCTTCCTTTTTCCTTCGGTGTGTGTGTGTGTGTTTGCGTATAGGTCTTGGTACGAGCTACTGTATTTAGTTGGTGTGTATTTTTTTCTGTCCTGATGACCCCTTTAATTGGTGAAACGCCGACTGGTTAGTGAATAAGGCTTCGTTTGTGGAATCTTCCATTCATTCCCTTAGTTAAAATAACTTAATGTTAAATAACCGGAATTCCAGAAAGACACCCTGATAAAACACAAGATAAAGATGGCCGCAGTACGGAGGGATCTTCAAGCCAGTATGAACCAATATTTGGGTTAAAGCTATTATCAACCAACAGCCAACGGATTGTAAATCTCTTCCGTTCCATACCTCCTTAATATAAACTCCATCATCATCTGGTGCACTGCTTACAGTTACAGAAGCTTACTTCTCCAGGCTTTAAGATTGAATAATATTACCTGAAAAAAATATATTCTACTTTAAGCTTATGATGAAGCAATTACTTTACAGTGATGTAGTAATTGCTACATAAAAACGAAGAAGACGTTTTAAATTTCCTAGTGAAATATAACAGTATTACATTCAGGTGAATGATACTGACTATAGATTTGGAAATAAGATAGACAGATAGGTTACATTGGTCATGCAACCGTTTACCAGTTGTGTTAGCTGTGAAATAATATTTTAACGAATAACATTTCAAGGTTGAAAAATTATTTTGAAAAATCTCACTAAATTTCATTTAGGAGAAGTGTAATGCTTCAAATACGTGTCTGGTATAAGACGAGACTTAGTACCACTTTATTTTTTATTTATAATAGCTCTAAAAGACTTTATTTTTTTTTTTTCATACAACTTCATATGAATGATCGATGAGCCATGGGTTTATGAAACCCCTTATTGGCCGCCATTTTGAAGCGAAATACCAGATGGTAATTCGTGTCCCGAAAATCATTCTGGGATGGCCTGTGACTTTGGTATCTAATCTAGAAAAAATTGGTACTGTAGTCTTGGAGAAAAGCCGCGGATGACATACGTCTGACGGACGGATTTTATTTTTTATTGCTTGTGTCTCCTGGAGGTTGTGAGGTCCACCTAAGAACATTTTTGTGCATTTTCAGTTATCTAGTACTATTTAAATATGGTTTCTAATCATTATTTCTATCAAATTTAACTTTTAAATTTAAAAAAAAACATGGCACTGCCTCATGTCATGGAATACAAATACAGTCCACTGACCACTAACAAACAACTGAAGAGAAAAAAACACTAAGCCATCGGCGACGAAAAGTACGTGACACCCAAGAGAAAATTACTGTTTGATCCAGGCCACCTAATAACATTATTACACCCAGACACACTGCAAACAACTTTGCACCTTTAAACAGCGTTCCACCCACCACCAACGCTACCCAAAACAACAACACAGACACTACAAAAAACAAAACAAACAAATAAAAGCCTTCCCTCATTGTAATCATTCTACACATCGCAGCGGTAGAACTAATTGATTCAGGCATTAACAACTTCTCCATTCGTTCCTCTAATGTCGAAACCAAAATCGTTTTGACTACCAAAAGTAATACGTACACAATTACACTTCTCAACGATAGTGGTAACGTAAATTACCACACATATGCTCCATAAGGTATCAAATCTTTCCTCCCAGGAAGAGTACTTGAGGATCCTGCATCGAACCAGAAGAGCTGGAAGACCCAGGATGAGGTGAGCTGATAGTGTGGCAGCAGATAATCGAAGTATATTTGGGATCAGGAACTACAAAGTGGAGAGCAAGTTAAAACCGAATGGCACATGGTGGCCAAAACCCACCCCCGAGTTGTAGCTACGGAGATAACCATTTTAGATTACATAACCTCTAAGAAAACTCATTTTTAAGATTATTTGATACAGTTCATCCCATAGAAGCCATAACAGAAGTCCTCCAAAACCGCCGCTGTGGTAAAAATCACTTGCTGGTAAGAAAGTCCAGTTGGCAAACTCGACACATTAAAGACATCAAACTGGAAATAGCACAAGAAACTGTCTTCACTAGCATATCAAACGTCATAGACATTGCCACAAACACACAAAATATTTATCACGATCCCGCCTCCATTTCTACATCCATCTTCTGTACCAATTTAAACTTACGTCAACCACTAAAACAAATACACTCATCAAACAACCCATCAATATCAAAAACTGCTGGTGCGGGATGACCCCACCTACAGATCAATTATCAGCAGTCTCACCAGTTGAGATATTTCTTTTTTCAATATTGCTATTAAAAAAATTATTAGAGAACAGAAGTTAAAATACCTCTCAGAAATTGCGTGTTAAGTTGTTATAAAATTGGCATTTTATAAAAAAAAAAATAATAAATAAAATTACATGGTTTTATGTAGTTTAGAAGTACTTCGTATTACCTATGAAGTGCATATAGAAAAAGTCAACGTTTCTTCAGCTCCTCATTTTTTGATTAAGGGTTATTCCATATGAAGTGTTCCAAGGGAGTTTGCTTTTTTTTTTTTTAGTTGGTTCCTCTATGTTCCTAGAGATAAAAACCGTTGGGAATTTTTTTATTTCGTTGACCGTTTATAAATGGCAGCCATTTTTCTTGAATTCTACTGGCCAATTCAGATGATGCAGTCATTAGCGGCTTCATCGATAGCTCAAAAACTAAATGACTTAGAAAGACCAAACAAACACCATTTTAAAGGTAATGCCATAAGCTAAGAAACTTATTCTTAGTACATTTAATGTATTCCTACTCTTAAGATGATAAAAATTGACCTGAAATTTAACGCTCAAATTAAAAAAAATGCGTTTACAAACCATTTTTTCTATGAGAAGGAGTTCTATAAAATAAACAATTTATCTATTAGTGTTAAATAAGTCAATACTTTTTTTTCATTAAAAAAGTGTTCAAACTAACTCTTAACACTCCTTACTACTTTTTGTATTTCAGAAATAAATATACTTCTTACCTTTCTTTACGCTGTAAAGTTGCACTTGAAATTATGTACGGAAATGTCTTTCACAGCCAGATATCCTAGTAATATTCTAGTTAATGAAAATTTTTTTATTACACAGAATGAAAAAGTTTGTGTAGCTTGTATATTTCATTAGGCACTTTTGATAATGTCAATTTTATTATAATTGAGATACCGATAAAATAAAAATGACTTTGACAATCAAATATAAATCAGCAGCAACAATAGCCAATATCACACATTGTATAAGCAGCTAACGTTATCAATCAGACTTACTTAGTGATACATAATTGGACTTAACCTCGATCAGTTGGGCATTTAAAGTGAGCAGTGAACTGTTATTCTTAAATATGTATAGATCTCATAACTTTACAAATAGAGACGAAGATATTTATCATTTTATAGTAGTTTGTTCTATTCTTGCTGAATTTTGAATAAAACATTTTAATACAAATACATTGGATGAGATAGATAATAAAATTTACTTAAATGGTAAAAACTGGAATAGCCTTGTTGGCTGCTGTAGAGTAGCCTGGAACTAAATATATGAATTAGTTAAATAATTCAGTTATTAACTTTAATAAAAAATGATTAATACAGAATATCGATTTAAATATATTTTGTTTGACTTTCGCATGATGTTTGTAAATATATGCAAAAGCATTTATTCTTTAAATAAGAAGTATTTTTGTTTTTCTAGCTCGTATTTTTGTAACCTCCCCTCAGATGGTCATTATCATGAGGCACCTATATTTTTAGCTTTTATTTGTTATTTACTGTACATATGTTAACTTATTAGAAATAAAGATATTTTTATTATTATTAAATAAGTGCAATTATATAGTTTAATCACTTCATGTCGAAATTTGTTATGTCGTGCTGATCAAGACACCATTTAGTTCAATTTGGTAAAATTGAGATAAAAATTTGCTTTATTAAACCATTGTACCTTAGATGTTCATAATATAAATAAAGATAAACCCAAAAGTAGGATTTTGTTTATTAGTTTGTCACAGTTGACAATTAATGGTTATGTAAAGAAAAGGCTTTCTTTTTTTTTCTTATCCTTCGTGATAATGAAAGGAAGAAGTTTTTTTTTTTTCATGTAAGTAATTAATTTTTGCATTTCTATAAATTTAAACCCATAGTTGTAAGTTTGATTTATACCAATTGAGGAGTTTTCTATCAAAAGTTAATAAATCAACGTTTAGAATATTATTACAAAAAAATTATTAGTGGGACATCTAATGGAGATAAGGCAATTTTTTATTGAAAATGTTGATGTGTAACACCAATTCGACAGGAGAAAATTTAAGATTTGAAATAAGCTGAATAATTTGCGGGTGTAGGACTTTAGTTCTTCAAAAAAACTTTGTTTTTGAGAAATGGATATATTAACTTTTGAAAGAAAACTCCTCAATTGTAGATTTTTAACCAACCAGAATAATTTTTGTAAGTAAATTTCTGAGTCATATTTTATAGCCAATTTTGTAACTTTTTGAGTTCTTCTGTGTGCCTTGTAATGATGAATTTAAAACAGGCTTTTTGTGAAGAGACTGTGATGCCATAATTTTGAATACTAGTTTCACTTATACCATAATGAGAACTGCCAATATGATTCACTCACCCCTCCACTGGGTTAGCATAGTATATATTTTATTATACATAGAGCATTACAAGTTTAATTTTAGAAATCCAAACAGCCCATTTTTACATGAGACGATTCAATAATTAGCATAAATATTGTAATAGCTAATAATAAAACATTTAAAGAAGAATTATTGCATATATTTTTTTTTCTATTTCGTAATGTAAATCTAAATATTCAAAATCGGACTTGATGTTATCATAACATCTACATCTCGGCCTAGCCCTGAGCTGCAGAAAATCAATCTCCGTGTATTGTTCAATTAGTATTCAGCATCAAGCCCTCTGACTTTAGAGCCCTCTTTCAATCTCAGAAATGTGTTTTTAATATATTTTTCGTTCCGAGGTATCTCGTAGGAGGAAATGTAACAATTAAATATATACTAGACTATGTACTGTATGTAATGTGTTTTTTAAATGTTAGATATTTTAAACAATTAATGTCAGGAACAAGGTTTTACATGGTGAAGCATGAATTTATTCTATTTAGATAGAGGTTTCTCACTCTCCGGTTTAATGCAAACAAGGCGTTGATTACAAAGACGGAATTATTGCGTACATTAGAGTACTATAACGGCCTAATTGGGGACTGCTTTCTGTTTAGTTGCGATATAAAGTGTATAGCTATCCCTTAGGTGGAGTACTCACAAGTCCATTAGCCAGTGCAGCAAACAAAACGAACTCCTCTTATAACTGCCTCCTTGATACGCTCTTTATAAATCCATGAGGCCGGGAGCTGATAGCCTGCCTCTTCATTAGTAAAAGCCGCCTTTCAAGCCCGCAACGCGACTGGCGACTCAAAGGATGGCACAAAAAAATCACATTTTATATCCTTGTGTATAAAGTCAATCCAAAAGGCATTAGGAAAGCATCACTCGTGTTACCACAAGTCCCTGCTGAAATATTTTCGTCCCGTGCGCGTAACGACAGGAGCTCTTGTGTAGGAATGCAGGTCGGAATCTCGCCGGATTAGCTTGTACGAGTGTCGTGTCCCTGTTAGGTTTGAGTGGCAGGATAATTGTTAAGAAGGTAGTCCGCTCCTAGGACAGCACCTGTGTTTAACCACTTTTGTAATTATCGGACTCTTCTAACCGCTCTATCGGATAATTAACACGTCCTTAGTGTCCTGACTTTGAAGAAAAAATAGATGAAATGTCTTGCATTTCATCACCCGCATTATTGCTACTGATCTTTGTTCTTAAAAATTAAAATAATAAAACCCATGTCTTCTTTCTTATAATTTCTTAGGATTACAAGTAGATTAGTCGTAATCTACTTCTTTATTCCTTTAACATTTCGGGGAAATATTTTCTCATCATCAGAACTTTCTCCACTCTACTGTTTATTCCTTTCCCATTGTCCATAATTAAAATTTCTACATTTATTTTTTTACATATTGCTGGTAGTCTAAAAGCTACTGACTGAATAGTTAGCTACTGAATAGTCAGTAGCTTTTAGACTCCTACCAATATGTAAAAAAATAAATGTCCATAAAAATTATGGACAATGGAAAAGGAATAAACAGAAGAGTGGAGAAAGTTCTGATGATATTTCGCCGAAACGTTAAAGGAATAAAGAAGTAGATTACAACTGAAAGTTATATTTTGCCCTGTAATAAAAAAAAAACCTATGTCTTGGATTTGCTTTCTAAAAAACCTGCGACATGAACACTTTATTCGTCACAAAGTATTTATACAAATATATTTATATAGTTTTTCACGTTTCATATGCAACATAATTTGGTCTATTTTCTTGCACAAATTATAATGAATGTATTATGTCGTCGGTGCTCTACTTAAGTGGCGTAAGTGGTTGCATTTTAACTTGTGGTTTTTAATTCCCTCTGCAATGCCTAAAAAATACCTAATTTCAATATGTGACGTCTCTAATTAAACATACAAAATACGACCAATTTGATAGAAGAAATATGCAGAAACAATATGGTAAGTTACCTTACATCTGCAACGATAACTCAAACCCAATTTTCTCATTACCACAAATGGTCATGGCACAAATTTAAAATAACAGGTTTACAAAATATGAGTAAAAACGTTGCTTATATGGCATTATATATAAGCTTATATATCCTCTTGATATCCTTGGTATCAAGGATATCAAGAGGATACCTTCAATAATGAAGGATCCAATTTTTCAAATTAATTATTTTAGTTGGATCTCATATGTACCTTTTTAACTGATTTACATTTTTGTTTCTTATCCTCTGTGTCTTTTAATTTTCTTACACATACATATATGAACAATAACGTACAATAGTGACAATTCCTTACATTACCCGAGGGTATTCCAAGGTCAAAGCTAATTAAATGTCCGCTGCGTGCAGGGGTTTCACATTCAGGTATTGGTTCCCACTAATTTGTAGAGAATGGGGAGGAACCGTTCTGCCGGTTCAGGAATAAAATGAAATGGGCGAGCACGTCGACCAAGGAGCCCTGCCACATCCCAGGCCTTGGCGGTGTGGCGATGTCTCTGAATAGAGGGTTGCCACAGGCCTTCAGCCCCTTAAAGAATTTAATATGCCTCTGGCTTATATATTCCGGCACTGAGGGTAGCTGGATCTCCTCATAGATGGTGGCGTTTCTCGCTCTTTGGAGTTATGTCCCACGGACGATCCGCCGAAGAACGGAGGTCTGGAAGTTCTGCAATATTTGTAAGATGGACATAAGTCTAAACATGTGCCGGAGCAGCGGTGCACCGTAGAGCATGATGGGCCTTATAATGGCTTTGTAAATTTGCAGCATCAGCTGAGACGTGAGCAGGTAGTGAAGCCTATGCGACTTCAGCCGGGCCAGCTTGATTCTCTCCCTGACGTGGCTGGAGAAGGTGAGATGCCTGTCTAAAGTGTCGCTAAGGTAGAGAATAGAGTTAGAGAGAGTGCGGTAAGCTGGCAGGAGGCGAACCTTCTTCCACTGCTGACTGGGTTTTTAGCAGAAAGGAACGACTGCGGTTTTATTACCACACCAACAATGTTTTAACAATACCGTATATATTATTAATCAATACATTATTATTGTAATCTTACGTAGTACAATGTGGCCTGTAAATCAAAGCTCTTTTTGCCTATACGCCCTTTTAAACTTTTTTTTTTTAAATTACTAATCTATCGCTTTATTAGTAATCTATCTAAAATTAGCTATAATCTATCGAAGCCTGTATGAATAAGGACCACTCGGAGGACCTCTATCCTCGCCAAAGCTAGTATTATTTCAAGAACTATACATTATTTATATATATATATATATATATATATATATATATATATATATATATCATTTTTCTCTTCCTCTTCCCCTCTTGCCTAACCCCCACCCTTCCTTACGCGATTCCTAATTGGCTATCAGGGCCAATTCGCTTCAATGGGTATGAACACTTGGAAATTGTTAAAACTGTGGATTTTTGTGGCTTTTCCTATCCATCTTCAAGCCTATATAGTTTTGGCAATTAAAATTAATTCAGCGAGGAACTATGAATGCTATAGTAATGCCTTAATTAATAATAATAGCAATGAGTAATCGGAATTCTAATCGGTAGTAAATGAATGAAACATGCTATCCAATCATTTTAATTTCCTCTGAACCCCGCCCAAAGCTGGCACTGAATACGTTACCAAACCCGGGCAGTGCAGCGATGACGCTGATGGCAATGTCCGCTTGTGCAATAGTAATCCCAGCCAGTAGATTTAGCAAATGTATGGAGAAACTGAATTCAGTATAAATTAAACCTTCTCTTTTCCACCCGGCTTTATTTGTACAGCCTATTTACTTCAACTATCGGGATAAAATATTCTATAGGACGGGCAACTCAAAGGATTCAGTTAATGAGATGCCTTTTTCAATAATTGATCAAAGGGTAATTGACGCTGCTCTGTCCATTTAGATATATTCCTATATATTGTTTATATTTTTTTTTTATAAACATTTTCAAACTCATATATTATTTATTATTTTAGAAGAGCTTTGGAAATAGTTTTATCCGAAAAAATAAAATAAAAAAATATCCTCTGTCACGTAATAGTTCCGCAGGAAATTCATAAGGAGAAAAATTTCATTCTAAAATATCCAAAAGGCATTTATTTTTTTTCTTAAGATTTTATAGCTATGATTTTCTTATATTATCAAAAATGACCACATGAATTAGGAACAAAGGATTTCTCAATTTTCCATTCTAGGTACTTCAATTAGTACAAAAATCAGGATGATCCATATATCTCAACATATCCATTTCTTCATTTTAGATCTTTATCAAGCCAATTCTGTTAACATAGAGCCTTACTAGCCTTTTTTACTTTTCAATTAACAATTTTGTCATTATAGAAAGAATTTCCCTAATTGAAAAAAACAAACAAAAAAAAAAACACTGTAAGCATAAAACGAACTGCACCACAAATGCAGTCACTAAATTATTTCAAGAAATAAACTATCTAGTATTTAATAATGCGCATCTGTTATTTCCCAAATAAAATGCCCAAACATGAATCGTCTTAGGAGATTTCAATGGAAAAATTGGAAGAGAGAACTTGGGAAGGTCTGTAGGAAAATATAGTTATCACAAAATAACTAATGACAATGGTTATAGAATAGTAGACTTCGCAACCAGCAAAAATATGAAAATAGTAAGCACCGCATTCCAGCACCGGCTTCCACACCTACAAACATGGATATCTCCTGATGGCAAAACCAAAAATCAAATCGATCACATCATGATCGACAATAAGCATCAAAGTGACATCGAAGATGTGAGGAGCTGCAGAGGGGCAGACGTATCCAGCGATCATTTCTTGGTACGGGTGAAATACAAGCAGAAACTGGCAACAAGAACGAGGGGAAAAAATACTAAGAGCAATAGTAAAAAATATAAGACCAGCGCTCTAAAAACGTCCGCAATCCAAAAAGAATATAAAGAAAAAGTGGAGGAACATCTGAGAAACTACCCAATAAAAGAAGAAACCATAGTAAATAGGTGGGTAAAAATCAAGTCTGCTATTATAAAGGCTGAAATAAAAATGAAACAATTAGAAAGGAAGTGAAAATTAGAAAACAGCAATGGTTTGACCAGGAATGCCACATCTCCGTAGATGAAAAAAAGAAGGCTTATTTAAAGTTGATACAGAGAAGAACTAGGCAAACCGTGGAAAGTTATAAACAAATGAGAGAAGCGACCAAGAAACTTTGCAGGAACAAGAAGAGGGAAAAAGAAGAGGAGGAGATAAAGGCAATTATTGAGGATTTCGAGGGTAAAAATATCAGAGGCTTCTACAATAAAATGAAATCATTGAGAAGAGGCTTCCAGCCCCGAGTAAGTTTCTGTAAAGACAAGGATGGATCACTCCTGGGAGGACAAAAGGAAATCATGGAAAGGTGGAGAAGCTATTTCAGGGAACTGTTTAACCCCGATCCCGAAGACATCCCAATAGTTAATGAACACGGTAGTATAGAAGTCGATTCAGATCTAGAACCTCCTGACCCAGAAGAGGTAGAGGAAGTTATTTTAAATTTAAAAAATAACAAAGCACCAGGAATCGATGGTATTACTGCCGAAATGCTTAAATGTGGGGGAGATATATTGATACGCGAGATATATGAGCTTGTCTTGGAAATGTGGGAAAAGAAACAAATACCTGAAGAATGGTATACAGCCATTATAATAACCATACATAAAAAGGGTGACAAACTGGAATGCAGCAACTACTGTGGAATAACACTACTGAGCACTGCCTACAAGGTACTAGCCATTCTACTTTTAAAAAGAGTAATTGTAACGGCAGAAAAAGTAATAGGTGATTATCAGTGTGGATTCCGGCCTGGCAGATCGACGGTTGACCATATCTTCACCATCAGGAACATGTTGGAAAAATGCTATGAATGGAATGTTGACCTGCACCACCTTTTCATAGATTACAGACAGGCATATGAGAGACAACAGCTTAATGAAAACCTAAGGACTCTATGCTGTCCCCCAAAACTCATAAGGATGATTACAACGACCTTTCAGTATAGTAGAGGCGTAGTCAAAGTCCAAGGAGAATTGTCCGCTGACTTCGCGATACAGAAAGGAGTGAAACAGGGAGATCCCTTATCCCCAGTGTTCTTTAATATGACGCTAGAAATAATTATTCGGACAATGCGAACAAGGTCTGATGGTTGCATCTATAACAGAGAGACACAAAACCTCGCGTTTGCTGACGACTTGGTGATAACTGGGACAAAACCAGATGCACTTTCCGAAGCATACAAAAAAAGTGAAGAGGCAGCAAGTAAAATTGGACTCAAAATGAACGGAAACAAAACCAAGTACATGATTTCATCCAAAAGAAAAACGACTGGTGGATCTCTGATAATAGGAGGATACAGTTTCGAAAAAGTGTCAAAATTCAAATATCTAGGCACAATTGTTAGAGAAGACAATAAAATTTAGAAGAAATAAAAGCAAGAATCCAAAATGGCAACAAATGCTATTGGTCACTGAAGGAAATTCTTTTAAATCGAGATGTATCCCGAGAGATCAAAGTTAGGTTGTATAAGACCATCCTCCGACCGGTAGTAACGTATGGGAGTGAAGCTTGGACCCTTACGAAGCAAATGGAGAGATTATTGAATACGTGGGAAAGGAAAATCCTAAGAAAAATATATGGCCCAACCAAAGTCGAGAATACATACAGGATTAAAACAAACGCAGAACTCAGAAACCTATATGAAGACCAAGATTTGGTCTCGTGTATCAAAAAGGGGAGAATCAGATGGTTAGGACATGTCCAGCGGATGGATCAGAAAAGACTCCCTAGAAAGATAATGGACGGACGCCCAATTGGTAAAAGAGAAAGAGGTAGACCCAGGCTGCGGTGGTTGGAAGATGTAGAGGCTGACCTAAGGCTTCTGGGAGTGACGGAATGGAGAAGAGCTGCAGAGGATCGATCTCAGTGGAGGAGAATTGTTGAGGAGGCCAAGATCCTTCATGGACCATAGCGCCATCGGAGATAGATAGATCTGTTATTTCCATTTTTCTGTTATGTTTTAGTTTTAGTTATATCCCATTTTTAATTTGACCTAATTTAGGTTTCTTTCCTTTTATTTTACTTTTTTCATTAATTAATTAATTAAATTTATTTATTTAAATAAATTATATGTATTTATTTTTGTTATTAGTACATTTCTTGGATGTAAATTGTGATAAACCTTTTTTTTTTATTAAAAGTCGTAATAAATTAATTTAAGTTTTTATTTTATTTATGATAAAATATTTACACACTATAATACTTTTTTCAATATAAGCACGAACGGGCGTGGGTGGTGATAGTTTTGATAAAACTATCCATCCACAATCCATAACAAAAAAAAAACACTGTAGAAGTCGCTGAAGGCTAGTTTCGATTTACTAGAGTTACAGTAATACAGTGATTCTAATTGGACTCCTCCAACATAGAAGATTGTTTCTGGCGTTTCATGCAACTCTAAACCAACCTACATATTTTAAGTAATGAGATACATAAAGTTTTTTTTCGATGATTGTTCAATATTTTAGGTGTATGAAAAAGAAAAATTGAAAACAACAGCATAAAGTTTTTTTTAGATATCGAAAAACATTTCTGGCCCAAGAACAAATTTTTGGTTTAACTTTGGATAGTTGGAAAATAAAAAACAAAGAACATAAATTGATGGGCCTCGAAAAACATTTTAAAAGTAATTTATTCCGAGTTGATATTACAAAGTGTTGATATCTCATTAAATAAATAAAAATTTTATTATGAAGATGAAATCAGAAAACTTGTTGCAACAATCGTATTAAAATAAATATTTTTGTATTTACTTCTAGGAACTCTGAATTGTAATGCAGGGAATATAATTTAGAAAAAAAAAAGAAGAAAAAGAGAAGAAATCATTGCCATTGGAGTTGGATTCTTTCCTTCACGAAGGATGAGGTACTTTCTGAACCGCAAACGGCCTACGAAAACCGAGCAGATGGTTGTGGTATTTGTATTGGTCACGTGCTTTATATTTCTTTTGTAAAGAGCAAATCATCCTGAGTGGTGAGTGAGTGGCTTCCAGAACAACCATGGCTATGTTTTCACTCGTCTTTTTCTATTTCCTTTTTTTTTTTTTTTTTTTTTTTTGGTATGATCCCGATTCTCATTTCCTTTCCAACGGTTAGTCCAATTAATCGTAGAAGTTTTATTCAATCTAAATATTCTACATCGAATGCTAATAATTCCGCCTACCTGTTCTGGCTGCAAAATTGTTTTTTTGGGTAAAAAAATAATATCAAAATCAATTAGTTATGTATGTTATGTTGCTGTTATGTTTGCTCTTATTCTAGTTATGAAGACGGAACTTATAGATATTGCTATTCAAAACATAATTTGTTTTGTGGGTTCTTTCAAAACCAGTATCAACTAAAACATTTACGATTGTCATATCAAATTATTTTTGTCCGTTTTAATCTCCACTCTTTAAAATTGATTTTCACTTCCAGTTGAAAATATTTATACAAATATTGTATGCTGAGAATAACAAAGGACTATACAAAAAAACAATATCAGGAATGAATATCAACGATATTTTAAAATTTATTGACATGAATTATTAAAAATTGAACAAAAATAAAATACTTTAAGTTATATTTTAGGCATACTTTTAGTTATTAATTTTGCTTTTTTTTCAATTAATATAGCAGTTTTACATGAAATTAGTTGTACTAACATTTGAAAATAGTACAAAACCAAGTGGAAAAAAAAATATTTATATCATATCATATCTTATTCTTTGATGAATTTAAGGAAACTTAATGAGGAATAAGATGGATGGCTTCAGGATCGCCCATAGGAATGTAGGACACCCGACAGATTTTAACAAGGTCCTGCAAGTACCAATACCACAGCCGCTTATTGACTTTGGTAATTTCAAAAGATGTAAATATCGATATCATCAACAAACTATTACTTAAAATAATGACATACTTAAAAAATTGTGATGTGCCCTTTCACGGGCACCAGAGTATGGAACTGTGAATGAAGTGTCGGACACCCATGACTGTCCTCCAAAAGTTGTCGGACATTCGGGCCTTATGGATTGATTGGTATAAAAAGAAAAAAGAATTGTAGGTACTCAACAGATGGCTCATTATCACAAAATGATGTTTCAATGAACAATCTTAATACTGAAATGTTGAGTTAGATGACTTTAAATCTTTAAGAAAATGGATGACTGGTACGGATCATTCCATGTCAAATCAATGGTCTGGAACTTGCTGTCTCAGAAATCAATAATTGTTTGTACATTTAGATGTCGTTTTTTGAAAGACGTAAGCGCCATTTAGCAAACTTTACAAGAAACACATGAAACAATTTTTCTCCTAATAACAATATATTTTTTTAAATATTATTATTATTTATTTTTATTTATTTATTTTATTTTATTATTATTATATAGTAGGAATTTATCAAGGTGACAAAACCTTCATAATTGCAGTATATTTTAAGGCTTAGGTTAAGGCCAAAGTGACAACTGAGAGTCATTAGTATTTCGTGCTTGCGTCATCAATAGTCCATCTTCAGATCATATCCAATTTTTTTTTCTCGATTTAATGTGAGCGGAAACCGATAGAAGTGGTCTCATAATAAATTGAAACCTAAATTTCGAATTTCGGAGCTTAAGCTTTTTTTCGAAAAACGACTTGGATGTGTAGTAATCTATCAATAAAGATTATAAATGTTTACAAAAACAAAACAACTGTTTTTTGACATTTCTTGAATAATTTAAAATATTATAGCTCCAAAATTATCTGTCCCAGAAAGTCAAGAATAGTGTCATTGTTTTCAGAATTAAATGGGCTGATATGTAACGTGGCTCAGACAAACCAATCTTAAAATGTTAAAAAAAAAATTTAAATATAATTTTTTCAAAAATTCAAAATCAAGATATTTAATTTTTCTGAAAAAAATATATTTTACATATACCTGTAATAAAAATGTATGGCCAAAATTTCGATAGGGGTTTTTTGTGGGTTCTATTATAAAAAAGTAAAATCTTGTATTTTTATGCCAAATTATTTCGAACGGAAATAAAGTTACACTGCATTTGTCATATTTTAAACTATTACACTTACTTTGCTATTATACTTGCTAAAAGTCATTATGCAAACAACGTTTTTTAGTTATTTACCATGATCTCATTGAGAAACCATTATATAATTTGGTTTATGAATTCAAATATTAGACTTAAACATATATATTTTTTAAAGACCCATTGAGTTTTTTAAAACTAATACTCGAAATTTTTTATTTACAAAAAAATACATGTTTACACACACACACACATGTTAAGTTAAACACAAACACATTTTAATCTCAAAATTTCGGATATTTGTTTTTAAAAAATCTCATTGGTTTTTAAAAAATGAATTTGTTTAATGCTAATAAAATAATGCAAATACCAAATTTTATAGGATCAAGAAAAAAAAAGAAAAGTTCCGTGAAAAGCTCATTCACCGATTAATGCCATAGTAAATAACTTAAAAATGCAGTTCGCTTAAATATAGACTACCATTGTCATATACTTTTACTAATCTTTCTGCCAGAAATAAAATTTAGTGTTGATACCAGTCCTTGGTTTTTGAGGCAAAAAATTCCTCACATTCGGATCTGATATCCTGTTTTTGTTTTTTTTCGAAGTGCTGGTCTTTCAAAAAAGTACCATTGAGCGGAAAATACCATAGTCAAACGTTTTGTCTTCACGCTTGAGTCAACTAGTTGAATGTCAACAGGGCAAATCAGCAAACCGCCTGAGCAGAAGCGTTTTCTTGCTGAAATATCGCTTTATTCCGATTGAACAATGCCTGTTAGTTCTCTATTTTAAACTTCATTTGCCCTTTCGAGTTGTTCACAGTAAACAGCTCAAAATGCGAAACACCCTCATGATTCCACCTAACACAAAGCATAAATCTTGAAGGCTGTTGTTCCCATAATTGAACCGCGTGAACCAAAACGCTGCCATATTCCGATGCACCACAATTTCACCTTCAACTGCACGAAGTTCCTCGGCTGCTGCCTTCGCTCTCAAGTCCTTTTTTCTAAAATGGAGATAATGAATTAATGCTCAAATACTGTTTTAAAGACCTATTATTAATGTTATAAATAATAAAAAAGTATACAGAATAATTTATGACAATGTTTTCAAGTTGTCAATAAATTAAATGCTTCAGAAGTTTTGAAGCATGTTAACCCACATTGCAATTGAATTAGTTAAATTTCGAAACGAAAGACAAATTTGACAAACATGATCTCATTCAATTTCTCATGTTCAAAAACTCGTGATTTTCGTTCGCTGAAAAAATGGATCTAATAAAAATTATGTTTTCAAGTGTAAGGAAATACAGTTCTCTAAAACGAAACGCGTTTTTTTCCCCCCGTTTTTAGTTGATGATTTTTTTTTTAATTAAGGATTTCTTAGCACATCGAAGTTTCCCTCAGTCTTTTCCTCCACTCCTCTCTATTCATCATTTCCTCTTCCATCAGTCCCCGATCATCCATACTCTCAACCACAGCATCTCTCCATCTGACACGAGACCTCCCTCTCCTTCTCCTACCAACGGATTCCCACTCCAATTTCTATTTGGGAACCCTTTTGACGTGTCCGTACCATCTCAGTCTTTTTTCCTCCAATTCTCTCTCTAATAGTCTCATTTCTAACTCTCTACGTCCTTGAGATTCTGGCCGACCTCCTCCAAAAATCCATCTCCACAGCCAGGAATGTTTTACCCTGAGATTTTTCTAGAGGCCATGTTTCAATGCTATAGATCATTACGCTTTCTACCAGGGCCTTATATGTTTGTTTTTTTTTCACATTCGCATAAATGCTCCCGCCCCAGAGAACTGGATTTAACATACCGATAACTTTCCATCCGTATGTTATCATTTTTTCTACTTCCTTTCTCGCTGTTCCACTGCTTTCGAGAGTTGATCCAAGGAAGCAGAATTGGTGAGCTCTACTCAGCTTTGCAATACCTGAGTCACTCACCTCGTCATTATCTGTGGACATATACTTTGTTTTTTCGTAATTTATGCTCAGGCCCCATTGCTCGTACTGTTCGGTTACTTTTCTAAACATGTAAGCAATGTCAAAACCATCCTGTGATATTAACACTTAGTCATTAGCGAATAGCAGCTTACAAAAGTATCTATCTTTCATTGGTATGCAGAATTTGCGTCCATTTTATTAGGCAGTTATCAACATATGTTTTGAATAAGGTCGGGAACATACAGCATCCTTGGGGAAGGCCTTTACTGTTTCCAAATTCCTCTGATATCAAGGAGCCAATTTTTAATTTGCATTTATTATCTCTATATATTTCCTTTATCAATCTCACTAAGTCTGCGTCAATATGAGCTTCTTCCTGAGATTTCCACAGCATTTTCCGTGGGATGCTGTCGGAAGCTATTTCAAGATCTATGAAATTCTTGTCAAGTCTCTTCGGTTTTTCTTTTTGTTTTTCTAACATCTGCCTGAGGATGAATATGTGGTCAATACTAGGCCTTACTGCTGTAAAACCACATTGTTCTTCGGTTTGAGCAAATTTGTTTGCCTACATGTTTTTGATTGTTCTGTCCAGCAGTTTCATAATTGGATTTGTCAGGCATGTTCTCCTTTAATCACCACATTCTTTTCTATCTTCTTTCTTGAATATTGGTGTGATAAATCCTCGCTTAATATCTTTTCGTATGGGTTCCTCCTTAAAAATTGCTATATATAAAATTGCTGCGTTGATAAGATCAGTTAGTAGTTTAGCCACTTCACTGCCACCATATTTAATTAGTTCAGCACTCACGCCTCTCGGTCCGGAGGCTTTCCTTAACTACCTTATTTCTACTCTCAGTTCCTCTTGTGTAATATATGGAGAGGAGCCAGTGAAGGGAAACTCTTCTTCTTCTCTTTCCCTATATTCATCTCTCTTCTCCGTCAACAGCATCCTGAAGTATTCCGACTAATCCCTCATTTGTATCAAATGTAGCTTTGCGTTTTGTTTTTCGTCTTTTCTTAGTCCTCTCAGCACTGACCATACTTCAGCTGCTTGTCCGAATCCCAATCTACTATTTATGTTTGCACACGCCCTTTCCCACCATTCATTATTGGCTCTTCTTGTGACTTTAATCAGTTCCTGATTCTCCTTTATATGCGTTATATGTCTCGGTCCTTGTCATTTCTTGTACTGAGCCTTTTTGAGGTAGACATACTTTTTTCTTTGGTTTCTATTATATATATTTTCCGTCAGCCACTCTGCTCGTCTAGCGTTTCTGGGTCTTACGCCAAGAACCTCATTTGCTATTCTTTTCATCGAGCTCATCAGGATTCGTGTCATTAGAGCTATTCCCGTTAAATTCCCTTATTACTTCTCTTATTTTCTGCTGGTATAATGTTCTAATGCTTTCTTCCTGCAATAATTCTGCCTTATATCTGTCCACTCTTGGGTTATCTTCTGTCTTGCCATTTCGATTAGTTTGTTTGCCTGTATTTATCAACGGGAAAGTACAAGGAGGTTTTAGTTGGTTATGACCCAACCCACATTCAACACCTCTGTATATCCTTGTGTCTTGTATCTTGATAGAACTAATTTGTTTTGTAATTCCATAATTTATCATTGACTTTAGTTTTTTGTTATTATGCCCCATGATTTATGTATGTATTTATGCTCAAAGAAGGTGTTGTTTATTTTTTAGATCCTGTTGTTCAGATATCTGGATTAACCTTTCTCCATTATCATTTCTTTCGGATTCACCTTATTTCCCAACAATTTGCTGTTGCAATTTTTACCAACCCGCGCATTCGTATCGCTGTGTATGAGTATTTCCTTCCTTCAAGATATTTTTTCTAAGACTTTCCTTAGGTCGTCCCAGAATTAATCTTTGATATTAACGTTTTGACCGTTATTTGGTGCTTATATTCCTATGATTGCTACATCTGTTGTGTATAAAGTCATGTCCATTGTTATCGACCGGTCACATATCATCTCACATCCTTTGAACTAATTGAATCTTGAAGATGAATTAACAAAGTAAATATTGCATATCCGTTGTTGCATATGGTTTGGAACTATGTCGTGAAAGCGGAAAGTTTTGTTGAAGCTTTTTAAAAAAAATTGTATGTCCTTTTGAAACAAGAATAAAATATTATTAATGAGGGGCTGATATTTAACTCAAATGTTTATGTTTCCCAGTTATTAAACTGCATTTCTTTTGAAGTTCGATCTTCAGTAATAAACTGTACTTACGACCTTATAGAAAATAAAATGGGTCTTCACCAGGTTCAAGTTTGTTTAACATCTCTTTTCGTTAAGTTAACGATTTCAAAATGTTAATTCGGTCATTGCCAAAGTGATTTAAGTTTTTAAAACAATGCTCGAACAGAGTATTAATTTATTAATTATATTTAATAATTTATTAATTTTATTAAATTAAATTAAATTAAATTTATTAATTTATATTAATTTAACTACAAATGACTTATAATTTCTCATAAATGACTTACTGACCCTAAGTTAATATTGAGAAAATAATCATGACCTTTGGAAAAAGAAACGTATATAGAGAGCTTATTTATTAAACATTTTTTATTATCCATATAAATATTTGATATTTAATTAAAAAGTAATAAGTACTACCTGATTGTGTGTAACTGTGTTGTATTTCAACTACGTATGAATGTTGTATATTTCTTTTAATTTTTATTTCATATTCTTCATCTATATTATTATCTTATTTACTTAGTCACGAAATTACGGTTGACTCTTTTTCTATTGCTGGCGAATGTTCTGATTGCAATAAAATAATGAACTAATACCATGTGTCATTGAGAATTCTCAGATATTAATGAAACAAGATCTTAAATGTTTCAAATGACCAGTTTTTAGATGTGACGTAGGTTCAATAATAGCACGTCTCTTACAACTAGATAAAATAGAGCAGAAGTGTGAAATGGAGAATTGATGCTATTGACGACTTGGAGGAAAAGCTTTTGATGAGACAGGGTAGGAAATTACAAAAGATGTCTAGGCCCTTATTAGTAAGCTTGAGGAAGTTATTCAAGCAATAAGAGGCAATATCCACTATTAACAGTTTATTACTATTAAAAAGAAATCTAGATGTGAAATAATTTTATGAAATTGTCAACTACATATAGATTTTGCTCCAATATGTTCAACATAAACATTTAAAATAAATTAATAGATATTTTCGGAAGACCAAGAGGGTAATACTGTGTTCCAACTACTAGATTTATTGCATGGCTAAGGCAGGTAGTGATTTTTTCTTGTTCCAATTGATCAGACCCAGAAAGTGTCCGCCGACCACGATATTTATACTGAGAAAACCCTCTAATTTCCTTTGAAGATTAAGAAAAAAATTCTCAGCCTAACCAGCATTTGAATCGGTTTTTTATTCCGTATCCTTAATAACATCTACTACTTTACTAACAACGATATACAATACTAATACGAAAAAGTATTTGATAAGTGAAATAATTTTACAGAAAAACACATATTTTAATTTTGATATATTTTCCAGATTATGTTTTAATGCTGTATAAAACTTGATATTCGACAGTTCAATTATTATGTAATTTCTTATATTATTATTGTTGCATGCCATCGATTTTTTTTTTTCTTTAGAGCAAATAAATATAGTTTCGAAGTGGAATATGCACGCATTAAATGTTATTAAAAATATATGTAGTATAAAGTCCTGTGTTTATGAGGGAAACTTTAAACTTAACGATGTGTGACAGGTATATAATATATTGAAGTTCCTAGAGAGATAATTCACATCTGTAATGATCTTATCTGGTAAGTTATAGCTGTTCCCCATGTTGATCTATCGCTAATCATAAATATCTTATTCCATTTTCACAGTGTGGTTAAAATTTTGATTAGTATTTAAATGAAATAATTAATAAATTATTATAGCGACCAATAAAAATAGAAATAAAAATAGAAACTATTTTTAAGTTGGCGTGAAATTTTATTCTTCACGGTTAAAATCTCATGTTGTTTTCAAGTTTTTTCTTTTCTTTCCTTTAACTTATTCTAATAGATTTTTCAAGTTTAAATTTTGTTCAAATAAGTAATATGATATTTTAAAATAATAATTTGGTATTCGATTTCTTATAAAAGTTGATATTCGATTCCTGGCTCATTCTACATTACGGAAATTTCAGAATTGATTCTAAAATCTTGATTCTTCCCTAAAGAAATGTTAAGATTGACCATTAGCAAAAGTTTTTGTAATATTACACCTTATTGATGTAAAAAAATTAATATTATTAATTTTTTTTTTGGATGTTGGTTATATGTTTGAGGAGATTGGAGGTTTGATATATAAGTGGCTGGATTTTAATGAATATCATATTTAGTTCGTAGTTTTTAAGCAGCTGTTCAAATATCTTTATGAAATATAGAATTAAAAATATACAACGGAACCCATTTTGTATTTTGGCAAGTATGTGTAAGCGTATACTTGACTATTTGATGTTTGATGCTTGTTTTGTTGAAAATCTAAAATATATTTAAGGATTTTTTTATATTTCCTTCGTATAAAATATTATTTTATTTACTTGTATACATTTTAGATTCTATTGTACTGTTTATGCAGTACTCTAGCTTGAAACCTCATACCTACATATTTTAAATAAATATTTTCCATTTTTGTATTTGTAGTTGCCAATTAAAAATTATATTTTCTTACTCACTTTTAACAGCTCATTATTTATAATATTGTTCGAAAAGAATTCTATTAATTGCATTAGTAAGATAGTAAAATTGTTATAAACTAATTTAAAAATATTTTAACTTTTAGCGTTTTTAATTTTTTTTGTTTATCTTGCAGATGTTTGCATATCATATTCAAAATTATGCTAACATTTTTCTCTAGTTTTTTACCTAGTCATTTTTTCCATCTTTTTTGTATGGATGTTTCACACATAAATTTAAATGAATGGAAAATATTTGAGTATGACTTTTGTTGCACTATTTAAGTTCACAAGGATTTACCTTTAAATAGCCATTTCGAACCACGGTTAAGTAACGAATGTTAAAAATCAAGGCATTTTTCGATTGCCTTAGTTTTATAAATTCACCAAGAGTACATTTGCTAAATAAAATCTTATGAACACAAATCTAGAAACCAGAGAAGTAAAAATGCCCAGAGATAAAAACAAATATTGGCAATGCGGAAGCTGAAAGCAAAATATAAAGTTCTTTTTCGATCTCCTGAATAGTAGCTACATTCACATTCGTTAAGTTATCACATGGGCTTTGACACAGAAAGTTAAGGTTATGAAATAGGGTTTATAACCAAGGAATTTATTGTTTTATTTCCTTAGTCCTTCCTTGTCAACAAATTTTATACATCCTAAACATCCCCTCCTCTTCTGTAGGTATTAAACCTATCCCAGATCATAATCATAATCAGACACACACAATGGTAGCTTTAAGTCTAGTGGTAATGTAACCCTGTCTCTAGTATAGTACATATATCTAATGTATAGCAGTAATTGGTCGACTCTGTCATCAGATCTCTAGATTTAGTCATGGAACTCTTGTATCATTAACCAATTAAGTATTTTCTAATGCTGGCACGCATCTACTCTGTTAGCTGGTGGTCCCAACAGGACCAACACGTCACCAAATTTTTTTATTGGCATTCCATCGGGGACACTAGCATAATATTTGATAATTGTTACTTGAACGTGTTGGCGGCGATATATGACAAGTTTGTTACCAACATAACGGGAACGTTTTCTGGTGTTGTAATCCAGTGTACTATTTTCAGAATTTTTAAAAATGGAAAGATTGATATCAAAGTATAATAGACATTGAAAAATGAAATGTTAGAGAAAGATTTAGGAAGCCAATGGTAAGTGCATCAAGTTTTTAATTTTGTGACGCCTATATTAGGCAATAGTTCTGCCGCAGACTCCCAATTAATGTGTTACGATAGCGCGACTTAGTCGCTATTATAAAAGGGTTTGTACTAGAAAAAGTCGCGGTTATTACAACCAAAAATGTTTATAAGAAGAAATAATTGATGGAGAATGTTGGTTAGGTTTATAAATGAGAAAATTGAAATAGGTACTGTTGCAGGATTAATATGGATTCACTCTATACAAAGAAAATGATTATTTAAACAATTGTTTCCGGTACCAAAGAAGAATGGAAGTTTAACTATCATATAAACATTTATCTAGGAAAGAATTTATAAATTACCTCTCGATATTTTCGAAAAGGATCAAGCCGTATTGCTGCAGAACCTACTTTAACTTTACCTTTTGGTTTTCAAGAACATCTTACCGTAATGATATTGGTTTAGTGGCAACATCGATTTAACTACTGTATACTGTAAACCGGCGCACAGTGGGAAAATTATCGATTTAATGGCCAAAATTCTATAACTCTTGATTAAAAGACGAAAAACAAGCAATTCATTTTTCACTTATGAGCATGGAATGTCCTTACAGTGAGAGTGAAAAAATTATATACAGGGTGTTTCCGGACCTTTGAAATTATTTTTTTCTTAATTATTTCATCACTTTATTTTAAATAAAACAGTTTATTTAGGTATAAGACCAACAAAAGGGGAAGAAATTAACTAATATCCTTCAATACGGAGCTTCGTATATAATTATATTTTTAAGGTATTTACTACGTTTACAAGATTTATAAACAATTATTATTTCAAGAAAAAAAATTTAAGTTAATAATATACTCTTTTTTTATTTATTCGAAATTGATCGTGTACAAAAAATTATAAATGACAAATAAGATAACTTGAAGCATTTTTTGGGCTTAAGCCTAAGATAATGCCCTAAAAATAATAATGTAATGTTTAAAAATAGGTCTTCAATCTTCAAATGTATATGACACTGATTGATCGCATTTGATCGATAAATTGTATCATGGTATTTTAGTACCATACACCATCTACTACTGTGAAAAAAAATAAAACGATCTGTTGCCACCTAAAATTTTTTTTATTTTTTTTAATTATTTGTTTGATTACACTTACTATATTTTAGAAGTGTGAAAACGTCTGTACAAATATTAAATAACACTTTCAATGTAATTTCGACCATGTTAAATATATCAGTTATTACAAAAAAAAAAAAAATAAATAAACATTTTAGGTGTCAACAGATTTTTTTTTTTTCACAGTAGTAGATTGTCTATGAATACATTTTTATTTTTATTATTTTTTTTTAATAACTGATATATTTGACATGGTCGAAATTACATCCAAAGTGTTATTTAATATTTTTATAGAAATTTCCACACTGTGCGGCGTGACATTAAGACATTTTTTTCTGTCCTAATGCTAGTCCTAACTTTAGGACAGTTTTTTTCTCATTTTAAAGAATACGGTTGGTCAGACAGAAAAATGCTAAATGTAGAAATCATAGAGAGTAACATTTTCTTAAAGAATATGCCCATTATTTACTTAACTACTTAACAGATATTCCCTCATAATAACAGGAGACAACCATTTTACTAACTATTGCCAAGAGGGTAAAAAAGATGTTGCAGATGGTTGGCCTGTCTCTGTTGGACTCTAATGGTGTTAGTAATTAACTGAAATAGGAAATTAAACGAAAGGCGATAACAATAAGTCCGCATAAGCATATGTATTTTTAAATCCCGATTGTCTTAAATCTACCCCGTCAATCTTGAAGTTGCCCCAGTTTACGGTTCAATTCAAAATGAAAAATAAACTAATGATTACTTTTTCTTCTTTTTTTATCCCTCTCATTTTTTTTTAATTACCAACTACTGAAAGAAAATCTCTGATTGTTAATTAGGATCCCACCTCTAGCCCGAACCATATTTAAGTTCATCAACCATTGTCTTAATTATCTGGTATCGACAAGAGATCGGGCGGGTAGAGCTAAGACAAAATAAATTCAGGAGCAGAGTGAATTGCTGTAATTAAAGTAAGATAAAGTGGCAGAGCAGAGGATAAGATAGGACGAGACCATTTATAAAGCTGCCTTAGCCCTAGATATACAAACTGCACCGGCTTAGGCCCACAACTCTCCTTTGAAACATAACCACCATTGTAGGGACATCTCTGTTCCACATCTCTTTAATGGTGTTTAGGGAGACGTCATGCCGGCTCTAACTGGACTGTTGATTTCTCTTAGCTTAGGCTGTCCAGTCTACGCTACTTCCTATGCCCTATGTCCAATTTAAACCCTTGGCTATATTACAAAACTTCAACTGAGTGTCGGACTTAAAAAACCATCGCTTGCCTCACGACTCATAACTAACGGCTGAATTTTCATTTAAAGCGGTAAACCGCTTCAGGAGCTGCCTTTAAACATAAAATTTGCAAACTTTTGTAGTATTTTTTAAACATATTTTAGTCTAGAAATAAGCCTTTACAGCTTACCGATTATAACATTTTTTCTTGATTTTCTTCTTAAAGTTATCCGATAGGTATTATAAAATTCTTTTACAGTACTCCAACAATAATAAAAGATTTATTGATTATACTTTGCACGGCTACATATTTATCTTCGGTTATACTCGAATAACAACAGTAATTGAACTTATATTTGAAAATATGATAAGTATGGTCAGCCCGAATGTTTTAATCTAAGCCATCAATTTTGTAAATCAAATAAATTAAATTGTAACGTACAAATAAATTTACTGTTCTAATGTCTTATTCATGGGAATTTTAGTTCCCAAAAAAACATTTTAATTAAATTTAGTAAATTACAATGTTTGTATATATAAATTTAATAATTCGTAAATATGTATTTAGTAATAAATATACAATTTAGAATAGATTGCATTATATATTACATATGTAACGCCACGTGAACGAATATCTTCTTCGTTATGTTGACAGAATGTAACTACAGAGATAATTTCATTCCAGCTGAATGTCAGCTGTTGTTTCATGATCAATAATTCGGCATTAGAGTGTACCTAACAATAAAAAATACATAAAACAAAACAGTCAGCAGGTACAAAAATCATCACACTTCATAAAGAAGAGGAAAAGGGACACCTTGTAATTTGAAGTTACCCAACCTTTGTCTCTGTATTAATTGGCAATTATAAGTATTCGTTTAGGGGGAAAATACAAAGACCCGCTACGAAAAATCTGATTAAAATAATATTCATCTTTAAATAAAAATAGTTTTGTGAATAGATTTATTTTTAATTTAAACTTGGGAAAATCTATTTTAATTCATAACTTTTGCAATCTGACATATAATCGATTCAAAATGTTTTCAATGTAGCCCAAGCAAAAAAAGGAATGGCTTTAGTGGAATTTAAGCATATGAGATAATGACAATTCTTTCTTGCTAGGTTCTGTTAGATTTTACTTCGTACAAGGAATTAAAAAAATTAATTCAAAACCGTTAATTAAAAACTAATACTTTTAAACACATTAATACAATACGAAAAAAGTTAAAAATTATATTTAAAAAAAATAATATAATAAGAATTTTGTTCAGAATAAAATGGTGTAAAAGTGATTTTACTAAGCCAGGTTGATTGATAATTTTATTTTATTAGTTTTCTGAAAAACGTCCATTTTAACTGCTGTCAAGACTGTAGTAGCAGAGAAATAAACTTCTTCTTCGGTTGGACCTTAACAATGTCATTGCTACTTTGGAGGTAATGCTCCTTACAATTTGACCATGTAATTCCCTGATTACACACAGTTTCTGGTAGATACTGGCACAGGACTCATTCGAAAAAATAAAAAGAGAAAATGTTGCATAGGTATTACGAGCTGAATATTCTACCTTAGGAAATTAGTTCATTAATGTATTCCTGTGCCTTTTATAAGAAAAAAAAAAGTAATCTTATCGAGGAAAACCTATAAATACGATTAAAATACTTGATATCATGTTATCTGTGAGATCGCTTAAAGGCCATTTTATTTAAACCTATTGAAGCTAAAACATCTTGTCTGGAAAATTGCTAGAAAGCCGGATGAATTAAATAGACATTAAGTTATATAAGATAGTTCTAATATATTTTACAAGACAGTATATTTTACAGTATACATTTTATTTCATTTTATTATACATTTTACAGTATATTTTACAAGATACTTATTCATAGTAAAAACTAACGGCATATTACAAGGCCCAATAGTGAGACCACTAACTACTTTACTCATTTTATCGGATGACTATCTCGTGAGCCATGATAATAAAGCTTAAGTGAAACCGCCTCATCCTCCACCGGCAACAGGGACGAAATTTATTTGATCGGATCGGGATCTTCTTATTATGATAACTCCGGTCTTTCAGAATTTCTAATTTATTCAGATCGAACGTATTTCACAATAGATCTTATCCAGAAGCAAGTCCTAAATCTTTCCGGTCATTTTGGCAATTATTTAAAACAGTTTGAACAAGAGCAACTGAAAGGCGACATAAATCCTTTCTCTTGTTTACATTGCAGGCACCCTAGAGGTTACTCTCAGTTATTTAGTGGTGAGTTTTATTAATTAAATTTCTGTCTGACATCGTGAATAGCACCCGTTGAATGTTTTAACTCTATAGGTATGTTCAGATAAGGCCTAATGCATATTTTGCTGCTATGTAATAATTAAGATAAAAACATAGTGCAGCTAAAATGATAGATAACACAGGTCTGTAGCTAATAAACTTCTTAGAATATTTTTGATTTTTCTAGTAGACTTTAATTTAATAAACTGGGGAAATAAAAAAATATATATATATATCACGTCGTTTTTTTTCTGAAACTTTTTGTGAAGTTTTTCATTTAGCGTGAAAGGTTCTGTCAGGATTTGGTTGATAACAGTTCCGCTTAGCAATAAAGTCCTGTCGATTTAAGCCCTCTCATGAAATTTTTATCAACCAAGTTTCAGACTTCTAGTGCCTTTCCGTACCCCTTAATTAACCCAATTATCCTTGAAAAGCTGTCATTTTTTCATTATTTTTCTTATATTAATTTATAATCACTATACATCAGAAACATTCTTCAATACTACCTTTAGCCCTGGACCTCATGAACTATCAACAGAAATTTGTGGGCCACACTCCAACATTTATAACACTTTATTCAATTGCTTTTTCCCTCTCCCTCCTCTCCCCCCCAAAAAAAAAACAAAAAAAAAAACTGAAAACATTTGAATTTGGAGAAAAACGACTCTGGAATAAAGGAAAGCCGTAAGACAGCTTTACTTGTTTAATCAAGGTTTTTTCAGATCCCTCAAAGTGATGTTACATGTTGACATTTCTGAAAGAAACTGTTCGGTTTTTGAAGTTAAAAAATGTATTCAAATTTTTGTATTGGAAAAAAAAGAAGTTGTAAATACGAGTATCTACTCGTACAGTTTCATATACATGAACATGAAAATAATTTATTTATACATCAAATACCAAAAGATAAATAGTTAAAACTAACATAAGGAATATTTTTAGTTTCATGTTTAAAAAGTTTTTTTTTCTTTTAGACCAAAAAAAACGTCTTTCTACAAGAGAAATATTTCCTTTGGTAAGCATTGTTGCTACTTTTTCATCATGCAGATAAGTACTTTCAAATATCAAAGCATTTATATATCTACTAGATATATAACTCTATCGTAGATTCGACATTTTACCGAGTACCTACTCACATTGTGGAGCACGTGCTTCATACACTTAGCAAGTGTTCCATTGTGTAACTTTTCGTTACTCACATCTATCTTTCACCTGCTCATTTTTTTGAGGGGTGAGCATATGCCCAGTTTTATTCAATTTCACCTAAGGCTTATTTCGCGGGACTGTATTGAAACTTGTACTAACCAGCGATGTAGGTCAACCAATTAACCGCTCCTAAAGTGACGAAAATTTAAAATTAACCAACTCGCTTGAAATCCGTTGCTTGGGTGTTTCCATATGTATGTCCATTTTAAAAAAAATAGGTGGTTGCACAAACGTAACTACTGGAAATTTTAAAATTGAAGAGATTTAGGCACTCTCCATTCAGATGTCTTGATATTACTTAATACAGATAGACAACTGTCCTATTGTATATCATAAGCTATCATTATTGATTTAGAATGACCATCAAAGTATTGACAGAAGAAATGGACTGGAATTGTTCCACCAAAAAAGATACTTTTGTGTTACCTGAATTTGATTTATTATTAAGTTAAATTGCTTTTGAGGTTCTGTTTGAACCAAGAAATGTTTGGTGAGTTTGAATTTCAAATTATTCAGTATTTTCTAGTTTTTACGGCTGCTACACATATGGGTAAAGGTGGTTTGAGAATTTGAATATGTTTTATGTGAAAAACACTTAATAATAAAATTGTCTAAAAATAATATAAATGTTTTATGTATGAGTACAAATAATCTTGACGTAATTAAGATTGATATATTGACAACGTGTTAACAGTAATTTTAGTTCGAAACAACTCATCCACAAACGCAAGATGTTGCTCTGTTGGATAAGTACGTGGATGTGAAACATAGGGGAATAAACACCAAGGATACGCGCGATCTAACTCTCTCTATCTTGAAAGGATTCTAATAAACTAAATCTAAGTATCATTGCAAGATCAGTGTTTAGCGGTTGAGCAGGATTAAATTCAATTCCTCTGGTGATTCACGTCCTTTTTCTCATTCAACGTAGGTGGATGAGCTTGTTCGTACTAAGATTGGTCTTGAAACGTTGTCTAAATTATTTTCGTTCATATAAAACTTTTGTACTATGTTAATTTTGTTATTGAATGCCCATATCTGGGACCAGACTTGATGTTTTTGGTGTTGAATTCCTAAAATGGGGTTCTAATCTCAATAAAAAATGTCTATCTTCAAAGGGATTCTCCATATGGGTTGTACATCATACACCACGAGCTGGGGTTCTAATTTATTCATTCTCCTGATTTTTCATATTTTCTTGTCTTTATAAATTTAGTTTGATCGCGCATTGTGAATAAAAACTTTTAGTTTTATCGTTCTTTTAGACAACTACAAGACGGAAAATTTTGTAAATAAAGAAAAAGTAGATAAATTACAAAGGTTTTTCCATATCTGTGAATATTTCGACAACTAACTAATCACTTACCAGAACTTCATTGAAATCATTAGGAATAGACCTGTTTTTCGGATACTTTAGAGGGATTTATATTATTTAAAACGACATCATCAAGAGCATTGGTGCCATGGTCTCGACGAGATTATTTGTTATGTTCATTATCGAAGGATTGTTGAGTAGAAAGTACTTATTAGCCAAACTTGACCCCCAGGTCAATGAGTCGATCGCCAATCGCAGTTTGACAGGTAATCGATTGAAATGTCCTTCTTCGCCGAATAATATCTACAATTCACGCTTGTCCGAAAGTATTTGATAAGTATTCCTTAAATCAACTATCTAACAGAATCTAGCAAGAAAGAATTGACATTACCTCATATGCTTAAATTGCACTAAAACCATTCATTTTTATGCATGGGCTACATTGAAAACATTTTGAATCGATTATATGTCAGATTGCAAAAGTTATGAATTAAAATAGATTTTCCCAAGTTTAAATTAAAAATAAATCTATTCACAAAACTATTTTTATTTAAAGATGAATATTATTTTAATCAGATTTTTCGTAGCGGGTCTTTGTATTTTCCCCCTAAACGAATACTTATAATTGCCAATTAATACAGAGACAAAGGTTGGGTAACTTCAAATTACAAGGTGTCCCTTTTCCTCTTCTTTATGAAGTGTGATGATTTTTGTACCTGCTGACTGTTTTGTTTTATGTATTTTTTATTGTTAAGTACACTCTAATGCCGAATTATTGATCACGAAACAACAGCTGACATACATCTGGAATGAAATTATCTCTGTAGTTACAGTCTGTCAACATAACGAAGAAGATATTCAGTATTCGTTCACGTGGCGTTACACCTAATACCGAGACAACATCCTCAAAGAAGATACTGTAGATCGAATGTTAGTGGCTTTTCTATGACGAGTAACTTCCCAGCATCCACCGCATATTTCGATCTATAGTCGAAGTTACGACGTTGATTGTGTGTGGAGATTACTGCATAATGTATATGCAAGAGATCGAATTATTTCCGCGTAAGCTAATGAAGGTATTTCGATATATTTTTGGTCCTTGTTACAGGAGAATAAATCCTGTAAATAACATTTTTATGTACTCTAATTGAGATGAATCCGCTACCTCCCCGACTATATGCCTACCAAAAATAAACATACCGGAAATCCCCATAAGACCAGTCGTTACTTGCATCAATAACCCAATCTATATACTTGCCCATTACTTGAACAATTTATTCAAAATCAGAATCTCATTTTCCCCAAATTTCCAGCGTTAGTCAACAAAATTAAGAACATAGTAATTCCGGATAACGCGAAATTAATATCATTCGACGTCACAGAGCTTTTCATAAGTATTCCACCCCTAGAAGCAATAGAAATTTTAGAACAGTTAATCTTCCGATCGAATCTAACACCGCTAGAAAAACTAGATCTTTACAATTTGATGTCTATTTGCATAAAATATAATTATTTTAAATTTGATGGAAAATTCTTCAAACAGGCTTACCGATGGGCTCCCCTCTCTCACCCCTTCTGGCAGATTTATTTATGGACAAATTAAAACAAAAAATTCTTGATCCAAATAATTCTCAACTAGCTCAACATATCATATACTGGTATCGGTATGTAGATGGCATTAAATGCCTATGGTCTAGTACGACAAGGCAAATAAATAATTTTTTAAAGAAAATTAACGAAATTCATCCCTCAATTAAATTCACAGTAGAACTGGAAAAAAACAAAACCATAAACTTTTTAGATTTAGAAATCTAAATAAAAAATAAACATCATGAATTTGGAATTTATCGAAAACCCACCCACACTTATGTCGTTATAAACAATGAAGCTATGAGACCGATAGCAAATAAACTCGCATCCTTTAACAGCATGATTTATTTGAACGTACCATTAAATGAAAAGAACTATAATAAAGAAATTGAAATTATATATTCCATAGCAAAAAATAACGGGTACAACAAAACCACTATCAATCATAGTTTTTTAAAAAAATACAAAAAAAAAGACAATTAACAATATCTATTCAACAACCTCCGAAGATAGGCTTATCCCGGAACATTATGTTTTGATTGAATTGTGCAGCCAAATACACAGGAAAACTGGAAGATCGCTAAATCAGAGATTAAAGGACATATAATAATAAGACAGAGAATTCCAAATTTGCAATTCATTTAAATGAAAAAAAAAACATAAATTCATCAAAGACTCATGAGTTAAATTAATACATAACGTTGAAACAGCCTCAAATTAAATATAATTGATAAAGTACTTAAAATAAGAAAGTACTTCAAATACAATCCAGATTTTTGCTTAAATGGCCGAATAAATATCTCCCGTAGTCAAATCTTAAATGTATTCCCATCTATAACAGAAAAACCAATTACTCACCGGCATTACTGGAAAAACCCCGACACCTGAACTGTTTACCAATAAACAACCTACCTGTGTTTCTTTCAGTGTAAGTACATTGCGAGAAAGAACCTATATAAACTTTTTTGTTTGATATAATCCATTTAAATCTTGGTGAGTACCAACATGCATATCATTTCATGTCTTAATTAAATTCATGATTCATAAATGTTTTATAATACTGATGTATTTTACATCTAATTTAATATGTTTAATAATACCAAACTATATTTTTAATTGCTTATTTTTTAATTGTTTGTATGTTTTTAGAAATGAAGATGAATATATAACATTCGAAACTAGTTTTCAATAAAATAATATCATAGAAGTGACAAATAATTTATCAATCTCTAATTACATTTGTCATCCGTTTCATAATCCCTCGAACACGATTATGGTGGTTTTGGGGATGTCAGATATATATATATATATATATATTCCCTGCTATATTTTGGCACTTTTAGTGAATGAACTGTAATTCGGTAAGTATTTTTGTTTTCTAGGCAGAACAATACAAAAGAAGTTGGGGTAAACTTCAGTCAATATATCGGTATTTTTCCTAATTTTTTTCGCGGTTTTTAAGGTTTTGCGCACCTCTACAACCCCTCTGAATTGAATTAGTGCGTTAAAAATTAGTATATGAATTGAGTTGGTGTAAGTGCCTTTAGGGGGTCTCAATCCAGTGCGTTTAGGGGGTCTTCCACCTTTCCCTGCGGTTTTTAGGATTTGTGCAACTCTAGAACCCAAAGCTGGTTAAAAACTTGCAGTATCTGATTAGAAGTAATTATATTTCCTGTAATACAAAAGACAATTCATTGAAATCGGACCAATATTAGCAAAGATACGGCTTATTGAACATTTTTCACGTGTTTTAGTAGTATTTCTTCTGAAAATAATAGACGTCAAAAGTTTTCTTCTTGGTGCTATTTAGCATTTCATTCATTTATTATATCACAAAGAAAATTCATAGAAAAATTTTATGACGAAAAGAATATTTTATTTTCGCAGAACTCAAACATTATGCATTATGACATTATACAGAATCATATGAAATACAATAAAACGCTCTGAAAAACTAAAGAAAATTCATCGAAATCGGATTCATCGAAATGATTAGCAATGATACTGCTTATTTAATATTTTTTTCGTTTTAGTTGTATTTCCTCTCAAAAAAATAGAGAATTGCCTACGCCATTTTGATATTTTTAATATTTTATTTTAGCGTAAATTCGATATTAGTGAAGCAGCTCTGCTGTTCATGTTTTTTTTTTTGTTTTTTTTCAACTACATACTTAAAAATGCTCACTTTTTTTAAAAGTTAAGCTAAAACTGCCAAAATTCCTGAATATCCAGTAACCTATATATTTTCATTTAAATTTAATCCGCACTAGATTAATAGGTTTCTATTGCCAATATATCCTGATATCAATCGTATTAGTTCCGGGGATATTAGCTGCGGGAGGAGTTATTGTCGCTGCAGTAATGGCAGTGTTTCTGGGATTGCTGACCAACAAGGATTACGTAAATGATAAGCATTAAGAGGAGCGAGAGCTGGGATTGAGATATACTAATAAGGGACAGTTATCCTCTAATCATCTTGGTTCAAAGGCCAAGTGGATTCACCTCTACCTTTATCGTAATTAACTCTACAAGTTCCAAGACAAGTCATAAACCTCTGCTAAGGAAGAGATAAGCAAAGTAGAAAAATAGCGACTACTTGATGTTTAAAAGTAAGTCAGATAAAGAGGGAATTAGAAGTTGTAATGGATCCCATTAGGTCATTTGAGGAGTTGGTTCAAAGCGATCGTTCAAGCCTGTTAAGGAAATGCCAAACCTTCCTTTTGCAATATGATTGTACCCAAGAGGCCAATTTTAAATTTAAACTAAATCAACAATCGTGGGCTTAAATAATGTCCAAATATTATTTCCTTATTTTTTTTTGTATCTGTTAATGGATTTTATAAAAAAGGTTAGTGCTAAGTAAGTAATCGGGAAATTCCCAGGCTTAAAATTAATCATATTAGTATTTAATTTATTTCTCAGTAATTAAAAACTTTTAAGTTGAAACTCACCACTTGTTATCTTATTAAATAGGTTTTTTAAAAAGACCATTAAATCGTTAATTTTTATTATCATGATGCCATCAGAGTCGACTCTTTTCACTAATTGAAACATTTTTGTGAGGCTTTTATGGAATTCCGAATACTAAATAAGGTTCTCGCATCGATCACTACTTTCACCCTTTCTTTGCTGATGCATTTCTTTGCATTTTATTCTTTGAAAAGTTTCGATGAATACATTTCTAAAGATGGTCACATTTTCGACTATCATATCCCGCCCATCTTTCTGCTGATTTTTTGTGAACATCTTGAAGTTTCTGTTTTTTTCGTCTCCATTTCTTATCAAATCTAACGGCCACTAACATAATTCTATCTTTCTCTCAAAAGCCTCAGATATTACCCATCCTTCAGTGGTATAAAGGAGGAATTGCGGAATCATAGTTTGGAAAGGTTGACTCGAAAAAACATTGTAAAAATGATACCTATTAAAATGAATACTTGTGACAAAAGTGAGAGATAAATTGTATTTTATTGTCAAATTATACATTCTACAGCAAATAAGGGCAATAGACATTAGAGATATATGTAACTATTCAAACCATATTTACAGAAAAAATGTAAGTAAACAAAAATAAATGAACGAAATTAAAACTAAAAATCGCATACAAGCAGTTGTAAGCGCATCACACAACTTTTCCTTATCAGCCAATGATATTAATTCTGTGATTACATGTAAATTTTCTTTGATATCTCTGACTCGGATGTTGGAAATTTTTTGAGCATTAAGATTTGCATTTATATTATTGATGTCGTCGATATTACTAGGATGCCAGAAAAGTTTTGTGGATTCTTGAATGGAATTGTTGGTTTATCTGTCCTCTTCTCATCAGTCTTTAATCCTTAACTAGCCACGTTTATCAGAAAGAGAACCTTTTAAACAACAATTGTTCACTCAGTTATCGTATCTCTTTCAGACCAATAACTCTTAATATGAATTCAGAAAATTTTAAATACGTGTACTTTTGGGGCATTACTGGAAATAAAGATTTACTGGAGCGGCTGGTGCTCGAAAAATATGTGAAGAGGAGGGAGAGGATGTTGTGAATGAAAGGACTGCGGAACGTTGGTTTGGGCGTTTCAACAACGGCGACACCATCCTTGAAGATGAACCACGTTCTTTGCGCCCATCTGAGAGTAACATGGAGTCTACAGAAAGGGCAGTTTATGAAAATCCGTCAACCAGTACCTGCCAACTATCGGCTATTCCTGGGGTTCAGAAATATCCTGGCCTGGTCAATCGGAAGAGAGTTCTCCTGAAACAAGATAATGCTCGTCCTCATATCTGAATAATTCTGAATAAAATTGAACAACTTGATGGTCTAGAACTTCTACTACACCCTACATACAATTCTGACCTCGCCCCCTCTGACTATTCCTTTTTTTCGCTCAATGGCTCATTTTCTTCGGGAGAGGGGAGGGGGGGGAGGGGAGTACAGTTCAATAATCAGGTGGAAGTCGTGGAAGAAACGAGTTCTTTGGATCAAAAGAAAAAGACTGGTACTTGCCAGGTCTTCAAGAGTTGGCTGATAGGCGGCTCAAGACAGCCCAACATGAGGAGTTATATATTGAGGATTGAGCTGTAAGTTGTTATTTTTCAAATACAATTTCATTGTACTATACAAATCACTGACAAAACTTTTGTGTCAAATGTTGTAAAGTACAATGTGAACTGAGGCGAAAGAGGCTTATGAAAGGGAGCATTTTTATTCTGCAGATTTGTGTTGTTATTGGAATAAACAGATGCAGAATAAAATCAAAATCCTTGAATTGGAACCTTATTAGAAGTATTGATAACTAAATATAAAAAAATATATATTGAGCTTTGAATTTGAACAAATTTTGATGTCCGATATCTTTGGAAAAAATGTTGGCTTTTCAACCAATGACAACATTGGATAATTCTTTATTAAAAGCTGCAATGAATAGCAGATTTCAGATTTCTTCGCGAGGTCTACAGTTCAAAGAATTATTAGTTAAATACATAAGATAAGAAAAATTGAATAAATCTAAAATTCTTACAAAACACGATAATCCCTATGTAAAATATTTACAGTGACCCTAAGGAGTTCCGAGAAAAGCTAGGCTTTCCACCTATGGAAGGCAAAGCAGGAACTAATGAGAAATCCCAGATTATTTTGGGCCAAGGATCAAAGATGAATAAACTGGAAGACATTTTCAAAGATTTTAAAGACCCAATAAGTAATGATCTCATCAGGCTTGTGATTTATTTTCTGTCTTCTTCAACTATTACATCACACAATCCAAGAAATGAGTTATTCGAATCCAGTTCCTCTGCATTGTGCACAGAAGATATTTATTTGATAATTTGTAATTCATATTTTGTTACAAAAAGGAGAGTGAGTGCTCCATGCCTAAATAGGGATAAGTAAAAAGGAGGAAAGGATCATTTTGAAAAGAGATTTTTTAGTTTGTCTCTTCTTTCTCTTTATATAGCACGGTTTCCTGTGATACAGCAGAGCTAAGTAATTTTAAAACATTCATTTCAAGTTCGTCTGTGTATATAATATGTACACATATATGAAAACAACTAAAAACTTCTATCATCGTAAGAGATTATGTTTGATTAAGATCAATGTGGTTAATGGTCATATGGAAGTAACGAGAAAAAGGCGCTGATGTCTATTGTTATACACAAATCATATAAACCATAAAAGCCCCTGGTCCTGCCAGACCCATTTACGTTTAAGTGCTGTTGTGGTGAACAACATAATTGCATTCTTAATGATTCCAAGCAATAATTACTTGTTTCTCTCATTGTATTAAATATCTTTTGTGGTAGTTGCTAATGATCATCTCTCGTTTAAAAAACAAGGTGATATATTTTAGAATTCGTTATTTGTAAATGAAATTTAAAAATCATATGAATGGAATTATAAATATAGTACCATGTTATAAAATAACAAGATAAATTGCAATTTATATTAGATATATGTATTTAGACCATTTTAAATAAAGTGGCACTTTTGAAGTTAAAATTTCTTGAATTTTTTTTCGTAATTCCGTTCTTAGTCAAATTAGAAGTATTGCTAAGACATATACTTCTGAACACCTACATGTAGCTCATTTGTCAATTTTTAGATTCCTGAAATAGTGACAGGCACTTTAAGACATCGTGCCCTCCATATTAGAAAATTTATTTTCCGAATAACTATGGGTTACCAACAGAAATAAACAATCTAAAAGTTTAATTCATCGTTTTTATTAATATTTGAAAAGTGAGAAACATTTAAAAATGTTAAACATTTTCAAGATTGTAGGGCTCCGGGACCAGTCCCAGTAGGCCCTCTAGGGTAAATATGACAGATATATATTTACTTAATTATATATTACGTTACAGTATTAAAATCCTGTGCTTTACCATATAATTCAATTACGTTACCGACAGGTAATGAAAATGAAATAAACAATACCTAAAAATAAAGAACAATCATTATAAAAATGTTATTAGTGTTTCACAAAATTTTATTTCGCTTTATTATTACTATTGTATTTTTTATTTTTATTTTCAGCGTTGATAGTATATATGTGTTTAATATATATAAGTTGTTTAAATTTCACTAATCAAAATTTATTTCAAAAAGTAAAATATAGATTGGCATGCTGGTCAAAAACGATATAACAAAAATTGTTACCGATCAATAAAATAAGATAAATTATGAAGTAATCGTAAATCAAATTAGTTATTTAGAAAAAATAAGTAATAAATAGTCTGAAATTCGAATTAGAACATCAATACAATTTATGATTAATGAGAGAGAAATTTTGGAAAAAATAAATTATTAATAATAATAATTTAATTGGATTACTAAACCTTCCTTGATATGCTCTGTTACTAAGTTTAGTCTAAATGAGCACATGTTTTAAGTGTATTGCTAAACCTTCGTCGAACTAAAATTATTCAACAAGAAATGCGTTACAAGTTTTAAGAAAGGACATCCTACTGATGAGATATTACTGACCACAGAAGCATATCCCATGATTGACAAAGGAAAGTTTGAAACTGAACTGAAAATATTCTATTGAAGGTCTGATATGCGTGAATATTGTAACTTAATTGAGCTACTATAAATCTCAAAAGGAAAATAATCTAGATGATGATCTTATTGATTACGAAACTGATAAAAATTCTCTTGACTGTTCCCATGACTGCCTCAGAGGTAGAACGCTGCTTTTCGACATAGAATATTTTCTAAGAAGCAGTAGACTTTGGAAAGACTAAATGCGCAGCGCTTTCAATGGAGAAAGATTTATTAAGTTGTCATTCAGAGATTAAGAATAACATTATTTATCTTTTTAAACAAAGGCTAAACATTTTCCTGAACAGCAGCCCCCACTAATTTTATCTGCGAGCCGCCACTGAATCGCCCTGAACTATTCAACAAATAGCTAGCGAATATGCAGTCAATAATAAATCTTGGTCAGATATAAATGCCATAACGTGTTATTAACTTACTTGTATTCATTAAAGAAAAGAGGACAAATTTTAGTCCCGGCAATTTTGGCTAAGTTTTTATTCATTAATAATCAATTAAAATAATGCTGGTTTTGCGGTTTATTAACTGATATTAATTTCTATAATAGAAGTTAGTTTGTAGGTATAGGTTTATCGCACTGAGTCGGGAATTTTTTAAATTGTAAATACCACATATCTTTCATTATTTTGTTTTATTTATTTAATCACTCAACATTTGACCTTCATGGTAGTCTATCATCGCGGCTACAGTGATCTGAGTAATTGAATCTGAGTGATCTGGTTTTTGAAATGATAATGATAAGCTTATGACATTCTGATCATGCATGAATAGGGCATACAAAATAAACAAGTGAAAGAAGGAAGAGAAGGAACAAAAATATGAAAAAAAAATCTTAAATGAACTGAATAAATTAGTGAACATATCCTTATTAATAGTTAAGCAATAAAATCACTAATGATTGAATAATAAATTAGATTAAAATATTGTGTAGTACATCTATATATTAATGGAGTAATCCTATCGTACCGATTACTCCATCTAAATGCACTGCAGGGGCAAAATACATATATAATTGAATAGATATTGTCTTGCAGATGCTCAAAAAAACAAAAATTACCGAAATCAGACCATTATTAAAACATGTTTTCCTTGGACTGTAGCGCCAAAATAGCTCTAACGATTTTGATGAAATTTGCCTAAAGTCTTCTCCTCAATGCCTATTAACTATTCATACATGTATTAACCAGTTAGAGAGCTACTGGTAGTCTGCCACTGCACAGTGGAAACCATGGTTCGTAGCAGCGTGAGGTTGGATGACCCCTCTTGGCTATCTAAGCTACGGCAAGCAATAAATGTCTGAGAGTAGCGGCCATCGCCATCAGTAGAGGGATTTTAGGGGAGCTGGTGCACCGATAGGAGCAGCCAATCAGAAGCCAGCATTTGGTCACGTGACCTATGGCGGGAAATTTGAATTTGAATTTTTGCCTCGACCTAACCTTAACTGCCACGTGGTCTTGCCTCGACCCTATCTTAACCACCACGTGGTCTCACCACGACCTAACCTTAACTATTAGGCCCCGCCCCTTTTTAGTCACGTGACCCTTATGCCCCGCCCCCATTTAGTCACGTGACCCGCAGCGCATCCTGGTCTACGCTCCGCCCGCACATTTTAGTCACGTGATTCAGTCACGTGACCCGAGGAACCTCCTGACCTATACTCCGCCCACAAGATTTACCCTCTCCACCCATTGAAGGGTTCGGTACCCACGTTATAGAGCATGAGTGTACCCGACCGCCATTTTTCCATGTTTTCTTACACCGCCATTTTGTTTTTCTACTGTTTGAGAGACTTGAGGTTTTGTTGAAAGGTTAGGTACCCACCTTATAGAGCATGAGTGTGCCCGACCGCCATTTTGTTTTTCTACAGTTTGAGAGACTTGAGGTTTTGTTGAAGGGTTAGGTACCCAGCTTATTGGGCATGAGTGTACCCGGCCGCCATTTTGTTTTTTCTTACACCACCATTTTGTTTTTCTACCGTTTGAGAGACTTGAGGTTTTGCTGAAGGGTTAGGTACCCACCTTATAGTCTGTAACCTTCCCAACGGTTATATAATCATAACCTAAACGATGAAGGGTCAGATATCCACTTTATAGTATGTAACCTCCCCTGCGGTTATATAATCGTAACCTATACAACGAAGGGTCAGTTACCCACTTTATAGTCTGTAACCTCCCCAACGGTTATATAATCATAACCTATACGATGAAGGGTCAGGTACCCACTTTATAGTCTGTAACCTCCCCAACGGTTATATAACCATAACCTATACGATGAAGGGTCAGGCACCCTCTTTATACTCTGTAACCTTCTCAAAGGTTACATAACCTTTACATTGTTTTCATGTTTGTGCAACCTTCTCAATGTTTGCATAACCTTTACAATATGTAACTGTATCAACATGTAAACAGGTTGCATCTTGTATAGACAAGTTGGATTATGTCCAGGTGAAATACAAATATGGACCTTGAACTGTTTATCTCTAAAACATAAATAAATGGTAGGGCTTCCTAATATTTGAATAGCTTTTGGACTTTGAACTGGTAATCCTTAAAACACAAATAAATAGTAGGGTCCCATATTCCTACAAAAGCTTTTGGACTTTGAGCTCTTAATACTCTATCTTTACTTATCTCGCTGAAACATAAACAAAACAACTTTTCAATATACTACGTATTTTTAATATCTGATAGTATAAATAATGGTCTTATAAGGATTAACTTTTAATCCCTAAAATATATCGACGAATCGAATCGACTGTGTCACGCTGGACAATTGATTTAATTATAATCAACAAACCTGGCTCGTAATTGCACTCGAATCAGTCCTCGCCATGTTTTCGAGTCCTTTCTGCTACTCTCGGATGTCCTCGGAGCCGTACGAGACTGTTCGCTCTCATCGAGGTAGTGGGTGACACTCGCTCTTCTTCGTGTGTACTCGGATCTCACTACGATCTCCCCTAACTCTATTTATCACCTGTTTATAACACTAACACAATTCCTAAAATATATCGACGAATCGAAACGACTGTATCACGCTGGCCAAAGAGGTTATACCTTTACACAGCTTTGAAATATTTTCAAAATACACGAGTCGATATTAATAACAACGAACACGATGCAGTAAATTTTAATTGATGAATATAAATTAATCATTAATTCATACTCGAACTTTAAACAACTTTTCAATGTTCTACGTATTTTTAATCTCTGATTTTATAATCGATGGACTTACAAATTTACAAATATATCGATAAATCGAAACGACGGTATCACGCTAGTCAAAGAGATTATACCTTTTCATAGCTTTGAAATGTTTTCAAAGTACACGAGTCGGTATTAATAACTACGAACACGATGAAGTAAATTTTAATTGATGAATATTAATTAATCATTAATTCATGTTCAACTTTTATACGTACACAAAACAACTTTTTAATCTTCTATGTATTTTTAATCTCTGATTGTATAATCAATGGACTTACAAATTTAGAAATATATCGACAAATTCGAAAGGACTGTATCAAGCTGGCCAAAGAGGTTGCACCTTTTCATAGCTTTGAAATGTTTTCAAAGTACACGAGTTGGCATTGACAACTTCGAATACGATGCAGTAAATTTTAATTAATGAATATTAATTAATCATTAATTAATACTAATTCTTAATCCTGTAACAGCTTTTGGTCCTTGAGCTGTTAATACCAAAGTATAAAGAATGATTTAGGACTTCCGCTAAAAAGTAAACAAATTTAGCTTTCGCAATAATGCTCTATCTCTTAATCCTTCCTTTAAAAGTAAACAATGGACTTTGAACTATTAATCCTCTATCATTACTCATCTCGCTGAAACATAAACAAAACAACTTTTTAATCTTATGTGTATTTTTATTTTCTCATAGTATAAACTATTAAAACGCCGTAAAAGAATTAAATATTAAATCCTTAAAGTTTTTTTATCATTTACAAACAATGATAAAGAGCCTTTTAATCATTTCATAATATCTGGATAGATGACGTCATTATTATTAGCTAAAGTTTTGTACCTTTTTCAGTTCTCAATGTTTACATTTTATGCAATTTTTCCAAATTTTTACCTTTACCTACCTATTTCTTTTTTAAATTTTCTATAACCTCCTCAATGTTTATACATTTTCTGTCCGCTAGGGCGCAGCATCTTACTCCACTCGGGAATTTTCCTGGCTAGTTTACATAATGTTCTCAATGTCTATGATTTATGCAACCTTCCCAATGTTTACATTTACCTATCTATTTGTTTACGTTTTCTTTAACCTTCCCAATATTTAAATTTTATGTAAATATAGTCTTCTCAATTGATTTTTTGCCTTTCCTAAATTGTTTTTCCCCTTTTCTGAACTTGATTTAATTATAATTAACTACCCTGGTTCCTAATTGCACTCGTATCAGACCTTGCGATATCATCGGCTCCTTTCGGCTACTCTCGGATACCCTCGGAGCAGAGCGGCCGGGCCCCGATCATTGTCCTCGGTGACGCTCGTTCGTCCTCGTTTTTCCTCGGGCCCCCACCTCGATCTCCCTAATCTGCCTTAGGGGGTTCCCGATTCTAGAATAACCGAACTCCTCCGGCCTCATATGATCATCCAGAATCACTAGGAAAAATTTGAAAAAATCTCCTCTTCTCACCTGGACTTCTTCTCTAACGGTTCCAACCATTCATTTTACTCAGCACGTAGAGGTCTCTCGTCTGCGTACCCCTTGATCAACTATAAATATTTACATTTTTCATAACTTGAAGTCCCATAATTTTAGTGGTTTTTAGTAATTTTAGCGGTTTTTATTGATTTTTAGTTATTTCTCATCAACTTCTAGCGGTAAAATACAATTCGACAATAATACCATGCTTAATGTTTGACCGAATCCATCATTTTCTTTTACATTATTGATAATATCCTTTGAGTAGGTCTTTTACTGCTTAGACTTCGATCTCTAATTTTTAACATAGCTTTATATTTTTAGTATATTTTAACCAATTTTAGATATTATTTTTTTGTTTTTATAATTGATTTTGCCCGTTACTTTATTGATTTTAGTAAATTTTTAATGATTTTAGAAATAAAAAAAAATTTTATTAGCAAATATTTGTATATAATACTGTTTTGAGATGATGTATTATCTGTAGTTGATATTATTTGAGAATGCTGATGTAAGATGTGCTATATTTGGTCCCCATTTGTATGATATTATGTTGTTTGTTTTGTTTTTTTCACTTCTAATAATGACCGAATTGGCGAAACGTTGACTGATCAAATATTTTCTGCTGTTTAAGAGATTCAAATCTTTATTCAGGATTCTTCCAGAAATATACTGATAATTTAGAAATATTCATATTAACCCTTCTCCATACTCGCTTCATAATTCAAATTATTTGATTTCTTTCATGAAATAATAACTATTTATTAGATATTTCTATATCGTCTCCGGGTCAAAATGTCTTGTTTTGTGCAGGTGACTGTCAATATTAGAATGTTTAGCATGATCGGATTATAGATAATACTAAAATTAACTTATATGAGCACAATCGTGGTAGTTATAGCACAATTATGACCACACTTTTTCCCAAAAATACCAAACGTTCGCCTATGAGGCACCACTATCAGTACTTGTTTCCTCATCGAAGTTTGTTTATCGATTAATCAACAATCAGTTCAATCAATTTTGACGAGTCCATCTTGCTTTTGCACACTAACTTTCTGTTGGACAGAACATTTATGGACTTCACCAGGATGAGAACCATTGTTAAGAGGTGTTTCATAGCACCCTAGGATTTTAAAATGAGTAGCCGATAGAGGGAAAATGAGGTAGTTCGAGCACAATGCTGATCACACTTTCTACGAAGAATAGCATCAGGTCTCGTCTATGAGACATTTTTTCCCAGTTACTTTCGCCTTGCCGAGGTGTGTTTATTGGTAAACACAGCAATCACATACTAGATTTTATTTGTTTTTATTAGATTGATATTTATTTTTTTATTAAGAGGCGGAAGCTGGACCTCATTAAGACTCCAATATCTTTTGGTAATCAACTCCAATCAATCCAAAATGTTAAATATTTCCTCGAAAAAACATAAATTTAACGGAAGGCATTAGATCCGTCCTCATTTCATAATTCAAATTGTTTGATATCTTTCATGAAATGATAACTATTTATTAGATATTTCTATATCGTCTCCAGATCAAAATGTCTTGTTTTGTGTGGGTGACTGTAAATATTATAATGTTTACCATCATCAAATGACAGATAATATTAACAGTGACTAATATGAACAAAATCGTGGTAATTAGATTCTGATCACAGTTTCCTCCAAAAATACCATAAGTTCGTCTGTAGGCACCTCTACTAGTACCTGTTCCCTCATCGAAGTTTGTTTATCAATAAATCAACAATCAGTTCAATCAATCTTGCTTTAAGACTCCAATATCTTTTGGTAATCGGCTCGAATAAACTCATAATATTAAATATTACCCCGAAAAGACAGAAATTTAACAGCAGGCATTAGTCACTTTCTGAAAAGTTATACGAGCTGCGGACATTACATGTGACTATAATCCAAGAGTCATGCCCTGGATAAATTCTACTGTCATAATATTAATCATGGATGGATAACCTTAGTAGTTGAGCTCCTCTAAATACTACACTCTTAATACGAATATAAAATTTTTAATCCAATTTATCACTTTTGCAGAGGAAGTACTGAAGTATATCGATGATTATTAAAACTATCAACACAACTGCATGCGAATCTGCTGACCTCTATTGTCTGTTTTAAGACTTAATGGTATGGGATGGTCAGAGATGGTTTGAGATGGTTAAGAGTGGTTTGGGGTGGTCAGACATGGTTGGAGATTATTTTAAACCATCTCCAACCATGTCTGACCACCCCAAACCACTCTTAACCATCTCAAATCATCTCTGACCATCCCATACCATCGCTAACCATCTCAAACCATGTCTGAACATCCCTAAATCATCCTATACCACATTCCTGATCATCCGTTACCCTCCATCACTACCTCAAGCCATACCTTGAACATACCGATCTACACCCCCTCGTGTGACATGAAAGCTTAATAATAGCTCTTAAAACAGACAATAGAGGTCAGCAGATTCGCATGCAGTTGTGTTGATAGTTTTAATAATCATCGATATACTTCAGTACTTCCCACGATTTTGTTCATATTAGTCACTGTTAATATTATCTGTCATTTGATGATGGTAAACATTATAATATTTACAGTCACCCACACAAAACAAGACATTTTGATCTGGAGACGATATAGAAATATCTAATAAATAGTTATCATTTCATGAAAGATATCAAACAATTTGAATTATGAAATGAGGACGGATCTAATGCCTTCCGTTAAATTTATGTTTTTTCGAGGAAATATTTAACATTTTGGATTGATTGGAGTTGATTACCAAAAGATATTGGAGTCTTAATGAGGTCCAGCTTCCGCCTCTTAATAAAAAAATAAATATCAATCTAATAAAAACAAATAAAATCTAGTATGTGATTGCTGTGTTTACCAATAAACACACCTCGGCAAGGCGAAAGTAACTGGGAAAAAATGTCTCATAGACGAGACCTGATGCTATTCTTCGTAGAAAGTGTGATCAGCATTGTGCTCGAACTACCTCATTTTCCCTCTATCGGCTACTCATTTTAAAATCCTAGGGTGCTATGAAACACCTCTTAACAATGGTTCTCATCCTGGTGAAGTCCATAAATGTTCTGTCCAACAGAAAGTTAGTGTGCAAAAGCAAGATGGACTCGTCAAAATTGATTGAACTGATTGTTGATTAATCGATAAACAAACTTCGATGAGGAAACAAGTACTGATAGTGGTGCCTCATAGGCGAACGTTTGGTATTTTTGGGAAAAAGTGTGGTCATAATTGTGCTATAACTACCACGATTGTGCTCATATAAGTTAATTTTAGTATTATCTATAATCCGATCATGCTAAACATTCTAATATTGACAGTCACCTGCACAAAACAAGACATTTTGACCCGGAGACGATATAGAAATATCTAATAAATAGTTATTATTTCATGAAAGAAATCAAATAATTTGAATTATGAAGCGAGTATGGAGAAGGGTTAATATGAATATTTCTAAATTATCAGTATATTTCTGGAAGAATCCTGAATAAAGATTTGAATCTCTTAAACAGCAGAAAATATTTGATCAGTCAACGTTTCGCCAATTCGGTCATTATTAGAAGTGAAAAAAACAAAACAAACAACATAATATCATACAAATGGGGACCAAATATAGCACATCTTACATCAGCATTCTCAAATAATATCAACTACAGATAATACATCATCTCAAAACAGTATTATATACAAATATTTGCTAATAAAATTTTTTTTTATTTCTAAAATCATTAAAAATTTACTAAAATCAATAAAGTAACGGGCAAAATCAATTATAAAAACAAAAAAATAATATCTAAAATTGGTTAAAATATACTAAAAATATAAAGCTATGTTAAAAATTAGAGATCGAAGTCTAAGCAGTAAAAGACCTACTCAAAGGATATTATCAATAATGTAAAAGAAAATGATGGATTCGGTCAAACATTAAGCATGGTATTATTGTCGAATTGTATTTTACCGCTAGAAGTTGATGAGAAATAACTAAAAATCAATAAAAACCGCTAAAATTACTAAAAACCACTAAAATTATGGGACTTCAAGTTATGAAAAATGTAAATATTTATAGTTGATCAAGGGGTACGCAGACGAGAGACCTCTACGTGCTGAGTAAAATGAATGGTTGGAACCGTTAGAGAAGAAGTCCAGGTGAGAAGAGGAGATTTTTTCAAATTTTTCCTAGTGATTCTGGATGATCATATGAGGCCGGAGGAGTTCGGTTATTCTAGAATCGGGAACCCCCTAAGGCAGATTAGGGAGATCGAGGTGGGGGCCCGAGGAAAAACGAGGACGAACGAGCGTCACCGAGGACAATGATCGGGGCCCGGCCGCTCTGCTCCGAGGGTATCCGAGAGTAGCCGAAAGGAGCCGATGATATCGCAAGGTCTGATACGAGTGCAATTAGGAACCAGGGTAGTTAATTATAATTAAATCAAGTTCAGAAAAGGGGAAAAACAATTTAGGAAAGGCAAAAAATCAATTGAGAAGACTATATTTACATAAAATTTAAATATTGGGAAGGTTAAAGAAAACGTAAACAAATAGATAGGTAAATGTAAACATTGGGAAGGTTGCATAAATCATAGACATTGAGAACATTATGTAAACTAGCCAGGAAAATTCCCGAGTGGAGTAAGATGCTGCGCCCTAGCGGACAGAAAATGTATAAACATTGAGGAGGTTATAGAAAATTTAAAAAAGAAATAGGTAGGTAAAGGTAAAAATTTGGAAAAATTGCATAAAATGTAAACATTGAGAACTGAAAAAGGTACAAAACTTTAGCTAATAATAATGACGTCATCTATCCAGATATTATGAAATGATTAAAAGGCTCTTTATCATTGTTTGTAAATGATAAAAAAACTTTAAGGATTTAATATTTAATTCTTTTACGGCGTTTTAATAGTTTATACTATGAGAAAATAAAAATACACATAAGATTAAAAAGTTGTTTTGTTTATGTTTCAGCGAGATGAGTAATGATAGAGGATTAATAGTTCAAAGTCCATTGTTTACTTTTAAAGGAAGGATTAAGAGATAGAGCATTATTGCGAAAGCTAAATTTGTTTACTTTTTAGCGGAAGTCCTAAATCATTCTTTATACTTTGGTATTAACAGCTCAAGGACCAAAAGCTGTTACAGGATTAAGAATTAGTATTAATTAATGATTAATTAATATTCATTAATTAAAATTTACTGCATCGTATTCGAAGTTGTCAATGCCAACTCGTGTACTTTGAAAACATTTCAAAGCTATGAAAAGGTGCAACCTCTTTGGCCAGCTTGATACAGTCCTTTCGAATTTGTCGATATATTTCTAAATTTGTAAGTCCATTGATTATACAATCAGAGATTAAAAATACATAGAAGATTAAAAAGTTGTTTTGTGTACGTATAAAAGTTGAACATGAATTAATGATTAATTAATATTCATCAATTAAAATTTACTTCATCGTGTTCGTAGTTATTAATACCGACTCGTGTACTTTGAAAACATTTCAAAGCTATGAAAAGGTATAATCTCTTTGACTAGCGTGATACCGTCGTTTCGATTTATCGATATATTTGTAAATTTGTAAGTCCATCGATTATAAAATCAGAGATTAAAAATACGTAGAACATTGAAAAGTTGTTTAAAGTTCGAGTATGAATTAATGATTAATTTATATTCATCAATTAAAATTTACTGCATCGTGTTCGTTGTTATTAATATCGACTCGTGTATTTTGAAAATATTTCAAAGCTGTGTAAAGGTATAACCTCTTTGGCCAGCGTGATACAGTCGTTTCGATTCGTCGATATATTTTAGGAATTGTGTTAGTGTTATAAACAGGTGATAAATAGAGTTAGGGGAGATCGTAGTGAGATCCGAGTACACACGAAGAAGAGCGAGTGTCACCCACTACCTCGATGAGAGCGAACAGTCTCGTACGGCTCCGAGGACATCCGAGAGTAGCAGAAAGGACTCGAAAACATGGCGAGGACTGATTCGAGTGCAATTACGAGCCAGGTTTGTTGATTATAATTAAATCAATTGTCCAGCGTGACACAGTCGATTCGATTCGTCGATATATTTTAGGGATTAAAAGTTAATCCTTTTAAGACCATTATTTATACTATCAGATATTAAAAATACGTAGTATATTGAAAAGTTGTTTTGTTTATGTTTCAGCGAGATAAGTAAAGATAGAGTATTAAGAGCTCAAAGTCCAAAAGCTTTTGTAGGAATATGGGACCCTACTATTTATTTGTGTTTTAAGGATTACCAGTTCAAAGTCCAAAAGCTATTCAAATATTAGGAAGCCCTACCATTTATTTATGTTTTAGAGATAAACAGTTCAAGGTCCATATTTGTATTTCACCTGGACATAATCCAACTTGTCTATACAAGATGCAACCTGTTTACATGTTGATACAGTTACATATTGTAAAGGTTATGCAAACATTGAGAAGGTTGCACAAACATGAAAACAATGTAAAGGTTATGTAACCTTTGAGAAGGTTACAGAGTATAAAGAGGGTGCCTGACCCTTCATCGTATAGGTTATGGTTATATAACCGTTGGGGAGGTTACAGACTATAAAGTGGGTACCTGACCCTTCATCGTATAGGTTATGATTATATAACCGTTGGGGAGGTTACAGACTATAAAGTGGGTAACTGACCCTTCGTTGTATAGGTTACGATTATATAACCGCAGGGGAGGTTACATACTATAAAGTGGATATCTGACCCTTCATCGTTTAGGTTATGATTATATAACCGTTGGGAAGGTAACAAGGAAAACATGTGGGCGGAGCATATACCGGAGGGTTCAAAGGGTCACGAGACTGGATCACGTGACTAAAATGTGCGGGCGGAGCGTAGACCAGGATGCGCTGCGGGTAAGGGTCACGTGACTAAAAAGGGGCGGGGCCTAATAGTTAAGGTTAGGTCGAGGTGAGACCACGTGGTGGTTAAGATAGGGTAGAGGCAAGACCACGTGGCAGTTAAGGTTAGGTCGAGGCAAAAATTCAAATTCAAATTTCCCGCCATAGGTCACGTGACCAAATGCTGGCTTCTGATTGGATGCTCCTATCGGTGCACCAGCTCCCCTAAAATCCCTCTACTGCCATCGCGCGGGCAAAAATTATGGTCTGCAGTGCCAACAGAAAAAAACATACAGTACGGTTTGATAATTATCCCGCTGATTTGTTGTTCTGTCTACCTTAGTTGGAGTTTGTCAGGAGGTTAAACACCACGATGTTTTCTGCTCATTTTGTATAAATAAATCACAAAACTAAAATAATATTGTTTTCTGGTTGAATTTCGACACTGTTCATAAATGCATAAATATCATACTAGGTATTTATAACCAATGAAAATCAGTAAGGAAAACTGAATTGTTCTAGTACAGAGACGAACCACATATGTAGGACACCTTAGAATTCTCAAGGGTTTTTGGAAAGGGAAAACCAATTGCTAAAGAAAATCAAATGGGTGAACAATTAATGAATAATGATCTAGACGATAAAATAAAATTATAAGAGGATAATTTGAGAAATAAATAATTAAAAATACAGAATATGTGAACAATAACAAAATCCTTAAAGGATATGTACTCCTCATTTTTATCTGAATGGGATTGGGTTCTAAATGACTCAGAAAGGAATTATTATTTCATCGCTAGGGATAATAGTTGAAATGGAATTATTGTCAAAAAGTTAAAGCAATAGTTCAAGGGTGTGCAAAGCAGATTCTTGTGATATTTTAAGTATTTTTCTCATTTAATTTTTTCAGAGAAATGACTGTTTATATTTCAGTGTCATTTTAAATAAGTTAAATAACTGACTCTCATTTTAATTATTTTTTCAAGAGAGATAATGGAATATGATACTATAGAAACAGGGACAGAGATGTGAATTGGCCATAAGATATGTCATTCTTTATTTATGGACACGGGTTGCTTTTTATTTCCTCAGATAGAGCCTGCTGAAAAAAAAACACCAGAGGCTTCCAAGATCATTTGTTTCTGTGACAGTGCGCTAGTCCGTGTGTTAGCCGGTCACTCAGTTGGCATACTTCCGTAGGTGCGTACACTGAAAACAAGCTAATATTTATGAATTTACCCTTCAATCTCATCCTGCATATCCTTTCATTTATTGGTTCAAACAGAAGCAAACTTTTTCTAATTTTACCAGTAATCATAAATCCTGTTCCATATTTTCCAAATATTTCATTGTCCCCACTGTGTAATACTGTATATTTCTTTTTATCAATTCTGCCTTTTCCTCTCCACCAAATCTCCTGTAGTGCAAATGCGTCAAATTTAAAATTAAGCATCTGCTCCGCAACCTCTGCCATTTTTCCAGCCTGGAGCATGGTACGCACATTCCATGCATAAATTACCATTTCCAAATTCCGTTGTCTTTGTCCACTAATCACATTCACTTTCTTTTGTCTTAGGGTTTCTGAAAAATAGAATGTTTTCCGAGTTAGGGCTTAGGCCCCAGTCAGATTATACCGCAAAAAATATAGAAAACCAACAAGGTGAGAGAATGACGAAAAAAAAAAACTTGAACACGTAATTTAGGCTTCTGCTTTGAATATTTTTGATTCTAAAACTATAAGTGATTTCGTGTCATATATTTAGATGGTTATCTTTGGAAGTTACAGATGTTTCAAAATTTTAATCACATTGTAAATTGCCCGTTAAGAGAGTCGAGTTCGTACATAGTGAGGAAATGACATATTCATCAGCAAATCTTTTTTTTCTTTCAATATAATGAATTTTTTATCTGGAATTTAATTGAAATTGATAAATCAAGTATTGAAACATATCGTAATTTTTATTCCACTCCAAATACAAGAATGGGAAGTGGCATTCACCAATGGACATTGATCGGCCTGTTCTATGAGAATGACCCTAAAGCACATGATTAACTGGGTACCCTCTCCTTTGTGAAGAACACCTGGGACGCAAGACCACACTGGGTCAGGTGGTAGGACGTGCTCCAAAGGACTTCCACTTTCTTCTGCTCTTCGAGGTACATTCTGTGGGGACTACGTGATGTGGAAGGCTATAACAATCTCCTGGCCTCATGTAATCGCTACATTATTCCTTGACAGCCTGTACATCCGATCTCAACAATTTATTGCATTTTTTTTAACGAAGTTTATGATGAATTGCTCTCACTGTCAGATATACATTACAGTTAGTGATATCAGTTCATTTTATTTTTTAATTTAATTGAAACATTGGTCCTTATTACGTAAGAGCTGCATCAACCATTCGTTAACTGAAATATTCATTCTACATTGTGGTTTTGTAATTACCATTGGAGCCCAGTTGACATATTTTTTTCTAGAAGTTTGCACAAAGTGTTTGTTAAAGCAAGTGAATAAAAAATTTAATAAATTTTAAATATAAAAATATATTAAAATCAATGAATATTTATTATAAAATGCATCGATTTAGGAAGATAGGAAGCCTTCAGGCTTCTACATGTCTTTATTCGCATAGTAACATTTTTGACAATCAATCATGCAAAAATTAAATTGTTTAAGATATCCATTTAGTATGCTAATGATCCTCTATGTGTAAATATCTGTATTCAACAGATAAATAAATATTCATTAGTTAGACTCATTTCCTCAATGATGGCTTAAAGTAAAATTTAAGCTTAATTCTTATTTAAAATTTATTTTAATAAGAATATTATTATTTAATTAAAAAGCAGAAGATTAATATACAGACAATGAAATTCAATAATGTAAATAATTTTGAAATGAGCTAACATAGTGAGATATATCTAGTTACAAATTAACATCTATATAATCATACATACAGTTGTATAGTATAATATTACATTGTTAACTAATTTTATATAAATGATATGTTATAGATAAACAAATTTTAATTATAGAAAAATTGTCAAAAACGTCAATATGTGAATAAAGACATATAGAAGCCTGAAAGCATATCATTGATCTTCTTAACTCGGTACGTTTTTAAATAAATATTCATTGATTTTAATATATCTGTATATATTTAAAATGTATTATAGTTTTTTTTATTGTTTTTCTTCAAAAAACATTTTGTGCAAATTGCTAGAAAAAATAATGTCAACTAGGCTCCAATGGTACTTAAAAGAAACACAATTAACTTCCTCAATGGCAAAGTGGCTTTAGGAAAGAACGAAGCACGTTAAATAATATAATTAAATTGGAATCCGACATATTGCATGTCTTCAAAAATAAACAGCATATATTGGCGGTTTTCCTAGATATTGAAAACGCTATTAACTCAACTCTATTTATATAAATATCATTTGAATGTAATTTATTAAAAATACGATATAAGCTTCTCTTATAAATTCTAATATAAGAGAAGCTTTATCTATAAATTCTTCTATAAATTCTTAAGTCTTCTTTTTTTTCAATTTTCCATAACTGTAATAATAATCTCCACAGCGGTAGATTGGCTGTTGGTAATCTCAAACTAAACATTATGTCAGTCGCGAGGAAGAATAGGCCTTAGCTTTCAGTTGTTTTACACTGTATGTCCATACATATACATAAACTGTGAATGTCGATCCCTCATCCATAGCCTTTTCATTTATATCCTGGCTATAATTATCCCTTTGTTCTTTGAGTTTGTTCTTTGTCTGTACAATTATAGAAAATCTATGAGTGTACATTACAGTCGGCAAGCATACAAAAATGCAACATATATATTCATACTCATCGGTTTGAAAGGTTTTTCTTTTATGTTTACTGAAGTAGAGTTTTATTGGGATAAGGTTTACGGCAATAGATGTCTGAGACCAAAAAACCCTGATTCTAAAAGTATAAGAAGCATCCTTCCACGAGATTTTGAGATCCATTTTGCAGACAGCTATTGCACTTAGGCTGAATTTCTGCATGCGATAAATATCGGAGGATATCGTTCGGTAATATAAATTATCACGCGTTATGAACATAATTGAAACAAACAGTTCTATTTACGCACTGCTATAAAATATTGGACGATTATCGTTGTGCTGAGAAAAACCACACGACATGTCTTAGTAAACGCAACGATAAACTATCGAATGCGTTCTATATGGTCATATTTCTATACGGTCTTACCTACTCCACTATTCGACCTCACTTTTAGCTAAGATCACTCATCCACTTGCTTGGGAAACCCGACTTTTGGCCGGCTAGATTGGGGAAATATTGCGTGCGTCGATCGTCCTGACCACACTCTAAAAAATAAATAAAAATTACCTAAATGGAAGCATTGATAGCAAAGATACAACATATTAGACTTACCGATAGTACCAAATATATCATTGATTTTACAATTTCTTTTTTTTATATCGAAAACGGCTTTAACGATTGTGATAAAACTTGCCGAAAGTTTTTTCCTTAAAGCCCTTAAGCTTTTCACATGTTGTACATCACCGTGAAAATGTAAGACAAACGGTTATAATGAAAATAAAACTTTATTTCCCCATAACTCCTCAAGGAGTGTGCATTATATGGTAAATTAAGTGCAGAATCATGTGTAAGGTAATTAAAAAAAAATGTTAATCGGACCAGTATTAGCAAAGATCCGTATCCCATAAGGACTACAAATCTAGACCCCAAATGGAGTGCCGGGTGCGTCCCAAAGCAGAAGGATTCGACCGAACTATCCTGTTCTCAACAATTCGCTCTGTAATAATTTAATTTAATAATATTAACGTAGAAATTATTAACTTCTACTTTTATATATTTTAATGGAAATTAAATGAAAACTTTTAAAATTATTTTTAAGCTTGACAAACCGTTTCATTGAAGTTTTGATTAGACTTTTAACAGCTTATTTCAAATTACAACTTTTCCTATATTTAACTTATATTATAAAGTTCTAAGTACAAAAAAATAAAAGTACTTTATATTTCCGACATGAGACTATTTTTATCTGATGGAAGTCCTGCGGTGGGGTGAATGTCAATAATCCACGCGCGTGCTTGCCCCTTCGATTGTTGATAAACTTTGATGCAATTATCTACGAAAACATCATGAAGGGATGAATATTGTGTAGCATAATATTAACTAACCGTATTCCAAAATTCAAAACAAGACAAAGTACACTAATCGAAAACACACAATGTTTCCCCAGCCGAGATAAGGGGGATAATATTTAGCTTTGGCAACACCCCGCAGCACATACGGGTGCTCGAAAAGCATTAAATCCAGATCGGGCGCAGATTTAAAAGGCATATATTACCCTGGAAATACCCATCCCTGTATTTATTTTATTTTTTGTTTGCATGTTGCCCTTTTAAAACGACATGCATACATCAGAGGGTGGATTCCGGGAATGCTATCTCAACTGGAATATATCACATTGATTAGATTCGAATTTATTAGCGGTACCCTTGGAACCTGCTGGAGGCTGCGAGAACTGGAGCCAACTTTTTCGAGAACTGGCGATGAAAAAGGTAGCCTCAATTTGTGCCGTATCAATGGCAGATAAACAAGGCGTACTTGGATCAGTGCCATAACGGCTGGGAATGAAATATGCCATCCGGATTATATGATCCTCTGTTACTCAAATCTGTTTAGGCATTTCCTAACTCCTTTCTAATATGTTCAGATTGATTTGGATATACCGAATTGAAATTCAATAGATTTACGTGTTATATATCTTACTAGTTGATTACCTCTCCCTCGTACGTGAATGATAACAATGAGCATGGTTCTGAGCATTACCAAGGAAGCAAGAGAAGGGCTTTTATCGTCTATTTGACCATTCTTAGCTTTTTAATATTTTTAATTATGTTTATGGTTATCTATGTCAGTAACTATGTAATGCCTTAAAAAGCGGCAAGCAAACGGTTTTTAAGTGTGGTTTTAACGGAAAACCTGGTAAAACTATGTTGGGTGTCTATTCCTTTGGGCCATTGAGAAAGGAACTGTTGAATATCCTGATTCCGGATCGCCCACGTACTGCAAAACAATCCTGACAAGCTGGATTCTGCCCGAAACTTGAAGATAAAACTAAATAACACCATTTTAAACCATTACGGTCCTTAACAAAAAAGTCCTTTTAACCTTCTAGAGCTCTCTGTATGTCGTTATCTCCCTGGCGTACCTCCTCTACGTTCCAGTGGCATACGCAGAGGGGGGATAGTAAGAAATGTACGAAACAAAAGTTTGTATTTTAAGTAATATTTTTGGTAATTTTTTATCCAATTTAAAATGTATTCCCAATTTGGCGATTACAGACATTCAGGTGATTACTTGCCTTTTTCTTATTAAATTCCCCCTCTGTTCTGTGGCAGACTTAAAAAGGTTTTAGCTATTTATTAACAGACCCCAATTGATATGATCCTATTGATCTGTTTTTTGTTTATTTTTTATAAATCAAATCAAATTTTGTCTACTATTTTGTCTCGATATTACGGATAGATGTTGCTAAAAATAGTTTTACGGCTTTGAATGACAACATGGAGTATGGTCTAAAGTGGGTTAGCCTTATTCCATGGAGTAAATAAAGGATTAAACATGTAAGTTTTTAACCTGTTAGGTTACGGATTGCTGACTCTAAAGTTCAGTCAGCTAGCCGGGTTAGACGAAACTGGACAGCCCTTGCTCTCAGCGTATACTCATAACCTACGGTCATAATCTTGGTCCAACAGACCTAATCGAAAAGTCATTTACTTGTTTTTGGTTGATGAAAATGTGTTTTGGAAGCTTTCAAAGTGACAGCTTGGAAGTGCTATCAGTTTTGCGTCCAAGTGCCAGGTATAACCGACCTATGATAGACCTAACAGTCAAGGGCGTACGCAGAATTGTTTTTTCGAGAGAATTTGATAAAAAAGGTAAGTAATCAGTTAAGTGTCTAAAACCGCCAAATTGGGTGTGCATTTTAAGCATGAAAATTGGATCAAACATTATTATTAATACAAAATACAAAAAATATTACCCAAAATACGAGCCTTATATTGGTGGGTATGAAAATTATATTTTTTTCATAAATTTCAGAGAGGAGGAGGGGGATATATCCTCCTACAAACGAGTAGGCCTACTACTTCACTATTACATGTTTTCTATATCTATATATAAATACCAATGCAGCCTTCCAAAGAAGGTTAAGACTAACGGGTTAATCTTCCGCCGTCTTTTAAGGTTAATATTATTTAAAACCTAGAAAGATGGAAAATATTTGTATAGAAACCAGTTCGGCCTTTTTATCTTGAAAAGCAGCCCAAAAAAAAACCCATAACAGTCATATAAAAAATTAAAAGTGTTATTTTATTTATATGATCAAAACAAAATTAATATTACTTTCAAATTTATATAAAAAAGTAGGAGTGATAAATAATAAATTTGTATGAAGTATAAATTACCTTTGCCTGTTGTGAGGGAATTAGTTGTTAAACTGAATGTGGGGAGGAGTAAGGTCGTTTAAAATAACTTTGAGGAACTTATTCAGCAATGTTTGCAATGGCCTAATCTTAGTTTGCTTATTAAGCTAAAACTTTTCTCATAGATTAAAATTAGTCCTAACTTAATAAGGTAAGTTGGTGTACTGGGGAAATTAGATTCAATATGGTCTTTTTATCCCCTTTGGGCCAACACATTTTATACATAAACACAAAATTTAATAGCCTTCCGGTAATTTCATTACCTGGTTATATGTAAAATTTATAGGTCTTGAGTTTTTTCAGAAAAAAAATCCACGTTGTAAAAGTGTTACTGATTTTTTTTTTTTTTCCGAGGTCTTATACCTAAATATTCAATTTTTATCTTCGAATGTTTTATTGAGATTTTATCAGTGTATCAAAAATCAAATTTCAGTTTCCATACCAGATATTCTTTATGCACGTTCAAGAATACCAAAGGAACTTTATCCTATTTATATTCAATTTTTTTTCGATTACTGGAAAAAAATGTCTGTATTACGGATGGCATAATTTTGGTAAATCTAATCATTGTACTTTCTGGAGTCCTATAATTCATCGTGAAACAAACCGAAACATATTTTAGGAAAGCAATTCATTGTTAAAAGAAATTGTTAATTACAACAAATACTAAACGGTGCACTCAAAGAATAACAAAACATGTGTTGCTAAGCTAATACTGTTAATTTATTTATTTGTTGGTTTTTTTAGGTTTTTTGTAAAAATTTTCCTATTGTTACTGTCTATGTTTCATTTGTATATTACGTAATGTTTGTTAAATTTATTAATGAATTTAAAATTATTTTAATTAAAATGATGTCTAAAAGATATGCGAAATCACCTAAATAATCACTTAAAAATTTTACATTGACCTATAAATTAAAACAATATTATCACAAATGCATTACGTACGTCTTTCCTTGACTGTCTTTTAACAGTAATGTAATTATTATTATTTTTTTAAATATATTTCCTTCGTAATAAATGATGGAATTAAAAAAAAAAAACTATATTTGTCAATTATTTATAGAATATAAGCAATACAATTCTAATTTTAATAATGTCTTTTATACCTTAATTAATATCCTTTACATACATTTTCTTCCTGCTATTTTTTTTTACCTCTCAACATTTCAATATAGAATTACGCTCTCCGTCTGCGGGGTTAGGACAGACAAATGTTCACGCCATTTTGGTTTTATTTTTAAACGCTCGTAGTTCCGCTTCTGTAAATGCAAGAAAGCATCGGTATCATTTAACAGAAAAAAATCCGTTAGCGAATTCAAAAAGAATTTTTACTTAGTTAGGTTTCAGTGCATAAAATTTATTTCAATAGGAACTTGATTTCTAAGTAAGAGAGTGAGGGGGCGAGAATAGTAGAGTAGGTGAGTGTGATTGAGAAAATATTTGAAGAAAAGAATAGCAACAATTTTTTTTTTTTAAGAGATATTCAAACTTGTAGACTCTAACATCAGATAAATAAACAAGAGATAATATAAAGCTCTCAGTGGTTAATTTATTTTGACTAAAACTAATTGGTTAACATTTCTGTTAGTAACTTTTTATTAAATTTTATTATGAGTGAGGGAGTGAAAATTATGTGTATGAGGTGTGAGGTGTTTGTGCTTATTTGTTGATTAGACCTTAACATAGAGACTCCTTATTTACACCACACTAAATCCAAGTAACCTGAAGAACTACAATAGAAATTCATCAAATATTTAACTTGCTTTCTCTATTCTATTTGCAGGTGAGGGAGTGAGGATCACTAAATACAAAGCACGTTTTTGTATCTTAACATCTCACAGTCACAGCATCCTAATGAAGGTTGATGAAATTAATGAAAAAGAGACGAAGATTGGCGAATACTGCAGATTTCTAGAGCAGTATATAATGTTTCCGTTTCAAGAAATTTTTTAAAGATTGGATGAAAATTTGGGTGTTTTGAGGATTTCTGGTGCAAAATTTAGCTCGCTACATTTTTCATTATAGGAAGCGAATTGTCAAGGATTTCAACCTTTCAGGAGCATAGTTTAAACTCGTTACAATATATCCCTTTCCAATAAATGTTTTCAAAATATTACGCTAATTCGGATATTTTGGTGCTATCTGGAGCAGAATTCGGCTCGTTTAATTTCACGATGTCATGCTACTTTTTTGATTATCCTAACATCAGCATATGTTACATTACATTTCATTACAAAGTGCATAGATTAATTAATTTGAAAATTAAGTACATGGATGAAAGTAAAAATAGTCTCAAACTACATCTTTGTTTTTCTTAAATTTAAATTTATTTTTCTCTTGTATTTTAATTATTTGTTTATGTTTCAATAAGTTTTAGGAGAGGCGGCTCCCCTCTGCCCTCCCTGCGTATGCCCATGCCAACTTTACGATCTTTAGCAACCATAAGGAATTAGGATAAATACATTTCATATTTTATTATAGTCTGAATGTGCCCATGCCTGTTATAATCTTTCTCAATTGGTAATGAGTTATATTGGCTGTCTATCTCATTAATTAGCAATTTCTAATTTGCAAGTGCACTGTTTATATTTTATAAAGCAGCTAATCAGATAGCACTTAGATTGTTCCATCAATTATTTGTTACAATGTTAGATGATAGTAGGTGTTGAATCATCTGAGGAATGGCATTGGTATTGCGATTCAAACCGTTTCTTTTGTATTAATACTATTCTTGATATTTAATGTTTGATAGTTTGCATCACATACAAAATTTCAAACTAATCTTGTAAATAAATTAACAGGTGTAAATTGTTATCTGTCTGTTGTATTTTTCATATCTTCATCATGAAAGAACGGCGAAACTTTTTTCTATTTTTATATAGAACACTAAGAAGACTTTAAGCTAAATTAAACTGCCATCCGCAAAAAAAAAAAAATAAATAATAAATATATGGGAAGGATCAATAATCTATTTTGGGACAAACTAGCAGGCGTAGGTACCATATTATTGTATTTTATTTCTAAATGCACTAGACCAATAGGCCCAATTTCTATCCTAATTAATTTTATTTTATCTTTAAGTTTCGTGGGTAATTGTCCAACTCTAGGATCAGGAGATCCAACAGTTTGTTTTCCAATACCCCTCGGGAACGGACAACCAACATAGTATATCGGCAGAATCTCCGGTAAAACCACACTTATAAACCTTTTAGCAGTAAGCTCTTTAAGGCATAACATAGTTATGTTATGATTTATTTATTTTTTTATTATACAAATGACCTTCAAGATTTTCACCAAATTCTATTTGGTTAGCATAATTAATATATATATATATATATATAAGTTATATATAGTCTGGAGCATATCACTATTGTACTTAATACCCAAATCTACTATGTAAACAATGACAAATGTATATAAGGAGGATTATTAAGAGGAATAAAGCAGTATTGATTGAGTCTCTGTGCGTGTTCTTTCTATAACCTTTTACTTTTTTTTATCAGTTTTAACTCGTGGTCACATAACTGGTGCCGAAACCCGGGACGAAGTACGATCTGAGCTTAACCATTCTGAAACCCATTTTATTTTTTTTTCGGAGTTTTCAGTTTCGAGACCGGACGACGTGATCCGGAAAGGAAGATAGAAAGATGGCAACCAATGAAATACTGAGACCACCAGTATTAAATATACAGAATAATATCCCACCAATGGCGGAGATCCCACCTCTACCAGAGACCACCCTGGCGGCAGCACATGCGAATGCATTGGAATGGCTGAAAATCAAAACAGCGACATCACAGGACCTGAGGAAGGCGGTATCGGACCTGGAGAGATTCACCGGAGAAACAGGTGAGTTGAACCATTTTTTAAAAGGAGGCAACCGCCTAATAACAAGGATAGAGGCAAAGGCGTCGGAGAATCTGTTGGGCCGAGAGGATGCGGAGGCATTGAAGGCAGCCCTAATATGCAGAATAAAAAGAAGCATATTAAATCAAATTCAAGCGGATGAGGAAACGCCATGGGTAGTTGTAAAAGAGAGACTAAAGAAGGCGTTCGGAGGAGGCCGATGGACGCCGGAAGAAGACATATTCCAGATGTTCCGTGAAGTCAGACAGCCACGACAGTCGAGCGGGCAATACGCAGGGACGCTTCTAGCTCGGTATAATAGAATCACAGAGAAAATGAGGGAGACGTGGAGAGTGGAAGAAGTAGAAGCCAGAATGGTCTTCCTGTCAACAATCCTCAAGGTACAACTGGCTAAGGAAACAGGAAAGAAAGAAGGCCTGCCGAGAGAACGGACCTTTGTTGAATGCGCGCAGGAAATGGTGGATGCGAGCGCGAGAGACGAGGAAGCCCGAATGGAAGTCGAAGAGACCGGGTGGACCAAGATGATATATAGACGCCCCAGGATTACACAAACTACCTGGAAAAAGAGAGAGTTTGGAGATAGCAGAAGAGAGAGGGGCACACTGGGAGAGAGAAGACCACCAGGACCATCAAGGCCAAGGAACAACGGCAGGAAGGAAGACCGTAAGTGTCACGGCTGCGGGAGAACTGGACATTTGGTAGCCCAATGCCCACGCACCAGATGCTTTGAGTGCGGGACGAAAGGGCACATCGCTAGGCAGTGCCCCTACATCTACAGAAGGAGAGAGACAGCACAGCCGGAACCAATGGAGATAAACGCCCAAAGGGTTCGGAGAAGAAACGACTCACGGAGACCGAGCGGATCATCAGCGGAATCAACGGAAACATCCGGGAATTCAGAATCAGAAGTGGAAGTAGAGGACCAGGTCAATGAAAGCGGACAGAGGAGCGGAAGGAGCAATTGGAGGCGAATATCGGGAGGAAAGAAGCACCGAGAGGAAGTCTGAGGAGAGTGGCGGCAGAGAGGCGACCGCAGGTTAGTAAGTTATAACGTGAGAGGGAAACACAGCGGTCTGCCTATAATTAAAGTGGAAGGCGGAGTGAGATGTCTGGTTGACACTGGGAGTTCTAACACCATCCTGTGTCGAGAAGCGCTGGAAAAGCTGAGTGCTGGAGGGAGGACAAATTAATCACCCTGGGTGGCCCATGTGAAGTAGAGGGGGAGGCAGAGATAGGGCTAGATAGATGGGGAGCTATGGGGTGTAATTTAAAAGTACATATCGTGGGGGGTATGCCCCGGGATTACCAGGTTATTATAGGGTGCGATCTGCTAGGGAAAGTAGGCGCGAGGATTAGACATAGCGGTGGGAAATGGAACATAAAGATAGGGGGGGAGAAGTTCAAATGTCAAACTCTCGTAAGGGACCAAAAAGCGCGAATAGGCGCGATCAATAGAACGGAAGATTGGAGACAGACGTTAAGAACGGAATACGGGGATGTCTTCTTCGAAGAAGGCGACGTATTGGGAGCGACGGGAAAGACAGTACATGAAATCCCGCTAAAACAAGAGAGAGTGACTTACGTCAAGGAGCGGAGATACCCGCAAGCGTTACGTCACCACATCCGGGAAGAGATAGAGAATTTAAAGAAACAGGGAATAATCATAGATAGTACATCTCCCTACAACAGTCCTTTGTGGGCAGTGAGGAAAAAGAGCGCGCCGGGCGAGGAAAAATACAGGGTAGTAATAGATTACCGGAAACTGAATGAGAACACGATCGATGAAAAATATCCGATTCCCCGATTCGAGGACATTTTAGACAGGCTGAGCGGGGCAACGATATTTAGCACATTGGACTTAAAGGCAGGGTACCATCAAATAAAAATGCATCCGAAAGATCAACCCAAGACCGCATTCACGTTCGAAAGAGGACACTATGAGTTCACGAGGATGCCGTTTGGACTAAAAAACGCTCCCATCACGTTCCAGCGCCTCATGGATGAGTTCTTAAGGGGTATAGATGAATCCGTATGCCAAATCTATATGGACGATCTTTTAGTTTTTAGTAAAACCGAGAATGAGCACGTGAAACATTTAAAGAGCGTTCTTCACAGGATGCGACAATTTGGACTAAAACTATCCAAGGACAAGTCATTATTGGGCCAGGGACAAATAAATTTTCTAGGGCACACTATTTCGAAAGGAGTTAGACCCGATGCGAACAAAGTTGAGGCCATACGGAAGATAGCGGTGCCCAGAGATGTAAAAGGTATTAGGAGGCTATTGGGGACGCTGAATTATTACAGGCGGTTCGTGCCGGAAATGGCTGAGTATTTAGTACCTCTCAATAATCTACTAAAGAAAGGGCGGAAAATAATAGTTACTGCAGCAGTAGAAGATAACATCCGGAAATGCATGGAGAGGTTACAGATGGAGCCGGTACTCGCGTTCCCGGATTTCGAAAAACTGTTCACAATCACGACGGATGCGAGCGAGTACGCGCTGGGGGCGGTGTTATCCCAAGACGGAGACGGGGGGGAACGGCCCGTAGCTTACGCGAGCAGGCGCCTCACGGAAACAGAAACTAGGTACAGCGCCCTCGAGAGAGAACTATTGGGAATTGTGTGGGCCATTGACCACTTCAGGCCCTACGTGTTCGGGAGAAAATTCCGAGTACATACGGATCATAGACCCCTACAATGGGTTGGGAAGCTAAAAGAATCCTCCGCGAGGGTTACTCGGTGGAAAGAATTCCTAAGCCAATACAACATGGACATAGTATACAAGCCGGGCAAAGAGAATGTGGTAGCGGATTGGTTATCCCGCGCGATAACGGTAAACGTAATAGAGGAAGACGAAGGGGAACCATCCAGGAACGTGAGGCAATTTCTGCGAGAGTGGACACCAGAAGGGGAGGGAGAGCATGGCACGACAGACGAAGGACAGGAACTTTCAGAGGATGAGAACCCGAATGACGAAAGACCGACAGATATGGAAGAATTAGAGGAGATCGTCAATGACAAGCATCGACAAATTATCTGGAAAACCAGGACCTCCGGGTTGATGAAAATTGAATATACGCGGTACGGGAATAGTCGGATCACGATCATCTGGTCGCAGCCGGGAGCTAGAGACGACCAAATCTGCAGATCGCTGAAGGATGCATCCAAACCTGGAAGAACCCATCACCTCTATGTCGGGAACACCACCATTTGGGAGAAAATTAAACGCATATGGCGATCCGAGAGAATAGGGGTTGATAGAACATTTGTCCGATGTAAATTGATGGTCCAGACACTTAGAGATGCCGAACAACAGAGAGAGGTAACGCTCGCATACCATCAGGGCAAAACAAACCACCGCGGGGTGCAAGAAACATTGCAAGCGTTGCGAAGACGGTATTTTTGGTGGGGCATGAAAAAAACGATCGACGAGACCATAAGGGGTTGTGAAGTCTGTCTTAGTACAAAATATGTAAATATAGACGACCACCAAGGGGGAGGCAAGAGGAGACACCCACCGCTAATGCACCGCTGAGCGATCTCCAGATTGATACCTTCACGTGGAGGGGATATAAATGGGTCACCATGATCGATCTTTTTAGCAAAACAGCCATGGCATATCAGATTCGGGAACGTTCGTCAGAAGCAGTGTTAGGGGCCCTAAATATGTGGTTCCAATTCTATGGAGTTCCCGATCGGATCTCGTCCGATGGAGGAAGAGAATTCGATAACGCCAGCATCAGATCGGAGATGAAACTTCTGGACGTGGTGTGGCATCTCAACACCCCCGGTCATCCCAAGAGTAGAGGAAGTATCGAACGGTTGCACAGCACGTTGAGCGACCACCTGAGGGTGTACCAAACGGATAAGGGGCTGGAACCAGACGTGGCGATGGCGAAAGCTATAGTGGCATACAACCATTCCATTCACACAGCAACAGGTTTTTCGCCATTCGAAATACTTTTCGGATTCCGCGGTCATCGGCGGGACTATCGGGGCACGACAGCGGACGAGGAGGAGGTAGTCAATAATACTATTGAGAGGGAGAAATTGTGGGTAAAAGTCCGGGAGAAGATAGAGAAAGAGAAAAGCAAAAGGGTTGCACGAGGCAATCTCAACCTCAGGGACATGATGGAAGAGGTGAAAATTGGGACGATAGTGTACAGAAAGTTAGGCACTAGTCGAGGTAAGGAGTTACTGCGTTACGAGGGGCCATTCAGGTTGGTGGTAATTAGAGAGCACAACATTGTCACCATTGAAAGTGTTAAGAAACCCACCAAACGTAGGACAGTTCACATCGAGCAATTAAAGGTCCCAATGATAGCAACACCGTAGGAAGCTGGAGTACCCTCGTCGCAGGCACACAAACAAATGTGTACATAATAAAAATTTTATTTTTTTGATACATTTTCTTTTTCTCTTAATGTTGCTTTGTGAAACCAAGTGCGCGAGAGTGTGGCAAGTGTGTTAAATGGCTATATGGCCACAAAGGTTTCGTTTACGTTTCTTTTTAGGTAGATAACTGTAAGAAAGTTTTTTTTTGTTGTTTGTGTGTATTGTTCTGTGTTTTTTTTAGTAGTAAGATGTCAGTAGACTAGAAAAATTTGTGATCTAATCTTTTTTATATATACATATAAGGTATATTTTATCAAATGTATATTTTCTTTTGATGTAATGTTAGGGTAAACAGAAAAATTGTTTTATTTGATTTTATTTTTATTTTTATTTTTTTTTTTTTTGAAAGAAGTTTACGAGGAATTTACGTAAACTGGTGGGGGGGGAGTTATAGTCTGGAGCATATCACTATTGTACTTAATACCCAAATCTACTATGTAAACAATGACAAATGTATATAAGGAGGATTATTAAGAGGAATAAAGCAGTATTGAATGAGTCTCTGTGCGTGTTCTTTCTATAACCTTTTACTTTTTTTTATCAGTTTTAACTCGTGGTCACATAACTTATATATATATATATATATATATATATATATATATATATATATATATATATATATATATATATATATATATATATATATATATATATATATATAATAGATAGCTATAATCATTAGTTGATTATTATAAACATTATTTGATGATAGTTCGAACACAAAATCAATATTCGATTAAATAAAAAATATTAAATAGCTAATCGTCATATAAATGATAAAAGCTGGTGGTGTTTTTCGGGTAGCGCTCAGCGAAATAATTCCTTTTACGGTAAAACTTATGTCATAATCATTGTTTTTAATACGAAATTTAATTAACCATTCGGAAATATGTCAAATTCATTTAGAAATTGATTGATTTCCTTTTAAGTTCGTACATAATATCTCTATGAACCATCCTCTTCTAAGGAATATTCAATTACTAAAAAAAAATCTTTTCGTGACTTTTAGGACCCTAATATAAACTTATTGTTGGTACTTAATCGTTATTATTCCAACAGTCTGTTAAAACCCTAACCATTTGAAGTAAAGCGGGTGGTCTAAGTGATTATCCCGTCCAGCCCAGGCGCTCTAATAACCATAATTATCAAGCAAAATCTACGTGTTTTTTTTTAGATCAAGAAGTCTTATCTGCCCTGCATCTATGCTTAGGAATAACATTTTAAGGACTTTCACAGTGGTATAAATCTGGAGCATTAGGAGATCGTTTGGAGCTGTAACTGATTAGAAGGTATGGATGTGTAATAATATAACCCAGTTACATTTACACTACTTACACTTTGTTGAAAAGTGTGACTTTATCATAGGCATTCTATAAATCAAGCAAATGCTATTTTGTCCTGCAAATCTTTAAAATTTTAACTGAAAGCTAGAAATTCTAATTCCGACTTTTTTGTTTTGTCACGTCAGTTCCTTAGAGCATAAATATTATTAAATGAGTAATTTACCGAGGCTAAGTGAGGTTCTTTTTCAGCTTGACCGTTTGTCTGTCTATTTTTTACGCGATTACAACCAAACGCGTCGTTCAATTTTCTTCAAATTTGTCACAAATGTTCTTTGAAGTCAGGAAAAATGGCGTATGTGTAGGGATTTTGTTTTTTTAAATAGGATCCAAGATGGCCGTCTTTTTAATGGACCCGTATCAACAAAAAGCTGTTTGTTCTACAGTCACGGCTAAATGCGTTGTTCGGATTGCTACAAATTTAATATGAATATTTCTGCAATGATCCAATTTTAAAAAAATATTATTATTTAGTTTATTTTTTATATGCTTAGAGGCAGATGTTGAAGGGTAAACAAAATCACATAAGTATAATAATTGTGAGCAGATCAAATTATTTTTTAGACAACTCTATAATGGATTCTGTGAATATTTGTGAATTGCCTTTGATATCTCTAGCTTGCATCTTATAGAATCCTGGCGATTTTTTAACTTTGAGAATTGCAATTTTATTAATGATGTCGTAGATACTACAAGAGGACATTGTGGGTTGAGGCGAAAGAGGCTGTTGCAAAATCACCTTAAATTGGTTCGCGGGGTCTATTGTTCACAGAACTTCTAATAAATAATTTAAAGGCTTTTCTTTTTTCTTTTTTTATCTTTTTCTATTCCTGTTCTTGACAATTACTGGTGTTCTATGGTGAATATTCTATCAGGTTTTTCCTCTTTCGTTCGTTTTTATCAGCTGTGGAATTATCAGGATTCTTTAGGCTTTTTCTTTTTAGAAGTTATCTCGTGTGCCTTACGAATAGGTTTATCTCATATGTTCTCTCGATGCAATCAGTGGCTTGGTAAGCATCAAGAAGTTATCATGCGAAGAAAGTGAGGGAAAAACCAGAGGGCCACATCGAGCCGACTAGTAATTGATTGTGTCTACTGAAGAAATAATTGAAAGATTGCTAGAACTTTTTCACCAATATCGAGCACTGGTCACGTAGCGGGTTCAACAGACCCAGGGATTCTTCACTGCAGAGGTTTTTGTTCCAGATCGAGTAGTGGGCAACTGTTTAAGAATTAAATAATTCTTCTTCAACAATGCAATGTGATCTACAAGTGAGATTCGTGAAAGTAGGTAGTAGATATGGACATACCGATGTGCTTCTGCTACCTGATATTGCGTGTTGCTATTGTTAATTATCAAGTTACACTTGATGAATCAGTATACGATATATATATATATATATATATATATATATATATATATATATATATATATATATATATATATATTATTGAATGAAATCAATTATTATCAAAAAAAGTTTTATTTTGAAGCTTTTGCAAAAAATAGTTACCTATTTATAGTTATTAACAATAAACAATTCATTGTTAAACAATAATTTTTTAAATCATAACAGACCTTAAGCGATGTTTGCAGTTATGTTAGCTTTTATGTTTTAATGAACTTCTAAATAATGATTCATAAATTATTTCCCAATAATCTTACAACAAATAGTTTATCCGAATAAGGTTATACGTGGAATAAAAACTTTAAAAAGTTTAAAAAAATAACTGTTGAGGGTAGGGCGTGATTGATTATCTTGACGGGTATCATAATTTAATGTTCTTTAATTTTGGTAAAAATAAAATATTCTATACGATTTACCTTCACAGGTTACAGCCCAAAAGCTGAAAAAAGTGCCAAAATCTCACGTTTTTTCGGTTCCCAAAAGTTTATATCACCTCAGAAACCGTCATAAACTTATATTATTATTTTTTTGGATGCCCAAAGAGGATTAAAACCCAGCTTTGTCTGAATTAATCGATACTAAAAGTCTAATTGGACTGGAGTGAAAATCTTCAACAAATTAAATATGGTAATTTTCTTTTTTACTTTTTATAAATTTGCATAACAAAATGTATTAAATTCATTAATTTTTAGGTTATAAATACTATTAAAATTATAAATATTTTGAATTCATTGCTCAAAAGAGTCGAATGATATTTGTTTTTTAGAAATTTGATTTAAAAAAATCATGATTAGTTTTAGAAATTAATTTAGGCAAAATAGGAAAAGAAAAACGTGAAGAAAAGAAAATGTGCTTAACACAAAGTTTATCATACCATTATTAGCATCAGATTAAAAAAACAAAAACAACTTTGTTATTAAGAAGCGGCTCTTTCAAAATAAAGAGACTCTCAATACTCATTAGTTACTGTAATTATTAACTAACGTTTCAAAGGAATAATGTTAATTAATTATTAATTGATGTAGACTGAAAAAAAAATGGTATAGCTCTGAGAGGGAACCTGGATAGGAGGGAATTATAGGATTAACCCTCCCTCGCTTTCTCCCTCAGCCATAGCTTTTAAATTTGAAATTAAATAAGTAATCACTGTTTACCTTAATGTAATATCCATAAAGTAAAGTAATGAACAAAGAACTTAAGAGCTTCGGTCCCACTATTAGTTTTGTCACTTAGAACCTACTTATTTCTCCTTATCTGATGTTTAATTTATTATGGTAAGAAATAGAGTTTAATTTAATATGGTAAGGATTAAGTTCAGTGATAATGCAATAATGTTTGAGCTATGCAATATTGGAACATTTTGAGTATATGCAGGCTACAATATCAAAACGGAAAGAAATTTAGATAAAAAAGGAAATTAAGGTTTATTATAAATTGGAAGAAATTAAATCGTATTAATTTTTTTATAATCAAATTACTTTCCAATACAAATAAAATAATACAACTGATAACATAAAATAAAATCGTACTGCTTTAAATAAATAAATCCGCCTCTCGGACCATCTCATTCCTTCAAAATCATACTACATTTAAAAAAATTATTACTTTCAGGAAAAATTATAATCAAAATTCGCAAGATACTTATACTGCTTACTGTTCTTTACGGAATTGAAAAGTTGCCGCTTATCCACAGAAAACATTTCTGTCATACTTTTATTGGTAATGAATATATTTTGGAATTATTTATTTCAGTTTTAATTGTCACTACATCAAAAAAAAAATCTGTTGATAAATCTCAAAAAAAGTTTGATTTAACCATCGAAGAAATACCTGCCCTCCATTTTAACGACAGAACCAGATAATGAACTGTGTCCGTCTGAGGAATTCTCAGACGGACACAGTTCATTATCTTAAGCTTACCTTCGACATACTTGGGGACTGCATGTTAAAAAGTAACAGAATACCCTTACTTTATTCATTATTTTCCAGATCTTTGAAAATGATCTGAAAAGAATGAATAAAAAAAATAAGAATATGCACATGCTTACTTGAGCCCATATTGACATACTCCTCATGATGTGAGGTACAATCAAGAAAACCGACTTAAAAAAAACTCCAATCAAAAATATTACGGCCCATGACAAAAGCACCTACCTCAGTACGTGACAAAAAACAAAGCTCAGCGTTCCGCCTCAAACCGAAGTCAAATATAAAAACTCTTTACTCTATTTCATAATAAGTTACACGGACATTCCAACAGACTAATTCAGGAAAGGGCAACCATTGATCTTCCTTGCAATGAGAGTTGCAGACTAAAATGGTGCTGGGTGAGAGATCTCCTTCCTTGACTAACGGAATCATGCTAGAACAGAGGTGCTGACCTGACAAGTCATTTTTCCTATATCTAACAGTAGGTAACCAGACAATTTTTTGATTATCACCAGCTCTTGACAAGCGTATATTTGGAGACGGAAATATATGAAAATAGTTATTTTAAGATGTCTTGAAATAGAGTGCAATGAGAGTAATAACTAACTGGCTTTTAGAAATTATAAACAATACTCGAGTCTTATGTAAAATGGACTTAAATCATTTAGAAGGAACGGGCAGGTGTGGACCGCAAGAAACAAGGTTTTGGGGCTTGTTTTGACTGCATAGTTTTGGGGCATGTTCCTGGTGGTATCTGCTAGCACGACATTGGCAAGGGGTCGTAGATTATTTTGTTGTGCAAAACCTTTATTTAAAATTGTTAGCACTTAGATCACTTGGCTCTGACACGCCTCAATCATTAATTATTGTTTTTAAAAATATTTAAATATAATCGTATTTAACTTCAAAACTAATAAGGTATTTGATAATATTTGACTTTTTATTAGTGCGTTCTGGAAGTTTCAACACATTTCGCGCCAATATTGGCAGTTCTTTCTTTTAGCATTTACTCATTGATATATTTTGTTATGTCATAAGTACTTACATTTGGTTTCGTAGACCATTCAAATTAAAAGTTGTATTCAAAAATAGAATCTTTTAAATAATAATTGCATTTTATTATTTACATGGACTGTCCTGAGTCGTTTTGCAATAATAATTTCTTGAAATATTTTAAATTTAATTTCAAAAATAATTATTATATTATTTAAAAAAATAATCAAAAAGATTAAGGGAGGTTTTAAAAGGAAGGTTTTGAGGGAATTAGGGAAGCTATTGAGCCATAGAGGATATTTCCACCATTAGTAAAGGAATAAATAGCCGGCAGGGCCAAACGTCAGTCAGTAGTTAAGAGTAAACGAAATGGCAAGGTTTATGATTTATTTTTAATTTCCTTTACACTTATTTCTTCACCTTTATCTGTATTGTGGTAATGGTTTATTGGCCAATGTGGTCTCCTTCCTAGAATGCCCTACAAGATGGCACAGCATTCAGAAATCTTGATTAACTAAGAGAAATAAATTTCCACTAGGTCGTAGATAAAAGGGAAGCCAGATTTACTGCTCTCTGGGAGCTAATCTACTGTTGCTGACTATTACTATCATCACCTCAATCTTCTTCGTCCCCACAAGATCTTTATCCTCCTGTATACCATTTTCTTTTTCAGGACAGATCTTACCGATAAGCCTACTGCCTCCGGAAATTAGAGTTGGCCTAAATTTATTCAGACCAGTTAATTCAAATGAGAAAACAAATAGGCATAGCTTTTCTACAAAAAATTAATATATTTTTAGTTACATAAAAATAATCCTTACACTGCTTTTTCATGAAAACCAAATTAATTTAAAAAATCAAAAAGTATATGCAAAATATTATATAAAATTACATAACGTTAAAATTAATTATTACTAATATAATTTCAATAATACTAGAATCTTTCAATGAACTGATTTTTTAAAAAATAATATATAAATTCAACATTATTTTCTTCAATCGAATTATGTTTCTACGATAAGCACAATTTGTGTGAATAAAATGTGTGACCCAACCAGCTCGTCGATCGGTGCAACGATTTTTTACAACAGGTAATTTATTCTACAAAGTTTTTTTTTGGCTGTATGGTTTTAAATTCACACCTGTCGATGAGATAAGTGAATGTGCTGGCAAAGAAAGTGCTATCGTGGCATGAAAGGTATGATAACTAGTAGTACCCAGCGGCATTTCTTTCTGTCGTGATTATCGGATAAACTTAGGCTAGGAGATCTCTCACCCAGCTCCTCTTTATCCTTCTACGAGTGTTGTCAGGCATGTTGATTGTTCCCATGTCTTGTATGAATGTGTTAGAATGTCCATGCAAGTTATCGTGAAATCGTTTGTAGTGGATTCGTATGTATTCGTTATCAGTTGGTATATTAAGGTCTGTAATGTTGTTGGTGTCCCAAGGGACTTTGGTGATAATCCTAAAAGTTTTTGACTGAAAATTTTGAAGTTTCAGTATGTGTGTTTTTTTTTACTATCCCGTTATCTGTGAAGCGTAGATTCAGATGGACTTGAGTAAGTAAGTGTAAGTGTTCAATTTATGTCTGAGTATCAATTTGAACGTCCTGAAAGAAGTGAGTATAATAGTTTTAGTCTTTGCTTCAGCGTTTTTTGTTTGTTCTTGATGTGTGGGTCCCATGTCATTCTTCTGTAGAATGTCAGGATAAGGTATCGAATTTTATCAGTCTGCGGAATTACTACGAGATATGTAGCAGGTTTCTTGTCGAAGAGTAAAAGTGATATGATCAGATTTGTCTTGATTAAGCCGAAATTTCCAAACTATTGCACTAATCATGAAGTTTTGTTAGATGATGTAAAGTATGTGAAACGTGTGCTGGATTTTAATTTTTTGTTAAAATTGTTGTATCTTATGTAGACGTCGCTGTCAGAGTTTTGGCGCTGTTTGGAATATCTTGTGTAGAGATAATATAGAGAAGCGGAACTAGTACTGATCCCCGGTACTCCTGCTAAGGTCGGTCTAATGGTAGACAGTTCTGAGTCTTGGCAGACAAAGAAAAATCTTTCAGAAAGAAAGGATTGAAGAATAAGATGATACGTAGTAGGAAGTACCGCCTTAAGTTTGAAGAGAAGCCGCTGATGCCAGACTCTACCGAACTGAATCACAAAAAAAAATGTAGGTCAACAATTTTTATTTTTAAATTTGCTTGAAAATTTTAATATAGAGTTTTTCAAAGTACTAAAACCAAATCTGATGCCAGTTTTGAATACGAAAATTCTGTATTCCGTATACCATTTTTTTATTACATAGAAGTCAATATACCCTTCAGATCGCTGATAAAATTCAAGTATATCGTTTTAAAAAATTGGATCACTCTAAACTTTACTATTTCTGGACCACGAATAAAACTAAAACTAAAATTAAACATAAATATTATGGCCTTAATGACTATTAGTAGTAAATATTACACATTTACACCATCGCTGAAAACATTACCGTAGAAAAAAAGTAATAGGAAAAAGCAATATTAATTATTAGAGATACCAATTTTTTTTAAAATGTAATATTCAAATTTTGAGCGTTCAGACAGGTCTATTGGACTGCAATTCAGGAGTTGCATGCAATATAAAGCAGTATTGTTATAAGGTAAAAATATATTATTTTACTACGAAACAGATTTTAGCATTGTTGTAAATGTTTAATATTTACTATTACTTCATAACAAATAATGTTCTTATATTATAATATGTAGACAGATTAGAACCTAGTCATTAAGGCCATAATATTTATATGTAATATAAAAACATTATTCGTGATCCAGAAATAGTAAAGTTTAGAGTGATAAAAATTTTTAAAACGATTTGAAGGGTATATTGACTTCTATGAAATGAAAATGGTATTGTACAGAGTGAAGTATATTAACAGATTTTTTTTTTTAAACTGGCATCAGATTTGGTTTTGTCACTTTGAAAAACCCCTAAGCAAAGTTTCGAGCAAATCTAAGCATACAAATTTTTGATCTAAAAATTTTGTCAAGAGTAATTTATGTATCTATGTTCTACCCTTTAAATTTTTTTTGAGATTCAAATAATCGCTCTTAAATCAGGAAACCTTCAAACGATTCAAACCAAATTTGGGGCATCGGCAAAGGTCCTTAAACTCAGAGATCTGTTTTAATCTTGGTGTTTCTACGTGTTTTAGAAACAACATTTTTCGCAAAAATCTTCATCTCCTTTTTTAACACCGATCTTCTAAAATAATGCTATATTTTTTTATATGTATGGAATGAAGAAAATCGCCCAAAAAATGTTGATCAAAATCGGCGACGGGCACACCGTGCACTCCCGTTCTTGGTATACATTTTCTTTATCTTGGTTTTTTTACTTATTTTGTAATTATCTAATTTATGTATCTATTTATTTTCATTTGTGATGTGCATATTTTTTAAATTATTATTTTTTTTTCACTTTGTATATATTGCATGAGTGAAAACTTCAACCCTAATATGCATTGCAAATTGTATTATTTGGTCAATAAAACTTTTAATTTCTCCGATTTATAGGAAAAACGACCCTTAGATGAATTACAGTTTTTTTGAAAATAAAGATTAAAATTTTTCGTAGAAGTCATCCCTCTACTCTATTTCGTTTTTCATACGTATATGAACTTAGAATTCATGTCGTTATTGTCGTTTATAATGTTTTAATAACAGTTAAAATTTTCTCGCTTCTTTTATTTTATTTATAATTTAACAAAGTCTGTTTTGTGGTGATTTTGCGTGATTCTTGAAAGAAAAATGACAATATGTATGATAAAAGGAAGTAAGTAGTAATCTGAACCGATAATTACAATATAATCAATTTATTTGCAAATTACATTAATTAATTCATTTATATTAAGAATTTTTCATTTTCTGATCACTCCATCCCTTATTCAGAATTTTGCGTTGTCCGGAATAGAGCCTGGCCACATTGTTGCGGATAAACCGGGTTCTACTTTTTATCCGGATACGTTGTACATTCTCTATTTGATGAGGCTATTTTGGACTGTTGATGTGAGATGTCTCTGGTCTGCATTTTTGATTTTTCTGTGATTTTTCTGATAGTGGCGAATAGTTGACTGGTTAGTGATTAACTGTGATATGAGGGACTTGAAGCTTTATTTTGGATTTCTTCAATAATATCCTCATATACTTTGTTTTAATAATTGAGGAGCTTACTTTCGATAGGTCACATATCCAATTTGGAAATTTTTTCAGTAAGATGAAAAAATGTATGAGAGGACTAGTTAAACAGTTATCTTAGCTTAAGCCGAGATGAAGGGATTCGTTTATCCAGTTTTGTTCGGAAATACTTTGAGTATGTCTTCTTTTGAAAACAAACTCCTCAATTATTCTACATTACTGAATTTTTTCTTATAGTCTAGGTAAAAGGATAAAAAGAATCATCATTCCATAAAGTGATTATTTATTGAATAAATTCTAAAGCGAGACTACCTGCCGATTAGGGGTCGTTTGGGGGCGACGAAGATATGCAAGTAAAAGTAATTATCAGGATGTTAATTGTGTATTTATTTTTTATTTTTATTTAAGTGCTATTCACTCTGCTTTTACCGAATATGATGCTTCATAGCATGGTCCATGGTCAATTTTACTTGTATGGCATTATTATTTCTTTTAAGCAAAATTCGCTCTAATAAAACCTTGAAATCATTCTTAGCTGTTCGAAATTCGGACTTTTATTTTTATTTATTTAGTAATTATATATATATATATATATATATATATATATATATATATACATATATATATATATATATATATATATATATATATATATATATATATATATATATATATATAACAATTTCAGTTAGAAAATGATTACAAGAATGCCAACATTTTGAAATTTCAAAAAGATCAAGCAATTTTTGCACAAATAATAATTATTTCATTGTGTTCAGAATCACTTAAAAACGCTTCTTTGCATGACTGAAATTTTCGCAAACAATTAGCACTAAAAGGTTTATTGGGAGGCTATTTTTGAGAATCTGTTCGAACATTTTAGTTGCGGTTTTAGCTAGTATCACCATTCTGAATAATTGTTATATGTGTCCACTTTCCTAAGCGTAATATTTATTCCGTCGTATAGGATACTTATACTAAAATGTGTTTAATATGACTTTGAAGCCCCAGCGGAATATAACTTAGCTACTAATAAAATCAATCATTAATTTTATAATAGTATAAATGGGAGTTTAATGGGAGATCAATTATTTATAAATTCTGGTATTTAAATAAAGAATTTTTGTAGAAATTTGGTAATATATTTTTAACATTCTCAGTCCTTTCACCCTTTCCTTCTTTGTCCTTTGTCAACAGTAATTAATGAATTAGCTAAATAACATTATTCGAGCAAATAAATGAGCTTTGGAGGATCGATATCCATACATATAAGATATAGGTTAGTAAAAAAAAAAAAATGATAAAACTAGCAATTTAAAATCGTACATTTATATATACAAAAATGCCTTATTTTCGTAAAATAACCCAGGTAAGTGAGAATACGGCGTATATATTTACATGACCATTTCCTCTTTACTTTTATTTGAAAAAGTTCAACATTTGATCATGTTTTCAACTTCAAATATAATATCAGCAAACTAGTCACCGCATTATCATATTCTTTAAACTCAAGTTAATAGGAACACAAAGCATGACTATTAGTACAAGCTAGCTTCCTGAATAAACAACCTAGAGGTAGCTCCTAGCGATCTTCAATTTAAGACAAACTGCTCAGATGTTGCAAGAATGTAGCTCAACTTAAAGTAAACTTCAACTTTCATTAAATACAATCCAGGCAGCAAAAAGAAATGCCTGACAGACTTTGCTTGCTTTGAAATATTTTTCTTTTACCTTAAATAAACAGCAAGGGTATTAAAAATTTAAAACTTCTGAAATTTTAAAGTTTATTTCAATGTTAACAAAAACCAACAACTCTTAGCTTAATATTGAGCTAGACTTAAAACTAGTTAAACCAGCGTATAAGCTGAAAACTTTTTTTATTTTTTTTTACTTCTCCTATCCTACCATGTGAGAATCGAATAAATTTCAGACATATGTAATGCTATCACAACTATACCATTAAAACAGCGTTAATTTCCTGTCAAAAAATCTTCTTTTCAATCTTTAAAGTGAGCAAATATCAGTTAAAATCTTGGATAATAAACATAAACATTTAGAAAATATTATTACCAGTAAGTAACTGAATCGTTTAAACCATATCTACAAATCATAAAAATTCATTAAAACTACTCTATTAAATGTATTTTTAACTTGTATACCTTTCTTAGCTATTTTCACCAACTTGTTTAGGAATTTAGACTTTTTACTTTCCCTTACCTATATATAGTAATATATAGAACTATATAGTAAGGGGAAGCATTACGATCGTGAAAATTTTCGAATTCGAGTTTTCAATGGAAATACACGTTTTAAGTTCCACAGAGTATCGTAAAATGGTCTGTGTTTCTGTGTGTCTATATGTATGTGAACAGCCTAGCTCAACAACGAAAAGTTTTACGGTACTGAAATTACGTATTTAAGGTAGGTATATGGCTTTGTTGTTACAGCAACGTTTTAGTCAAAATCAACTTATCGGAAGTGCCGCTTTATATAATCGATTTTACACTTTTTAACAATTTTCTCGAAAACGGCTCTAACGATTTTGATGAAGCTTGCCTAAATTATTCTTCATAAAGACCTTTAACTTTTTATTTATGTCGTACATCACCGAGGAAATACGGGGAAAAAAGTTATGATGAAAAGAATAATTTATTTGCACATAGCTTAAAAATTATGCATTTTATGGTAAATTATGTATTGTATGATAGGCAATTAAATTATCTAAAAAATAATAAAAGAATCATCAATATAGGACTGGTATTAGCAAAGAAACAGTGTATTTTAAGAGGAGTACAAGACACTAGATGTATATGCGACTGAACCTCCTCCCCCCAATCCGCCAATCTGTTGTAAACAACACGCTCTGTAATAAAGTAATTTAGTAATAAGCGGAAATTAACTTAATTATTTCTATTTCACATAATTATTTCTACTTCACATAATTATTTCTACTTCACATTATTTAATGGAAAGAAAATATTTCCATGAAAACTAAACCGAAACTTTAAAAATATATTTGCAACTTGACAAAGTTAAAATATATAGGTAGTGTACAGAATTGTTGTACTAAAATTGTTTAAAAAACTGTTTTATTGCGCTTGAATGGGAGAAGAAGTGAATGCTGCTGAGTTTATTTTAAGCATTGTTTATGTATATATATATATATATATATATATATATATATATATATATATATATATATATATATATTTATATATATATATATATATATATATACTAGTATACCCTAGCGAGAACTCTCGCATTAGATGTCAATCCTTCTTCTAATCCCTAATATATTAGAAGTATAAGCGATATTAGGGAAACATATTTATTCGTGTAAACAATATAATATTACTAAAAAAGTTTATATACACACATTTGGTAAAGCTACATAGTTTGTAATGACTGTTTTCATACTTTATTAATGATTAGCTTACCACGCTGGAAAACATCTCTTAAGTTTAACAGTAAGGCGATAAGATTCAGCTACACCTTTTCTATGTGTAGTATTCATATTTAACAGTTAGGGTTGGACATGGGAAACAATATATTAAACTCATTAAAAGTTCTTGTAAACAAACTCAAATTAATATAAAGTTGCCATGACAACGTCACGTACAAAAGATGGCATAGGGCCCGTGCGGACCTATATCGTGCATTATCTCAAAAACTGTAGGTTTTAAGGCTTTAAAATGCTAGACCAGTATGGAGAGGAGAGGTTCGGCGGAGAGCTGGGTCACCTTAGCCACTTCCTAAAGAGAGGCAATCAGATCCACAACCTGATCGAGGCATGGATCACGGCTGGGTGGGTAGATCGTTTTGATGCTACCGATCTGAGAGCATATCTAGTGGGAAGAGTTAGAAGAAACGTGTTCAACGCTATACAAGCGGGCGAGTTGACTTCATGGCAAGAGGTTACCAGAAGACTAAAAAAGGCATAAGGAGGAGGGCGTTGGACACCAGAAAAAGACGTTATATAGGTCCACACTATATCGTGCGTTATCTCAAAAACGGTGAAAGACCCTAGATGGATAACCAAGCGCATCCGAAAGGAGATGGATGCGACCGAGCCTCCTCCAACCAATCCGCCAATCTGTTGTAAACAATACGCTCTGTAATAAAGTAATTTAAGAATACAAAAGCGGAAATTAACTTAATAGTATACCCCAGCGAGAACTCTCGCATTAGATATCTATCCTTGATGCATTAGAAGTATAAGCGATATTAGGGAAACATTATATTACCAAAAAAGTATATTTAACACAAACATTTGGTGAAGCCACATAGTTTATAATGACTATGTTGAAATTGCATTTCATACTTAATAAGTAATTAGCTTACCCCACTGGAAATTTAGCAGTTTGGGAATAAGACTCAGTTATGCCATTTTCTATGTGTAGTATTCATATTTAGCAGTGCCCTTTTAGGGTTGGACATGGGAAACAATGTATAATTTCTCACTCATTAAAAGGTTTTGTAAACAGACTCAAATGGATATAAAGTTGCCATGACAACGGCACGTAAGCAAGATGGCACAGGGCCCGTGCGGACCTATATCGTGCATTATCTCAAAAACGGTAGGTTTTTAAGCTTTAAAATGCTGGACCAATACGGTCCATGGGAGCGTATATGATCTTGAAGCCCGCGTCAAAATCATTAAAACCAAACTTATCCCGTCTCAATCCGTCGACTCTTAGTCGTCAAATCTTTGAAACCTCCCTGTTTTTTCATCACTTTTATTTAAGCCCTAGTATGAATTTAAGAAACAAAATTGGAATTCGTCACATCTTCATGAAATTCCCTTTCTTTTGATACCTCATTCATCAAAATCCATCGCTCCTGAGAGCCGGAAAAGGGATCTATACTACCGTAATAATATATAGTAGTGTTCACTACTATATATTATTACGGTTTACCGTACCTACCGTTTTTGAGATAATGCACGATATAGGTCCGCACGGGCCCTATGCCATCTCGGGTACGTGTCGTTGTCATGGCAACTTTATATCAATTTCAGTTTGTTTACAACTTTTAATGAGTGTAAAATTATATTTTGTTTAAATGTCCAACCCTAAAGGGCACTGTTAAATATTAATACTACATGTAGAAAATGGTATAGCTGAATCTAATTGCCTAACTGCTAAATTGAAGAGATGATTTCCAGTGGGGTAAGCTAATTACTTATTAAGTATGAATCGTAACTTCAACATAGTCATTACAAACTATGTATCTTCACCAAATGTGTTTGTTAAATAAACTTTCTTTATAATATTACATTGTTTACACGAATAAATATGTTTCCCTAATATCGCTTATATTTCTAATGTATTAGGATCTAACGCGAGATTTCTCGCTCGGGTATACTAGTATATATATACTAGTATACCCGAGCGAGAACTCTCGCATTACATATCTTAATGAAATCGAAGTATAAGCGATAAACAATATAATATTATCAAGAAAGTTTATTTAACACACACATTTGGTGAAGCTTTATAATTGTTTATAATGACTATGTTCAAGTAATAGTTAATACTTACTAAGTAATTAACTTGCCCTACTGGAAAATACTCCCTCAGTTTAACATTTAAGCAATAAGACTCAACTATACCACTGTCTGTAGTATTCTATCATTCATGGAAACATAAAAACAATATTTCATCTACGTTTTCACAATTATTAATACGTTTTTGTTAACAGTATCAACTGGCTTTAAAAGGTATAAAGTTGCCATGACAACGGCACGTACGCAATATGGCGTACATATGGCGGACAACCGTTGGCCTAGAGACAGTACGGTCAGCGTCAGAGCATGATTTCGGCCAAATCACGCTCTACCGCCAGGTTTTTCCCCCAATTAAGGGTACCCATTTTATAGAGGCTGGGTGGTCCCCAGGAGGGTCTCCCGATCCCACAGGGTCGATCCACGACTGATAACAGAATAAATAATTATCTGCCACAGCCGGTCTCGAATCTGGGACCGGGAGCATTGTAACTTAGTGCCTTACCACTGAGCTACTCCGCTCCCTTATTTATTCTTATAAACAATATAATATTACTAAAAAATTTATTTAACACGCACATTTGGGGAGGTACATAGTTTGTAATGACTATGTTGAAGTTACAGCTCATACTTAATAAATAATTAGCTTACCCCACTGGAAATCATCTCTTCAATTTAGCAGTTAGGCAATGAGATCTAGCTATACCATTTTCTATATGTAGTATTCATATTTAACAGTGCCCTTTAGGGTTGGACATGGGAAACAATATATAATTTCCCACTCATTAAAAGTTTTTGTAAACAGACTCAAATTGATATAAAGTTGCCATGACAACGGCACGTACGCAAGATGGCATAGGGCCCGTGCGGACCTATATCGTGCATTATCTCAAAAACTGTAGGTTTTAAGGCTTTAAAATGCTAGACCAGTATGGAGAGGAGAGGTTCGGCTGAGAGCTGGGTCACCTTAGCCACTTCCTAAAGAGAGGCAATCAGATCCACAACCTGATCGAGGCATGGATCACGGCTGGGTGGGTAGATCGTTTTGATGCTACCGATCTGAGAGCATCTCTAGTGGGAAGAGTTAGAAGAAACGTGTTCAACGCTATACAAGCGGACGAGTTGACTTCATGGGAAGAGGTTACCAGAAGACTAAAAAAGGCATAACCAGAAAAAGACGTTTATCGTCTCTTCACGGAAAGTAGAAGATCGGGGAAGTCAGATTACAGCTTTGCTGAAACAATGCTGAATTAATTCACGGCCATCACAGAAAAATTGATCGAGACCGTTGGACAGGCTGAGGCAGCCCAACAGCGGTCAATTTACGAGAAAGTGCTGAGAGTGCAGCTAGGACGAAACTTAAGCGTCAGATAAAAGTTGGCTGCTGAAAAATCCTTCGTCGAGTGTGTCCGGGAGGTAATGGGCATGGGTGCCAGAGAAGAAGAAGAAGCAGACGAGTGCCTCTCGGGGACAGGAGGGGCAATAGAGATCGGAATCGGGAACGTTTCGACCCCAGGCCTCAGCCATTGTACAGTATTGTAATCGATACTGGGAGCACCAGTACCTTGATCAGTAGAGGGGTGTTGAAGGAGCTGGACAAAGACCTTTCACTTAAGGTATATAGATGTTCTGTTATCACTTTGAACGGTCCATGTGTGATGCGCTGTAAAGTGAATTAAATGAAAAATGCTTGAAGGATAAAAGAATGTATGAATGAGAGATCTATTTACATAATCATGTAAATAAATTAAAGACATTTGAAGTATTTCTGTGCACAGTTGTCCTGGACCTGACATATTCTTTAGTTCATGATAATGTCGTGTTTTATCATATACTTGGCAGCCATACATTAAGAAACGATCTGCAAAAGAAATTTTTAATTATATCTTATGAGAGATGGGATGGGTAGCAAGGATATGCTTATGGTTTTAACAAAAATATATATATATATATATATATATATATATATATATATATATATATATATATATATATATATATATATATATATTAGAACCATCATACTGCTGACTCAGGGGTTGCTGAGGAGTGGATGAGTCCATAACTGACTACAATAGGATTCCGAAACTCACAATCATTTTGTATTATTTTTAAGGATCGCTGGAAAAGAATAATTAATGCTACTCTGAACTTCGATAATATATATCAATTAAAGTAAATAAATAAATGTAAACTATTTTATCTAACATCATAGACGAAGGAAACCCTTATCACTCTCATATTAGTGTTTTCATGAATTTTTGTTAAAACCATAAGCATATCCTTGCTACCCATCCCATCTCTTATAAGATATAATTAAAAATTTCTTTTGCAGATCGTTTCTTAATGCATGGCTACCAAGTATACGATAAAACCTTATCATTAACTAAAGAAAATGTCAAGTCCAGGACAACTGTACACAGAGTACTTCATATGTCTTTAATTTATTTGCATGATTATGTAAATAGATCTCTCATTCATATATTCTTTTATCCTTCAAGTATGTTTCATTTAATTCACTTTAAGTGTTCGCTCAATGAATCGTGATATCTTACTAAGTTGCATGCATAAATATTCGAAGCAGGCACTTAAGTCTAGTTATTTTATTGGAGAAAAAATATGTGGGTATATATAAAATATATATAATTTCATCAATATATATATATATATATATATATATATATATATATATATATATATATATATATATATATAAAAATATATATATATATATATAGTTTCTATTATACGCCTTGATCAACTTATTGATTCCAATTAAATTGGACAGAAGATAATAAAATATGTAACAAATATATGTTCTCGAATTTAAAATACGCAAAACATTAAAAACTTCATTATGCTATAAATAAATGAGGCACTCATGCACAGCTCGTTTATTGGCCATAGGCGCCTTTATTGCTTTATAAGGAATCGAAACCAGCAACAAACGTGAAAATTTATGACATCCGGTGGGTTTTCTGACAATAATAAATTATAGCTAATGAATTAACGTTTGATAAAAAACCGCTATTGATTCTCGATAATTCGAACCTTAATAAATCAAACCTTTACCAACTTGAATTTTTACCAAATCTCTTGAACAAAATCTATGTAGCGAAAAAAAAAATGATGAGACAAAATTAGGAGTTTTACACCATTTTTTTTTTTTTTATTTGAAAAGTAATACAACCTGCCACACTCAAGGACAAAAGGCTATGAGAATCCATTCATACCATATGTACAAGATAAACGAAAAAAAACAACACAAAAAACAAGGAAATAAAATACAAATAATAAATGTCATATAAAAAGAAAGAAAAAAGTGTACATTACTAGTAAAAATGAATAGATAAACAATTTAATTAATAACAAAATAAGTAAACAACCAAGAAATGAAAAATTAAGTTAAGTAAAAATAAGATAAGTCATCTTAAACACATTCATACCTATATACAATATTTACAATCTGCCCAGAGAACTCCGAACCAAGCTCTACCCCTCACATGTGTATGGCAAAGCCGGGGTCCAGGAGATTGGATAGGGATCTTGCTAAGGGATTAGGATGATGAGTAAGGTTCTGATGAAATGTGGAGAATTTGTATGGAATTATGTCAAGTATATATGGGATTTTAAGGTCATGGTTTACGGTCTTGTTTGAAACATTATATGGGGCATTGACTATAGTACGGAGGAATTTAGACTGGAAGGATTGAATACGTTTGATGTTCGAAAGTTTAGATGTCCCCCACAGTTATAATCCGTAGGTCCAAATAGGTTTCAGAATGGTCTTGTAGATTAGCAGCTTGTTGTCTATTGATAGGTGAGATGTTCTGTTCAGTAGTCTGTATAACTGGCCAAATCGTTTATTAAGCTCTTGTCTTTGAAATCTAGTATGAGGGTTCCATGTTAGTCTTTTGTCAAGAAGGAAGCCAAGATACCGGACTGTGTCTGAAATGGGAAGTGGTGTGGAATTAAAATGGACTGGCGGACAGGATTTGCGTCGGAGGATGAATGTGACATGCTTACATTTTGATTCATTGACCTTGATGCGCCAATTGTTGCACCACTGTTCGATCAGGGAGAGATGCCTTTGCAGGTTTAAGGATGCCATTTCAGGATCGGAATGGGATGATAGGATAGCGGTATCATCGGCAAATGTTGCCAGAAAAGTATCAGGATTTATAGGAAGGTCAGCGATAAATAAAATGTAGAGGACTGGACCTAAGACGCTGCCTTGCAGAACACCGGCTTCGATTGGGTAATAGTTAGAAAATTCAGCACCACAGCGAACTCTGAAGGAACGGTTACAGATGTAGGATCGAAGGATTAGAAATAAGGATTGGAGTAATTGGATTTTGAGCTTGAAAAGCAAGCCATCGTGCCACACCCGGTCAAAAGCTTGAGCTGTGTCCAGAAAGGCGAAAGTGCAATATTGCTTGCTTTCAAGTGCAAAGGATATATGGTCAACAACTTGAAGGCGTTGTTGAACAGTGGAATGTTCTGAGCGAAATCCAAACTGGTGTGAAGAGATTTTTTGGGATTCGAGTATTGGAAGGATGCGTTTCAGAAAGATTTTTTCAAAAATTTTTGAAAGAATCGAGAGCAACCTTATTGGCCTATAGGATGAGCTATTATTGATAGCTTTTCCTGGTTTGTGGAAAAGGATAATTGTGAAGTATTTCCACATCAGAGGAAAGTGGGTTGGGCGAAGGATATAATTGTACAGGTAGGTAAGGAGTATAACCGCTTTTGGGGGAAGTTGACGAAGGATCTAGGAAGTGAGGAGATCGTATCCAGGGTATTTTCGGGATTTAAGGTTATTTATGAGGAATTTGACCTCAGAGGGGCTGACAGCTTTTGGAGGGAAAGAGAGAGGAATCGGTGAAGAGAGGAATTCCTTGACTTTAGCTGTATGGATGGGGTGGATTTCAGAATAGGGAATGAATATGTTGGAAAGATGCTTGGCAAATTCTCTGTTCTGTTCCCATCTGACGAAACCCAGGATCCATCATCGCGTTGGAGGGGATGGGAAATGGAGTGGTATTTTAGGATTTTTTTTTTGTTACTTTCCAGAGGGAGTTGTTCGAAGCAGATAGCGAGGAAAGGTAGGAGTTATAGGATTGTGATCTATAGGTGGACAATTTCTTTTCAACTAATTTGGAACAATGGTTGTATAGTTTCCGATCATCAGGATGCCTGGTTCTTTGCCAGAGGATCCTAGAACATGGTTTCGAATGGATAAGATTTTTATGATATTGAGGTAAAGGATTTTTTTGGTGGTATACATGATTTTATTTAGTGGTCCTACTCCTTTGTGGATGAAAAAAATTAGGAGATCGGGATTATGATTGGGATCGGTTGGTCAGTATGTAGGAGAATCAGGGGAGAGGATGTTGCTACGACGGGAGTTAAGCAATGTTCGCCCACGAGTATTTGTGGTTCTTTCTCCCCATTGCTGGTGTTTTGCATTTAAGTCTGCACCTATAAGGAAATGTTGTCCGAAGGAATTAAGGAAGGAATTGAATTGTGATTCGGAAATAGGTTCTTTAGGCGGGGAATATGCTGCAGCAATTGTTATAGGAAAAAGTGATGTTGACATTCTTACGGCAGTAGCTTGAAGGAAATTATGGACTGGCAGGGGGAATAAGTGATGGGAGAGAGACCGATGGATGATGACAGCAGTGCCAGCACGTGCTTTTCCATTGGGGTGGTCAGTTCGATAAGTTTGGTAATCAGGTATGTAGAGCAGTCGTTTACTGGTTAACCGGGTTTCAATTATTAGGGCTAGGTTAATATTTCTTTCACGTAATAACGATGTTAGTTTGTTAATGTGATTTCAAACACCATTCGAATTCCAAAGGTGAATGGAAAGGGATTTTATTGAGGACATTTATGGATTTCTAGGGGGGATGATGAGGCTGGATACAAGGTTTGTCAGTAAAGAGATGAGGGGTATTGACGAGGGATCTAACCTCAGAAAGGAACGATGTAAACTTGTGAGGTCAGTGGCATTGTTGGGAGGAGGAATGGAGGAAATAGGGTGATGACTAGACTTTTGGCTATTAGTCATTTGTTGTGGGATGGAGGGATGTGGGTGTTGGGGTTGAGATGTTTGAAGTTGAGGTTGTTCTTGTAGCTGAGTTTGTGTTATTTCTTCTGGCTCTCGTAACATTAGAGCATAGGATACTCTTGTGTTCACAATTCTGGATGATTGTCTTTGTGGCCTAGATGTCTCTTCCTTTCCAGAAGTTGCCTGCATCCTTGATTTTAAAATTTTATAAGTTTGACACCCCTTGTAATTAGCCAGGTGCTCTTGATGGCATAGTGCACATGTTGCGGATGTTTGCCTGGATTTTCTACAGTCCTCAGATTTGTGTTGATCACCACATTTGACACATCTAGGCATGTGGTGGCAATAGTGTTTAGTGTGGCCATAGGCCTGGCAGTTATGGCATTGCAATAATTCCCTTTTGTTGAAGGGTTTTTCTACGATTATACTCGTATAGTACAGGCGCGTTACTTTGCAAATTTCTTCAATTTCGGGTGGTCGCTCAAGGTCAACATAGAATAGTGGTAAAGCTATTTTGTTCTTATCACCCGGCTGTTCTTTATTTTCTTTAAATATCTTGACTACTTGCCGAACCTGGAATCCCATGGCCATCAATTCTTCTTTTATAGCTGGTAGAGTTGAGGGGTGCAGGCGTCTGATGACCACCTTGAGCGCTCTCTCTTGGCGCAGTTGGTAAGTGTGGAAATCTGCCTTTATGTCTGACAGATATTTAACAATGCTTTTGTATGTGTCAGGCATTAATTTTGTATCATTAATGCGACTTTGACACGTATATTTGTGCTTTCAACGTTGTTTAATTGTTGGCACAGCAGTTGAAAATTTTTTATGTTTCTAATAAATATTGGTAGGGACTTGGGTTCTCTGGGAATCGGATTCCATGTCTTCTGCTTGCGTATTTGATAATAGTTGATAAGGGTTAGGAGTAAAAAAGGGTGATTCATCAGCCATAACTTGGGTTGAGGTTCAGTTTCTTCAACTGAGCTACAAGGTGTGATCGGAGGTGTATTTCTTTTTGATCGCCTAGCCTTCTGTTTGGCAGGTGAAGTTTGAGGAGTATTCCCCAGTCTTCTCGATCTCTTGCCTGTTGTTGTTTTGCTCGACATCACCATATGGAAATATCGCATTTCATATTAAATTTAATGAGAGAAAAAAAGAAAAAAAAATACGAATAAATACTTTTGAAAATTACGTGAATAAATACGCGGACAGAACAGAAGACAGTGTGGCGTAGGTCTGCTCCGTGAAGAGGCAGAATGCCTTCTGGAGGGATTAATGTAATCTTAAATCTATTCACGAGTTCAGTGTAATGTTTATTATAAGTGATTACTCACCGTTTATTTGTTTTCTGCTTCAAACAGCATTGCTAACAATAATGTTTTTCAGTTTTTTATATGAAAAAGTACTCAATTTTCACTGTTAAAATAGTCACTTTTAAATAAGCGATCTGAGATACGTGCAAATAAAAGCTGGCGTATGCGCAGAACTCGTTTTACGTCTTAAATTCGAATATTTACTTCTACTACTCGAAAAAGTCTCGGAAAATATTTATGTATATATTTTAATTTCATCACATTTGTATCATTCGCTACTCTCAAATGATGTTAAATTAAAAGGTAAAATAAATAGTATTACTTGATTATTATTATTTTTTTTTTTTTTTTTTTACAGCATACGCAAAATTATAAAAATTGCCTTGTTCCAGCTATATCTCCCTTTAAATCAGAGAAAGAGACTCAGAGATGATGCAGCCAATCTAAGGATTAAAGCAACTGATTTAATTTCTTTTCTGCGAATTTTTCTTTATATTGATGCTGCTGCTTTGTAGCAGTCTTTTATTAGCTAAGAAAAGAAGTTAAAAAATTAGTTTTCAACTCCTTTATGAATATTATTAATTTTCGATAACTTAATAACAATTCGTGAAATCAACACACGGCTTTTAGTTAATCTGGTGAACTGGTTAACTGAAGGCCGTGAGTTGATTTCACGAATCGTTAATTGATGCCGCTCACACATGAAAATGAAATAAGTATATGTTGTTAATATTGTGGTGTAGGAGCGCGAAGACAAGATAAAAACCTCATGTTCAATTATAACTCAGCCTTCTCAAAATTTTATTTTGGTCACATTTAAATATTAATTATGATATACATTGCCAAAAACTGATATCCAGAAAATCAGCATTATTATGCGGAAAAACTCGAAACAAATATCCGTTGTCATATGAGACATTATTAGCTTCCTCAATAACTGATAACTTATTCATCTTTAAAGCACCCTCCTATAAATATAGGCCATCATTTTCCATGACTCAACTCAGCACCAACAATTTGCTTTGTACATATAAAGGGTAGTCAACTACCAATCATAGAAATTTATAATGAGTTATCTGGAGTCTGGCAAAAATAGTATAGCAGGTTTAACTCTGAGCGTGATTAAAAAAGGAATGAAATGGAAGTTCAGTCATATTGCACAGCAACAAATTCTTTTAATAAATTATGAAATACCTTCTTGTTCCTGACGAACTAAGTTCCTATTTTGCTGATCATCTTCAAATGTCGCACTCTCCTCCATGCTGGAACTCCACAAGCATCCTTTAATCCTGAAAATTTCTACTGTATAAATATTCATAGTCCGTCCGTCGAATAAAGTTCCTGTTCTACACATTTTCCGACTTTAGAACTATCTCCATTTTCATGAACTTATCGAAACCACTTTAAGGAATAGTCCACTCCCAGCTTAATAACATCCAGGAGCAAAAATCGCCCAAGATCTGCAATCCTCTATAGACCAACAGAAAATGACTATTCTTGTTATCTTCGAATTTTCAAAAGCCTTCAATTCAGTTAATCATAATATCCTCCTTTTCAAATTCCAAAACCTTTCCTTATCATATAGCACCTTCAAGCGGTTCCTTTCCTTCCTGTCTCTTCGCTCCTAAACAGTTATCATTCCCAATAAACCTCCTTCCTCCCGCCTCCTACTAACTCGTGGTGTTCCTCAGTGGTCCTTCCCCCAAAAGCGGTTATATATCTTAAATAGAGAGAAATATATTGAGGTGTATACGTGGGCCAAGGAAAGTGGGAGAAGAGTCCTGGTCAGAAAAGAACAAAGACCTGTACGAAGGCATTGAAGACCTAGAGACCTCAATGAGAAAAAGGAGATTGAAATTTTAAGGCCACATGAAAGAGGATGGACAAGGATAGAGTGAGCAAGCAGATCTTTGACAGGATGATGAAACAAAAAGATTAAAGGGTACACCGAGCAGATAAAGATATAGAGAAATAGAGAAACTGAGGATCAGAGAAGAGGTCTACCAGGACAGAGGGAAATTCAGAAGGATGATAGATGGAAAGAAGGTCCTTGTGGTGGAGAGGAGGAGAAGAGGTGAAGGAAGGTGAACAGAGGAGCGTAGAAGGGAAATGGGGAAAATATGAAGAAGGTGTGGGCTGAAAGAAAGATGAAAGTCATGAAGTGATATACACGTGGTCATTAACTGGTCCTTTGTCGCGATAAATAAATAAATATATATATATATATATATATATATATATATATATATATATATATATATATATATATATATATATATATATCAGTTGATATCCGCATGATGGTATAGAAGGATCAATCAAATTAGGGATTGATAAATTATTTGTCACTTCTATAAATTTGTTTTATTGAAGCCTAGTTTCGAATGTTATCCATTCGTCCTCGGTTCTAAAAACACACAAAAAATTCAGAAATAAGCAACTCAAAATATATTTTGGTATTATTATACATATTAAATTAGAATAACATTAATCAGTATTATACAACATTTATGAATTATGAATTTAATTCAGACAAGAAATCAAATACATGTTGGTGCTCACCAAGGTTTAAATGGATTAAATCAAACAGAAAAGTTTGTACTGGTTTCTTCTGGCATTGAGCTAACAGTGAACGAAAGGTAGGTAGCATGTTTTTAGGTAAACGGTTTATGGGTCAGAGTTTTTCCAGTAATGCCGATGAGTAATTTTTTTTTCTCTTATAGATGGGAATAAATTTAAGATTGGACTATTGGAGATATTTATTTGTTCATTTTTTTGAAAAAATCTGGATTGGATTTCAAGGATTTTATTGTTTTAAATGCTTCATATATATTTGATTTGAGGCTGTTTTCAACGAGATGTATTAATTTAACTCCCGAGTATTTGATAAATTTATGATTTTTTTCATTTAAATGAATTGCAAAGTTGGAATTCTCTGTCTCTTTGTATACGCATGTATATGTTACTTTAATCTCTGATTTAGCGATCTTCCAGTAAAAATTATAGCTTCTGACTTATTTGTGTTGATTTTCAGTTTCAATATTTGACAGTATTTGTTAATTTTTTTGAAAGTTAATTGTAATCGGTTTACTATTTTATTAATGCGGTACGATGCTCTGTATAAGGTTGTGTCGTCTGCGTATAAAGAGAGATCTTATTACATTGGGAAATTTAGGGAAATCGGATAAGAATAGATTGAATAGGGTTGGGGATAGGCAGGAACCTTGAGGAAGGTCAGCAGAGAGTGGGAGTACTTTGGAGGTAGATATAAAATTGTCTATTGGAAAGAAATGAATGTAAGATGTGAACTAAATGTCTTTAATGCCTATGAGTAAATTTCTATAAAATTTGTTTATGAATAAGACCAGCATGCCAAACGGTGTCGAGAGCTTTTTCAAGGTCTAAGAAAAGCATGCATGTTTTCGATCGTTAAATGCTTCGGTAATAAAATCTGTGAGAGATGCTTGTTGATCGACAGTGGAGTGATGCTCCCTGAAGCCAAACTGTTCTTCTATTATCAGCTTATTTTTTCTAACTTGCTTATGAATCCGGTTTAAAAGTAAACGTTTTAAGATTTAAGACATATGGGTCTGTAATTTGAAATATTTTTAGGGTCTTTATTAAGTTTGGGGGTCGCGACGGTTTTGAAGGTTTTCCAGATTGTAGGAAAATAATTGTATCTAAATGTTGAGTTGAATATTTAGGTTAAATAGTAAATGAATTTTCTGCTTAGATTTTTTATTATCATGGACGGAATGTCATTGTCACCTAGAGCTTTCTTTATATTTCTGATAATTTTCCCTGTTTCTCTAGGTTAGATAGGGGGAGAAATTAGTAGCGATTGGAATTTTTAAATAGTCACGGACTGATTTTAGGATTTCGATTATGGTGATTTGACCCAAAGTTTGAAGTGGTTAAGTGAGTAGATTGGAACTGAATTCCTAAAAATTCGGCTTTATCGTTATCGTGGTAAACATAGCTAGTTGTTGGTTTGTTTTAGTTGAGGAATTTTGGAAGATATTTTTATGAAGTTTCTATGTATTTTCCAAATTTTGGATATATGCATATATGAGAAAATAGTACTTCCGAAACTTATACCAGTCAGCCTCTTTGAAAATTGATTTATTGTATTTAGGATGAGTGGTTAATGATGAGTTTATACGGAAGATCACGGGTTTGTGATCCGAGTTAAGACATGATAAAGCGATGAGTGGGGACAAGTTTTTAGTGATAGCGATAGTATACTAGGTTTGTAATTACGTTGTGTGGGAATTTGTGTAGACTCAAAGAGATTGTGTAACTGCATTTGTTTTTTCACTATATAGTTTAGTAGGAATTTACCATTTTTGTTGGAACTATGACAATTCCATTGAACTAGTTTACCATTCATATTACCGAAGATTTTTGTTATTTCATATTACCGAAATGTTTATTTAAAGAAAATAATTTAGTGAGATTGTTGATATATAATTTGTTTGTTGGGATATAAATGGATATGATTGTAATTAAATTTCTTGCTAATTGATGTATTAATAGCTATTGCTTCAGTGAGCGTCAAGTCGGACAAATGTGTGAATGATGTTGCATGTCAGAACGAACTAGAAGCATGACGCCCCCTCCAGCTCTGTTACGATCTTTTCTGTAGATGTCATATCCCGGACAACATATTATTATTATTTTTTTAAGTTAAGAAAATAGTTAGGTACTGTCATTTATCGGCATGTGTTCGTGTATATTGATTGATATTGTATCTAGTGGTTTGACTGGCATTAGATACAGGACTGGCTGCTTTGTTGTAATAGATAAAAGATTTTACGTTAGAAATTTTCAGTTGTGCTTCTTTCATTCTAGTTTTGCGACAAATTAATCTGTATATTTAAATTGTAAATTTCGACAAGGGCTTATCTCGGTTTTTATCCAAAATGTTTTGTTTTGTTTTTACGGATAAATCCCGATATTTTATAAGCGAGAACGGCTAATATCTGATTAGTTATAATCATAAAGTACCCTAAGAAAGCAAAATCTGTTCAAAGAAGTCCAATGGTTTAACAGAAGTCCACGTTATTGTATCTTCTGGAACAAAATTTATTTTCGGAGATGATCCATTTTCGAAATTCACAATTCATTTTTATTATATATATATATATATATATAATTTAATGAACTCATTATTTATGATAGTTAAATTGTTTTTTTTTATTTTATCTCTTATTTATTAAGTTAGTCTTGAGCTCTATCTGGCACTGATGTGCGTAAACATAAATTATTTAAAATCTACTTTGCACACTTTAGACTCCATTGATATTAGAAAGTTTGACAAGCGTTTAGATTTTTTTTTTCAAAAGCCCTGACTTTTCTAATTCGGCTTTTTGATCGAACAACGGAAATAGAAATAGAAATAAACAGGCGATATGGTATAGACGCTTCAAAAAAATAAATGAATAGCTAGCGTTTAAAAAACCCTGATGGGGGACTGACAGAAGGCTGATTGGAATTTCACTAGGTCGGAAAACTGGAAGAGATAAAAATTTTCTATTTCATCAACACGAAAGCGGTTGGAGGATAGAGATTGGTGAGATTAGTGGTGATTGTGATGCAACCCTTGTCATTCGTCGGAATAAAATAAATTTAAACTTTTCCATTACGTTTCCCATCTCGCTTTATTGAAAATGGAAAATTCTCCCGGCCAAACGGCTTTGTATGTGGATCGTTCAAGAATAAAATACCAAAATCACATACGGAATTGAATATAATATTAAAATTGCAGAGAAGTTTCTCATAAGTTTGAACTATATGAGGGGAGGGATCGATAATATACAAATACATATACATATATATGTACATATATATATATATATATATATATATATATATATATATATATATATATATATATATATATATATATATAAAGTTAAGAGCCAGAGCTGGGTAATAACAGAGCTTAATCCCTCTCATGAGTGTAAACAACTCCTAGACCTCATATAAAGAGGATTACTTTCTAAATAAAGTCAGTTGTAACCGATCTCTCTCTCTGTGCTTTTATTAAAACCTTTTATTTTATTTTTTTAGTGTCTCAAACACGTTAATACATATATATATATATATATATATATATATATATATATATATATATATATATATATATATAAACACGTTAATTATATATATATATATATATATATATATATATATATATATATATATATATATATATATATATTGTTCATTGATTTGATATTTAATGGTTAAATTTTGTCTGTGTCATGGAAGCAATATAAACCCAAGATAATAAGGACTGTAAGGATGAAAGACTGTAAATAAGACTGTAAGGATGAAAGGCACGCTATGACGGGCAAGTTGGCAAGAGGACTTTTCAGCTTCATTTGACATGCAGATGGATTAAGACCAGGAAATCCTCTCGTGGATCTTCGTTTTAATCATTACCTTCATACAATCGAACAACGAAAATAGAAATAGAAATAAACAGGCGATATGAAATAGACGCTTCAAAAAAATAAATGAATAGCTGGCGGTTAAAAAAGCCCTGATGGGGGACTGATTAGAATTTCTCTAGGTTGGAAAACTGGAAGAGACAAAAATTAAATAATAGTTAAATAATTAGAATAAACTGGAAACGGTAACATTTTTAAGCAGTGCGTTCTTGCCCATGTAGATATTCTCATCCTTGTCGGAAAGACTTGCTTGGAACAAAGATACTTTGCAAGGGTTTGAGAAATAAGACGCCAGACCAGGACGCCGAATAAATGAAGTCAAAACTTAACTAACGTAACAAAAAAAAAAAAAAAAAATGAAGCCTGGAAATGCAAAATCATCTAAGTAATTTCAGCTCTATTGAAATCACAATTATTTTTTTTGCACGTTACAGACCTAAGTGTTGAGTCGATACAATTATAATTGTGATAATTGTGATTACTTACAGAACCATAGGTTATCAGCATTTTTTTTAATCAAGCTTTTTATATCTTTAATAGTATTCAAGTTGAAAGTTGTATCTGTGCAACAAAATTACTTCATTGATTAAAGAAGAGTCTTCATTTTCGTGTGGGTGTGGAAGGCATCTGACACCAAGTTTCAATATTCATGCGCATCAACTTCACCAATTACCCACCAATGCACTTAAGTTGACATGTAAGTGCATTTCGTACCTTAAAGCGAATAGTTTTGTAAGATATAAAAGTTATTTCTGTAGTCGGGGTTTATTAAATTTTATATAATAATATATATTAGATCTTTTTTTTAGGGAAAGCTTTTTAGATTATTAAATTAATTTTTTTTTCGAATTTCATGAGATATTTATAAAAACTTGCTGAAATCCCATCTGTATCGTCTATATCAGTACAAATGAAGATCATTAACTATTCACTAGCATAGAATTATTTCTAATTGCTTTCCGGACCAAATTATAAAAGGAAAAAAACGGAAATCCTAAATCCCAAAAAGAAAATATCCATGACACCGGTATATTTCTATCAATAATTGTTCGTTCCTGAAATTTTAAGTAAAAATTTGCGGGTACATCAAGATAATGGGACTAAACAAACAGGAAACTGAGTAAGGAAGGTAATGTTATATTAGTGACTATAACATTACCTTCCTTACCACACACCTATCGCCTAACAACCTCATTATAACCAAGAAGATAATGAAGGTGAAGATTATGATGAGTTTAACTACAAAGTACAAAAGATAGTTTATTATAACAGCACTAATATCTGTAATTATTATTTAAATTTAAGACAATATTGTATAACATTTATCCTTTTACTTTTATAGATACATTTTTCACATTATATAATGCATCTTTTTATTACCAATGAAACGTTGAGGTGCATCAAACAAGGGCTATGAAATATTAAATTTTCGAAGGAAAAGGGTGCGATGAACTCGTTAGGAAAAAGTTATTTAAAAAAAAATATCAAAAAGTAATAAATCTTAAAAAATACAGTATTATAATTTTATGGTCAATGGTCCAAAGAATGGAGTGTGAAAGTTTTAGTTGAGAAACATTTATTAACATGCAGGCTATAATATAAATAAAGTAGCACAAAACAAAATTAATTTTTTTTTTTTTAAACTTTAGCCTTGTATTTTACCTTTATTTTTCCACCTTACCTTCAGGATACAAATATAGAAAAATATTTAACGCAAAAAAATAAAACCAATTGTTGAAACTAGAGCTTAGTTCTACTTTTAGTTATTAATCAACATCTCCATTCAAGTTCATTTACTCTTTTTTGTTTTGGTAGAAGAGGACAATCCTAAACATGTCACCTACACTGAAGATATTTTTTTTCTATATTTTTAAAAGTTTCAGTAGCACTTTTAGTATTTAAATGTCTGTTACTCACTTTCGCAAGTTCCCGAAGGCTATGTCAAAGCACTTTAAGACATTTTGATTGTCTTTTTTCTTAAATTAGTAAAATTATATTGTGTTTATGTTATCATAGATTATTTTTGTAATACCCAAATTATTACCCGATTTATGAAAAATCTTCCTTTTATATAATGTTCTCGTTATATATAACTTCAGATTGATTAAAGTCTGCTCGAATTTTGTATGCCAGAACAATATAAAACTCATTACCGGTTATTACCCGTTACCAATATTCCTAACTAACCTGTAATTTGTTTAATAAATGCCGGACTAGATATCCTTTAATTGTACAGGGATGGCAACTGTAATAATAACAAATAATAAATCTACAATCTGCAACCAAAATACGGCTAAACCAGAGGCCCGTCTTTATCTATCCGAATTTGAGATGCCATGGAGGGCCAGTCCTAAATAAACCGCCTGACACCCAGCTTGTTTATTACCGAAGGGGAAGAAAAAATAAGAAGATTTTCGTTAGTTTTCAATTGGATGTAACAACCACAGGTGAGGTAACAGCCACGGCTGCTTTGGATATACGTTGAGCAGATCACGGTGCACCTGTAAAGCGAGAACCAGGAGATAAGAAGAGTACATAGAATTTTAGAGGAAATATCGCTAAATAGTGGAGCTGTTGACACAACAAATCAACAAGGGAGCAGGTCTTAATTTATGCAGAGTCACGAAACTCGTAGCCCGAAGATTAGCAGAACAGTCACCATAACCGTTCGATGGACGTCACAATTTACCAAAGTCTGCCCTTAGTCTCAAGCTAGATAATCATTCCTTCTTTTTTATTATAGTTAAAGTTAACGTCAAAATTTGTTATAAGTTCTAAAAAAAAAAATAATTTAGAAACTATAGCAAAAATTGGAAACACTTCAATCCGGTATTTGGACCATTCAGATACAAACGGATATATGTAATATCAGTTGGCAAAACTCTTGTACGACTAACTCTTTAAAAAAAAATAATTTATTGCTTTCTTTCCCGTTGGATTACAGAAAGATACGTGACCAACTTTATTCCTCGATGGCTAAAATGTAAAGTGCGACTGGAAATTTTAGATTCTAAGGAAATATATTTTTTTCCTGCATGAACTGACCTATCTCCGCTAACGAGGAAGCAAAAACAAAGGTTAAATATAATAGCTACCTTTATGTTATGCTTATATTAGATTACGTTATTTTGCCTTCTTTTCATTCAACCAACCTTAAATAAAACTTAATAATTTTATATAATATTAGAAATCCAGACAACAGCTTAATCAACGATTTGGCCTGTTATACATTGACAGACTCCTGAACAGAGCATCTCATCTGGGAAGATTGTAAATATTGTATTTATGTATGAATGTGTTCTAAATGATTTATTTTATTTTTACTTAACTTAATTTTTCTTTGTCTTGGTTGTTTTCTTATTTTGCTATTATTTAATTTTTCTATAAATTTATTTTTATACTTTGTTACAAAAGTCCCCGTGCATAAACACAATCGTTAATTCCAACTCTCATAATTATCCTAGAAGAATATTTTTGTTCCTACTATTTATGTCAATGTTTACTTTGACTAATTCTATATTTCTTTGTGACTTAAGTTGGCTTTATGGGGTCATTTGCATTTTTTAAAACGTGCAATGTCAGCAGAAAAAATCATGAATCGCGGTCTTTTGAGACATTCCTGGAAAATAGGTTTAAGCGCAAAATAAAAATCGCAGAAGAAATTTGTGCAATAGAAGGAGAGTCAATTATCAAATCGAAATACTGCCGCACGACCCAGATCAGATCGCCCATGGGTCGTTGATGATGACGTTCTTCTTGAATGGGTGAACCAGGACCCACATGCATCTACTCGTGATTTATCGGCCGTAGTAGAGGCTTTAACCTTTACTGGGAACAGCTAGACAGAGTTTATGCAGTTTTGAGTGCAAAGTACCCCGTTTTGTTCAACCGGTGCTAAGCCATTTTGCTTCATGATATTGCTCCTTCACATCGTTCTCGTTTGACCAAGAAAAAATTATCGAAATGCAAGGAGTAAACGTTTTGTCCCATCCTGCGTATAATCCAGATACTGCACCATCAGATTATGATTTCGTTAGATCAATGGCTTATTTTTTAAAAGATCGGATCTTTGATAACTACGAGGACGTAAAAATTGGATGTGAAGAGTTCTTTGCCTCAAAACCAAAGGAGTAGTACCGGCATCAAATCCAATTACTGGCAGAAAGATGGGTGACAGTAGTTGAAAACAATGGACTTTACTTTGAAGGGTATTATTCAATAATGTTTAAAATATGTAATCTGAAATAAAGCTTTACTAATGTACAAGGACTTTTATAAGAACCTAGTAGTTTATTCTATTCTATTTTATTTACTTATGTTATTTTTTCTTTTACCTTGTATATGTGGTATGAATGGATTTTTATGGCCCTAACATCCATTGCGCTTGAGTGTGACACCTTGTATTATTTTTCAATATAAACTTTTATCTAAAAAAAATATTACAAAACAAGAGATTACAAAATCTCTAGATTTTTTTAAATTTACAAATAAATAATAATATACTGGAATATATTTAACACTCTATATATTTATTTAACACCATATTTAAAATATATGGTAGAAACTACAAGTATTCAATTATTTCCCTTGATAAAGTTTATATTAATATCAATTAAGTTTATGACTGTGAAAATTGTATTAGTTTTTATCCTTGTTCGTCCGTTATCAGGTTTTCTTCAACGACTTTTTTTTTCCCCCCAGAATCATCTCCCTTATATTTTTGCTTCCAGTTAACAGGGCCCTTTCTCAAAGTGCCTACTTGAGTGGGAAATATTACCAGAAGGAAGTCTTGAAGAAGAAACATTATAGGAAAAAAATAGCAAGGAAAGTTTTTTTTTTTTTTTTTTAATAATTTTTACCGTGTTTTTAATAAAGGGAAAAATCCCTTTTCTCTGTCGGAAGCAGCTTCGACTTAATTCTCTTGACTGACTTCTGTGGCGTTGACTAATTGGAATACCTTGAAGGCCTTGTTCCTCAAAAGTTCTTATTTTTTATTAGAATTTATATTTTCAGCTTGTTCTAAATCAATATATAAATGTGCTCCAAGATAAATGTTTCAATTATTTATAATCAACTTTTAAACTTTTTACTAACCAACATGCAACAATCTTCTGCTTCCCTCATCATGAAAACCTAATAATTTTATTTAATATTAGAAACAAGATATCTAATGTTTAAGGAAAATGTAATTATGAAGAAATAAATTCCTTAACTTCTTAAAGACTTTTTTTATTTTTTTTTTATTTTAAACTCTTTAATTGTTTTCTATCGTCGAATGGGATGATGTGGAACTAAGGAGAAAAGATTATTTCATGTGAGCTTTTAAAGTGAGGTTTCATAGATTTGCAGTTTGTGAATTGTCATTCACGAACACGTCAATAGTATATTTAGGCAATTATATAAAGTTAAGCTTCTAAAGTACCAAGATTTTTTTTATTGTTCTGAACTTTTATGACCGAAAATATACGCTCCCATATACACATGCACATATATTTTTTATATGTATATATAAAAAATATATGTGTATATATATATATATATATATATATATATATATATATATATATATATATATATATATATATATATATATATATTTTTTTTTATTTTTTTTATACCCAATCCCTCTTCTCAGTATGAACACTACGTGAAAGAATTCGTTTCTTTAATGAGCGGAATATGTTACTTTAATAAGAATAATCTGATCTTTAATCTTTATAAGCTTGAAATTGTTGAAAAACTGACAATCTAAATTCTAATAATTTTAGACTTATTGAATTTTCTATAATTTTAAAATGATATTTGAAATAGCACTTAAGCCAGATTACCATTTGAATGTCTTGAAATTTAACAAATGCCATTGACCCAGGAAATATTTGTTGTTAAATAATGTTTACAACCCAGGAAGTCACCGTTGTCCTTCCTGATTGTCAGCATTAAAACAAGTTCTATTTCCTTAAACATCTCTTCTCCTATGGTATGTATAAAAGCCTATCAGAAAAGGACAGACATAGCAGTAGCTGTAGCAGTAGCAGTAGCAGTAGTAGTAACAGTATCATAATGTTAATTAGAATGTAAGAATCAGTATTAGAATAAGTATTTAGAATGTAGGACTAGTATAAGAATTAGTCTTAGAATGTAGTCTTAGAACCAATATCGCAATATAGCATTAGCAGTATCACAATGTAGTAACCAGTATCTAGAATGTAGTCTTAGAATAAGTATTAGAATGTAGTATTAGAATGTAAGGTAGAATAAGATAAATTGAGACACTCTCACTATGTTTAGCTTTAAGTCTAATTATAATATCTTTTAAAGTCTATCTGTCACTCAGTAGCCTCATTATATATATATCATGTAACTTGTAAACTGCTTAATAAAGTTATTTTTAAAGCTTACACTCATCGACTTTGTTAACTGAACGATAAACGAAACTGTCGTTGTCACAATCCTAACTCGATACAGCACATACACTACTATTAATAGGTAGTGAAGGGTCACTAAGTAACTTGTCTAATTACTCTACTGGTGCACCCTGCTACGACGGACAGCAATATGTGTCTGAATTTTGTGCCTATAGTTTGTGAACAACATCTGCATCAGCGAACAGTTACGAAACTGGTCGCAAGGGAAATGTCTTGCTAATGATTTAAGTTAAGCAGAAGTTAGCAACTAGCCTGTAACTAGTGATATCTATGAATAATAGTTAGTATATGAGTATCAGAACTAATCAATAAGTAGGTAATTATAATTAGGTAGAAAAATTAATTTTTGAAAACGATGGATCGACATATTGTGATAGATAAAATGAATGATAGAAGATAAAAAAAATAATCGTTTATTTTCATCTTTAATAAGTAGATGAGTGATTTGAAAAAGTAATTCGATAACAAATTATTGACTAAAATTCGGTATGCATGATTTTTTTTTAGGTAGAACAATTGCATGGAAATGGAGACAAATTCCAGTCAAAATTTCGTCCATCTGGGGATGTCAACTTCCTTCCCTCCCCACCATTTTGATATTTTTGCATTGTGGTTAAAATATCACCTCAGTAAAAATACCACATCTCTGCTCCTTAAGCTTTTTTTTTTAGATCTGCTTTCTTTTATAAAAGAAAAAGTTTCCTTTTTTATAAAACCAAGGGATTACTCTGAAAAACATCTCATGTTTCGTTTTAAATTCTCGTGTAAGCAATAAAAAATTTATTTCTTATAAATTATTTTCTGCTAATATTTAACTTCGTTTATGCCCTGAATATTAACCCCACATCCCAGAGAGCTTTGGAATAAAAAAAAAATATATTAGAATGTAACGCTGTTACAATAAAGGAAAATCATCAAATAGGAGATGTAAATCTACTAATAGCTATTAAATGTTCATAAAGGACAATGAAAAAAAAAATCAATTTTTTTGTTATAACTGTTTAAATGAAAGTAACAATATTTCATTCTGAGACTTAGCCACGATGCAAAAGAGCGTTAAAAATTTAGAAATTACAAATACACCTAGAAATTTCATCATGATTAGTAAAAGCATGTTACAAGAATTTGGCAACAAAGGCAAAAAAGCATGTAGACAAAAAAATTGTGCAACTATTTTGCTATATTTCGCAAAAAAAAATATATTTAACTGTTTATGTCTTTCTTGTTTATTAAGTACCGTTTGTGAAATTTCGTGCTTACTTTGGTATATTTTAAATAAAAATACTTAGTTCACATGTGTTTAATTTCCTCCTTCTAAATTACCTTTTGTTATTACATTAAATTAATTAAATTACATTTTTATTATTTTTTGGAGGAGAAAGGGGCCTGTCGTGGCGTAATTGCCCGGGGACGCCAAATAGCTATAGTCCGCCTTACGCGGTCAATATCATTAAAGCATTATTATTTAACATGACAGATATCATATGCGTCAATATGATTGTTACAATCTACCACCCAGACTGTCAATATATTGACGAAATTCGATATTGACTCATTAATTTCGACCAAGTAAGTCTTCTGAAATTTTTCAATGAAGCTACTGATTGTTAGTCATATAATAAATTTCCACCATTGATGGCGGCGTGAATACCCGGAATACACTACTGGGTGGCCCACGAGACCAAACTTCAGTAGTTATAAGCAAAAAAAATTAAAGATGTTCATAGCACCATAAAAAGGAAATCTTTGCAACACTTGGAGTTTTTTTTTTTTTTTTTTTTTAATTTACAAAATTACTTGTTGAAATTACATATTTAAAGTTTTGATATTGTGACAATGATACAGGGCACAATACGAAGTAGATTACTGGCATGGAGAGGACAGTGTTTCGGCAGCCGGATGAGGACTGTGTAACAATCGGCTGGCTTAGCCTGATTAGAGAAATAATTAGTGTAGTGAGCTGTGTGCTTGGGCGACCAGCGGAGTCCCAATCCTCTCCTCGCTAGATCGAATCCACCTATAGTATTCCGTTCTGCTAACAGGCCTTTCATGTTGCGCAATGTCAAAAATAAATTTATTGTATATCTCGAATACGGTTCTGTCTATGTGACGGTTCGAATCCACGTATAATGCTCTATAGCCAAATTCACAAAATTCCAGGAATATTTGTGGGTAGGTCTAACCCAGGGGTCGGCAACCTGCGGCTCTTTTAGAAAATTTTGTGGCTCTCTGAATATTAAATATTTCAGTAAAAAACCATTCCAAATTTTAGATACGATTTTTTAAGACATTTGATCCCTCTACACATAATATTCAAAGTGCCACAGAATAAGATAAAATAGGCACTTCTATGTTTTCCATGTTTTGTTTTTTTTCAATATAGATTTGGCTCTTTCTCACCAAAAGATTGCCGACCCCTTTAGAGCCCGTCTAACCTTTTTAAGGTTAGACTCTAACCTAACACAACGAGTTTTGCAAAGTATATTTCGACCTCTGGGCGAAAATTCCCATTTTTTAAAATTTAATGATATCTCAAGAACGACTTAATTTCATATATTCTATGCTTTCAGTCTGTTCTACGTTGCTTCTTCACAGCGTGGAGTCTATAAGAGTGCAACTTTTTCTACGCATGATCCAAAAGTAAATAATAGTGGAGATTTTGTTATATATATATATATATATATATATATATATATATATATATATATATATTATATATATATAAGTTATAGTCTGAAGCATAGTATTATTGTATTTAATACCAAATCTCTTATGTAAACAAGAACGGAATGTATATAAGTAGGATTACTAAGAGGAATAAAGCAGTCTTGATCTTGTCTCTGAACGTGTTGTTTCTTTAACCTTATTCTTTTTTTTATCTGTTTTAACCCGCTGTCACTTAACTTATATATATATATATATATATATATATATATATATATATATATATATATATATATATATATATATATATGTGAATTGAAAATAATTATAATTCGTCTCATGAAAAATATAATTCTTTGAAAAATAAAAATTGAAATAGTGAGAAATTAATGGAAAAATGAGAGAAAAATAAAATAAAATAGATCTTGTGAGTCCACCCACACGACTTTTCTCACTCCTTTGGGTGCAAAGTCTAATTTAATAATTCTTTTTACAAATTTGGTATTGTAAACAAAGTAATTATCTTTTAAATGAACATTTGAAATGTTTCGAGAGAAATTGTTATTTGATCATTAAAGGAACTAAAGAAAAGTGAACCGGTTTCGATAAAAACATGCAAAGAATAATTAGGGATTGATAAATTATTTTTCATTTCTATAAATTTTGTTGCAACTTTGCAATTCATTTAAATAAAAAAAAAAACATAAATTCATCAAATACTCAGGAATTAAATTAACACATCACGTTGAAAACAGCCTCAAATTAAATTTATATCAAGCACTTGAAATAATAAAATCCTTCAAATCCAATCCAGATTTTTGCTTAAATGGCCAAATAAATATGTCCGATAGTCTAATCTTAAATGTATTCCCATCTATAACAGTAGAAACATTTACTTACCGGTATTACTGGAAAAACCCCTCCCCCTAAACCGTTTACCTATAAACATGCTACCTACCTTTCTTTCATTGTTAGTTCAGTGCGAGAAGAAACCAGTACAAACTTTTCTGTTTGGTATACTCCATTTAAACCTTGGTTTAAAGCACCAACATGTATTTGATTTCTTATCTTAATTAAATTCATAATTCATAAATGTTTTATAACACTGATTTATATTACATCTAATTTAATATGCATAATAATACCAAAATGTATTTTGAATAGCTTATTTTTGAATTTTTGTGTGTTTTTAGAACTGAAGATGAATGTATAACATTCGAAACTATTTTTCAATAAAAACAAAATTGTAGAAGTGGCAAATAATTTATCAATCCCTAATTAGATTGATCCTTCTATACCATCATGCGGATGTAAACTGATGCAGAGAATACTTTAAAAATAGTTTTAATTAATTAATTAACTAAAGCAAACACTGTATAAAATTATAAACTAGCTGTATTATAATCAAAATATTGTAAAAGTAAAAAAAAAAATAATTAAAAAATATGTACATAACTAGAGAAAGACAAATTAACTAATAGCAAAATAACTAAAAAACCTAGAAAACAAAAATAAATAAATCAATTTGAACACATTCATACCTATATTTACATTCTGCTCAGGGAACTCCAAGAGATCCCAGCGTTTCTCACTCAGCCACGTCAGCTAAGAAGAGGAATATTTGGGATTCGTGGGGGGAATATTTACCTGGTTAAACGGTTCCAGTGATGGGACTCACTAGTGGTATTGTGTCAGTCCAGTTAGTTTGTTGTCCTCAGTTTGTTCTAAGGCTTCTGATATGTTTTTGCTACTTCGTGGTTCGTCGTCTGATGGATGCTATCAAATAATTTGATATGATTCGGTTTGATAAAGCCAATTACTGTCGGTAGTTAGACCGTATGAAGTAAGTCAGTTTTTGTCCTCTGTAAGTTGGTGTGTCACAATTCGTCTTAACACGCTTTTCAGAAACTGCTGGAGGATTTTTGCCGATATATTAGCTAACACTAAGAAGGGCCGGTCTTAGCAAGCTTTTATAAATTAATGATTTATGACAGAGGGATAGATTTGGCGATGCAAACAGGTGGTTTAGTCTGTAAGATTTGGTCTTCTGGCAATGGCGGTATCATGTTGGATGCCTTTCGAGAGTGACACCTAAATTCGCTGTGCTGTTTGCCGGTCTATTTGTTCAACCCCTTACCCTATAGACCCAAGGAAGAGGACGATTTTTCTTCTGGTAGGAGAAAATAATACAGTCGGTATTTTTGGGATTAACTATAATGTTTAGACCTTCCAATTTCTTTGTGAACTCCTCACAAGCTCTCGTAATGTTTATGGGGCTACTGTAGATTACTATATCTACATACTATACGTATGCCGCTACAGTAGCTATCTTATAACTCGCTCCAACAGTTTCAGCCGTGTATACTCAGAATAGTATTGGAGATAGCACATACCCTTGAGTGACACCGCAGGTGATTGCGACGTCTCTGGGTATCATACCCTGATTAAACGGTCTATAAAGCATTATAAAAACGGCAATACTTTTATCAATCCAGTATTTATTGGATTGCATTAGGATATAACAATTTTTATTAATTTCATTTGATTATTCTGTTTTTATCTTATCTGTAAATATAGTATGAATGCCTGCATATAGTAGTAGTGACTACTGCATTTAAGTGTTGAAGATTGTATTACTTACCAATAAAAAAAACACTTTACCTCACTAAAAATAAAATGTAATAGCTGTTACTTTTATTTCACTTCATTTATAATATACAATTCCTTTTTTCCTGGTATATTTTAGTGAATTCGCCTCCTTAAATAAAAGCATTAATGATTAATTTGGTTGATGTAATTATGTAATGTAATTAATCAATAAATACTTCTAATGCAGTCCAATACTTATTAATAAGAAATATGCTGTTATTTCGGTCTGATGAGGCACAACATAAAGGATTTGTAAACTGAGAGTGAGTCGCTTGTTAACATGTTTTAGTCGACCTATGTTACCCGAACCTTGTTAAAATGTCAGCTCCTCTCACTGTACACTCAACAAGCAAGGTATTCATCCACAGATGTTGTATATTGTCTCGTTCTGTTTTATCTATGGACAGTTCGTTAGAGATTCATGGAAATTTGAAAAGGGAAGAACCTTCTGAATAACGAACAACAAAAAACAAGTTAATGTATTCATAGCATTCTTAACTTTTTCTTTGTTTTTTTTAAAATAGAAGATAATAATTGATACGTTTGATAATTTTTAATATACCACAAAGTTATTGGACGGAACAATTACAGTCTCTAAAAAGTAGAGGCTCTGCGAATCGATTTGCGCTAAATGGAAGAGGACATGCTGAGTTGAAAATTAGTGGTAGCTTGTCATATCAATTAGTTCTCTTATCTTATTTTTGTTTTGTTTTTATGTTAAAGCATAGTAAGATTTTTTTTAAAAAATCCAAGAACTGAATTCATATTTTATTTTAATGATGTGTAGGGATATTACAAATACAAACATAATACATGCTACGAACATTCATTCACACCAGAAAGATAATACTACGTTTATGAAAGTTTGTTTTTCTAAGGCAGCTAAGGGTTCCAGAAACAGCATATTTTCTTTTATTCATTTACAGTATTCTATATTTCTATCTATTCCAATCTATGGACATGTATAAATTATTTAGTTTAATTAAAATTCTATAGCGACAATTTTACAGGCACTCATTCTATGTTGTACTAGATTGAAATATTTTATCAACCAATGGTTAATATCAATCAATGGTAACTATTACAAAGCTGTCATACCAATTCACTTAAACCAGATGGTGGCAAAAAGGTTGATCTATGAAATCGGCTTCCAGATTTCAAAATGACTCTATTTCATTTAAGAAATTTATAGATATAACTGAATAGATCAAATGAAGAATACTGATATGGCATGCCATGTATTCCATTAAATGCCATGTATGACCATTAAAGTATTCCTGATGCCAAGCAATACGTTGCTTGGTTGCCAACACAAAATTATATGAAACATATCTACATGGATATCAGGGAATGAACTTGAAAATCCTGATCTGCAATGGTTTTCCATCAGCACCAATGTCTCGACGCTTTTGCAAGTCTTCTTTCTTGTTCCTGTCGACCAGCCACTATCATCTCAGAGGTCTCTCCTTCAAGTCTCCGGTTATAGATTTTTTTTCAACTTTTTGATGTTACCAGGCTCAGAGTCTTTCATCAAGTGTTCTGCTCTTCTCTAGCTCCTCCTATAGACTGTCCTCTATCTCAAATATTTTTTCGTATAGATTTCTGCTCCTTTCCCTGTAATCTTTTCTGTTGGATGCGTCCCTTAAGGCTTGATCAGGGTTTTTTCTCCTTAGGCAAATCCAACTTGGCGTTTCGGTCCTTCAGAAGTCCGTTTTATGAGGATACTTTTTATACTTTCCAGTCTTGTCCTTATCTTCATTACTCGATTAGGAGTTCTATTGGTTCTTTCCCCTTATCGCCGGGCTGATTGTTCCCGGGTTTCCTTAAGCATTTTCTTGGACTTTCGTTGCTCCCAGTTATCCTCACTAGTCTATGTTTTAAATTGAGAATATTTATTTATATAATAAATTGAATTAACTCTATTTAATAATTACTTTAATTAAAAATATATGATTATTCCTTAATAATATCTTCTTATACATTATACATTAATATTACTTTACATTGACTTAGAACGATGATTTCATTTACCCTACGTTTATATAATATGTCAATAAAACGGAAAACATCGATTTGTGAGGCTGTGCTTATCAGGATTGTAAATATTGCTCCGAGATGTTTGGGATCGGTTTAGGTTGAAAAATGTTTGATTCCCTTTACCTAATTTTATTTAATTCACGGCTAGTAAACAACGTTTAAAAGCTACTTATTAAAGAATTAACCAAGAGCGGTGGAATATCAGTGCTTTGCCGGTCATGGGCCTCCCTCTGCACAAGTAAAGATCAAAATATATTAAATTGAATACAATATTAATAGGCCTTGAAATATCTGGTATGTCACCTCACACGACTTTCCTTACCACTTTTGGCGAATGTCCAAAACATTTTTTTATACATATATATATATATATATATATATATATATATATATATATATATATATATATAGATATATGTGGCATATTTTTATTTTTTAACAGATAATCCTAGCAATGTCACACAGACCAATGGAAAAAAAGTGCGTTTTTTGGACTTAGAGGATTCTGAATCATACAGACATATCAATAAAGTTAAAATATTAAAAAAAAAAAAATATCGGACAAGTAAAAGGTAAGATATGCCTTATATATCTTAACTTTATTGACAATTATATTACCTTCTAAATGAGCAACTGGAATGCCCAGGAGATATATAGTTTTCGAATTATCAAAAAACAAAACATAGGTGAACCGGTTTCCTTAGGAACGTATGCAGAATACTTTATAGCATTTTTACTAAGTTCAAAACGTTATATCTCTGCTAATACTGGCCCGATTTGGATGATTTTTCTGTTTCGGTTTATAGGAAATTCAATTGCCTTTCAAACATTTGGTATATGATCCATTAAAACATGCATACTATTTGAGCTATGGGGAGATAAAGTCTTTTCTTCATAACTTTTTTTTCCGTTTTGTCTCGGAGATATGCTGTATAGGAAAATTAATATTGCTTTTATGAGTATATTTCAGGCAAGTTTCACCATAATCGTTTTTAGTTCTACAGTCTGTTGAAAAACAAATGCTCGGCCATTGCGCAGCCGCAATTACGCTCTGAGTGGTCGTTTTTATACAGAGGCATTAGGAGACAAAACTTTACAAAAAAAATAGGTCGATCCGATTAAGAGATAATCCTAGCAAAGTCATACAGACCAATGGAAAAAAAGTGCGTTTTTTGGACTCAGAGGATTCTGAATCATACAGATCCGTTTAAAACTGCCCATCGAAAATTTGAACCGATTACAAAACATTCCTTACCTATATGGTAAGGATAGTAATAAAGTGTAAAGGACAAAAGATAATAATAAAGTGGTAAGTAAATAATAAACCAGTAGAAACGGCAATGATTGCTATCTGGATTCTAGATCTGAAAGAAACCAAATTCTGAATGAAAGAGGCAATAGTGTTTTTTTTTTTGTTATTTTCATCAGAAAACTACTATGTTGGCGTTTACTGTCCAGAAAACTGAAGTTATGACTTAACAAATTTATTTTACTCCCTATTGTTCGTTATAAATTTTTAAGACATCGAGGTTAAGATGAATGCTCTAAGAAGTTGCTTGCATAATGGACACGAATCGATGGATGCTTCTCTTCTAAAAAGCTTTGTTAGCTTGTATCATTCGAAGGATGACGAGAATTTTATACTACAGCAAGGCTTTGTTAGTCAATTTGCTATGTCTAAAAATATGCCAAGAGTCTCATTTTGTTACAAATAAATAAATATTTTTTGTGGATCGCTGTCCAATATGGGGTATATATGAAAAAAAGTAAATGAACCTTTACCTCTTATAATCCATGAATGGTCCTGGGATCAGTTCGTGTTAAGGAAGTACTGTTTCTTGACCAACAGTTGTGCAAGGTGGTGGCCTTGCCAGGATTACGCTCAATCTCCTCCAATTATGGTTGGGTGAGCATCTTCCGATCTCAGAGTTGATACGGGGCTGATATAACAGATTAAATAACAATGTACTAATGCAGCACTTGAACCCGGACCCGGGAGATAGGATGGAGTATATATAAAACAATAAATAATCGACCACACTTAGAACAATAATAATTATAAAGACTTCATTCTCTTCTCGCTGGTAATTATAACTTCATAACATTCCTAATATGATCCAACCGGAAACAAAGTTGTTGGTATAGATCCCTGGTTGTAAGCTATTAAATAGTTTTTGTACAAAATAAGAAAATTTTATCACTCAAAATTTACATGATTTTACTCCATTGATTTCACTCCAGCCCTTCACTTAAAAGTTTTTTCCACCTATCCTTTCCTATCGCCCGCTGGTTTGCTGTCTCGCTGGACGAAACGCCACCAGTAGGGGTTGGCCCGATCTTCTTGATAGCGAATTTGCTATTGATGGGTAGAGTATATCGCTATATTTTATCCAAGCCGTTTTGACTTGTTTTGGCTTCAAACAGTCAATAGTTTTTTTAGACTCTAATGTCTTAGTTGTTTTTTTTATCGAAAGTATCTTCTGTAAATCTATGAATGTTTTCGAAACCCTTCAGCCTCGTTTATTGATACATTTTTAAGGCGCATACCTCTCCAGCAGGACAGATTTTTATTTTTAAAAATGTACAATTGAATATCGAGATACTAAATCAATGATTTGAGCAGTAGACTAAGAGAAATGTGCACGAATTATAATTTGAATTCCTGAAAATTTTTTTGTAGGAAGAAACGATTTTTTGTAGAACAAATGTTTAGTTATTTATTTTTATAAATTTTACATTTAAATTTCTAATTAAAACATTTTCAATTCAAAAAACCTTTAGATTATTCCATATTTTCGAATTAGATTAATAATGATAATTGTTTTTAAATGTTAATAAATTATGGTTCATATTAAAGCTTTAAGATACCTCCAAATATGCCCACTATCCGCGCTTTATTCTTCCAAAAGTTTAATTCTGAATGTTTAAATGTACAGGCTGAAAGAGATATCAATATGGCCAAAATAACAACCCGGAAACCTTGTGGCAACCATAAGGTGAAAGCTGGTGTTCGTGGATTATTTTACAATATTATTTGTCCAAAGGTTAAACCGTTACTTCCGAAATCTAAAAAAATGAAATTGACAATATTTAAGAACATTTGCAAAAACTATCTATACCGATAAATTGGAAGAATCCTAGACTTCTACAAGACAATGCCAGAATTCATGTTTTAACTCTGCCTATAAATTAAGGTACTAAACCAAACAATTATTTCATTACCTCATTCTATTCAAATGTTTCCAATACATTTTCAGCTTTTCATGGACTTTTAATGTGTTTTTAAAATAACATTTCTTTTTAGTTCAAGAATAAAATAAAATTGGCTTCCTGTTGGACAAAGTACTTATAAAAAGCACTTCGAATACAATTTTTAATTTCACCCAGTTTAGTTTTTTACCATGTGACTTTCAGCGAAAATATCTATTGCATAACTTCCTTTTAAGCCTATTAAACTATAAATCGGTGGCTGAAAAAGTGATCCTGAATTTGATTACTAGTTTCCGAAGATTGCACAATCTCAAAAACGACACTCGGCGTCGTGACATCCATCTATTAACACACACACTGGTCTCATTCCATTATTATATTACGTTTTCTTTTATTAGGGTAAAAAATTTCCAAGAGATTTCTTTGTGTTCCGTGACAACATTAGAACTAGTAATGTCACTAAATAAAGCATTGGAAATCTATAGTTTCGACATTTTAGGATGAAGAACCCACATAACTTGCATCTTACTTTCCTACTGCAGACTTCTTCTTCTCACAAATGGGGAGGAAAACCAACATTTTGCATTCAATTTTAACACTTAAAACAACCAGTAAGAATGTTTAATTGGAGTGGAAAAATCGCGTTTGTAACCTTTATTACCAAACTATATGATCTCTCAAATTAATTTTAATATAATTTTTGATGTAAATTTATTATGACCTTCAAGTAAAGTACCCTTTTCGGCTCACCAATTTTAACCAAAATCTATAAATACATTCTATTATACATATATATTATATGTACATATATATTGAATACATTCTACATTACATTGATATAAAAGTCTTAATTACCAACTTTGAGATGATTTACATTATATTTTAATATAATTTTTGATGAAAGTCTATATGACCATAATGTAAAGTACTACTTCCGGTCGGCCAATGTTAACCGAAATTTATTATGCTATTTATATTAATATATAAGTCTTATATACCTAATTTGAGAAGTTTTGCATGATATTTTAATATAAGTTTTGATGAAAATCAATAATGACCTACAAGTAAAGTACTACTTCTGGTAATCATGTAGTAATCAAAAAAAGAGTTTCAGAACTAGATTTCACTGCAATCCTAAATACAAAATTTTAACTTTCTACGGCTAACCGTTTTTGAGTTATGCGAGATACGCACGTAAGTACAGAAGTTACGACGAAACTAGTCAAAATGAATTCAGGAATGGTCAAAATGAAAATTTTCCCCAATACAATGCTTCCTTTACTTCGTACCAGGAAGTAAAAATGTCAATGCGTTGATTTGATTTTTAGTACGGTTCGTAGTCGCATATATCAAATTTGAACCACTTCCGGTTAGGCAATTTTAACCATAATTTAGTATGCTATTTATATTAATATAGAGATCTCTTATATGCCAAGTTTGAAAAGTTTTGCATTCTATTTTAGTTTAAAATTTGATGAAAATCGGTTATGACATTTTAGCAAAGTACTACATCCGGTGATCATGTAATGTCCAAAAAGAGAGGTACAAAACCAGATGTTACAACAATCTTTAATACATAATTTTAACTTTCTAAGAATTTCTGTTTTTGAGTTATGCGAGATAGGAACAAACTTACGTACACACTGGTCAAAATGAATTTTTCCATTGAAATCTGAAAACGGAAAATTTTCGCGATTACAATACTTCCTTTGCTGCGTACAAGGAAGTAAAAAGAGACATTCCATTTGAATCATTCCAATACTTGATCGCTCATCCTGTTTATTTAGACGCTATTGCGATGCTCGATAATAAACGAGTCTCGGTTGGAGTGCAGAGTCATTACGTGGAGTGGCAGTCGTGCTCTGTTCTAGTGCAAAGAGCCTACGCTAGTCATATGGCTTTCATATCCTCACTCTTACCGTTTCGCTTAGCAGATGTCAGCTTGTGTAAATCAGTCGATATTCGTTTTCTTTTCAAGCTTTGCCTCATTCCTCCTATTCCGGAATATGTAAATTTCGAGAATAGTTGTTATTTTAATCTTCTACGTAAACGTAATGAGATCAAAAAAAAAAAAATATATATATATATATATATATATATATATATATATATATATATATTGCTGGAAAGACCTCCAAATTAATTTGTTTTATTTCCCGCTACTCGTTATCCTTCGCACAGGAATGATAACACTGAACACGGTTCATAGTGTTTTCCGAGAAACACCAGCTTTTATCATTTATATGACGGTTCTTCGCTTTTCAATATCTTCATTTAGTAGAATAAGTAATAATAAATAATGTGTTAATTTTAGCATAACTATGTTACGTCATAAAAAGCTGTCATCACCAAGTTCTTAACAGTGAGTGTGGAGTGTGTCCTGCTAAATAATATTTGGTTCGATCCAAGTTGTGTATTGAAAAACAAGCTGTTGAATCCTCTGATCCTGGAGCAGTCTACGTATGTACTGGAGCATAATGACCGTCCCTCCCCCAATACTGCACGAAATGTAATGATAAAATAACATTACTCGATAATAAGCATGCAAAGTCGAGTTTATCTCCCTAGTTGAGTAATGTGCCTCACTGTCAATTCCTCTTACGTACCCGACGCTCATTTGATGAATGGCTGTGGGAAGCGTAGGAAGATTGTACTATTTTACGATAGACCAGCAATCCCATATAGTGCCTATTGATTTGGCTTCATGATAAATCAAACAAAACTTTAGTAAGTCCGACATTTTGCATCAAGATTGCGGATACAGTTTAATGTTGTTAAAAACTGTGTTACGGCTATAATCAACTACCATAAGAAGTTTGGTCTTCATTGTTTGAGCCGTTTAGCAGAATATCTAGGTTTTTGATCTTCCACTATTTTGTTTTAATATACCGGATTTGTTCTGTTTATAATCTTAGGGCTCTAAATAACAACGGGAAAAGATTTTGTCAAAATCAGTTAAGCCGAAAAAGTATCCGTGGCAGGTTGGCAAGAATTTATAGTCTATTTATAAGGCCTGTTAAATTGGTTCAGAATTTATTTTGAAATAACATGCTAATCCGGAGATTTTATGTCAATAACATAAGCGGTTTACTTATGCTATGCTGTAATGATGTATAATTTCAAAACTTACCGGTATTTCAAATAATACATGATAGTTTAAATTTTTTACATCAACATCTATCATTTTTTTTCTGAATTATACTAGTTTATTTATTTCTCTTTTTTATTTAATACTGCACCAAAATTTAGCCATTGTAGTCCATAAAATTCCTCAAAAGGTGATAAAGGAATTTCTTAAATTTACAATAATTGCACCCTAAGAAACAATTACTTTAATAAAGATTTCATTATGCTATATTCAAACAGCATGAACTTAATTCGAAATAAATGCAAGATTATTCATTTTATAGATCCGATCTCTAAAACTAATAAATGATCAACAAAGCATTTGAAATGGTCCGTAAAGTTGAACTGAGTAATGAACCATAAAAAAGATAATCAGTGCTCACTTAACTGAGAGTATACTAAAGAGTTGATAGAGGTGTAAATCGAATGTTGAAGATATTTAAGGCTTAATAAAAGCTTAAGCTAGAATTACTTTTAAATGAACGTGATTTTTGCATCTAGATGATGTGTTAATAATTGCTCGTTGTAACTTCGTGATATATCTCCCGTGACGAATATAACCGGTGGTTTCATTTTTCAAAAATAAAGCAATTACTGTCTAAAAGGCAATTTTTCATTATCGGATGCTAAACCACAAAAGGGCAACCGACAGGATGGGCGCGGTAACCAGACGTCCTCTGGGCCCGCAGGGCGCTCAGTAGGGGCGGTCCGCTGGGGCTGGGGTACAGTGTTATTAAATTGAACCACAACATGGAATTCCTTGTTTATGGTATTATTACACTGCTCCACGAATTATAACACTATTGTCAGGAAAACCTCAAATAGACAAGGAATCTACATAGTTACGAGCTCCATCTCTTTGAATAGAATCTTCCAATTTAGAATGGGTGAAGTCTTGTAACCCACTTTAAATAACTCCCTTCTTCATGTCAACACACTTTTCAATTTCGAAATAAATTCTTGATAAACTACTTGTTTTTCTCCATGGGCTATTGGACAAAAGAAATCAAACATTTGTATTAACATTTAATTACATATTAACCAATATCGTTTGTAATTTCATCGCCTGGCTTACTTTCTACAATTTGCCAAGTGAGAGGACTATGGTCTCTCCTGTCCCACATCACGACAAATAATTATGAAAAAAAAAATATGAACTATAATTATGAAAATATATGAACTGTTAGCCTTCCGGATTGTTTTTCTTAGAATGAAAAATGATTTACGCCGTCGTGAGTGATCTAAACACTGTTGCTTACAGAGAGAACTGTGGCCTAGGACTGTCTATGTTCAGTTACATGCTAAGCATTCCTCACATAACTTATATACATTATACATAATGTATAATATATATATATATATATATATAATATATATATATATATATATGTACTAGTTTTCCAAAGCATTAATTTGTTCCACCGAGCCGGATAAAGTAAAATATGTTAATACACATTGGTATGATTCCTATTACGATTTGTGAATGGACGTTGGAAGGCACTTCAGGTCTTCCCTGGCTAACACTGTTTTTGCTTTGCGTACTATTTCTTTCTAGAAAATTTAATATAATATACTACATATAGTTCTGTAGCTAAATCATGTAAATTATAGACCAGTATGGTATTGTAACCTTCGTTTCTAAGATATTAGCTAACAAATACACTTTAATCTTATATAGCTCCTGTTTTTTTTCTGCCACGCCCGAGACAAAAATCAAAATCGTATGATTAAAAACTGTGGGAGTATAGTACTTTTCCACTGTAGTTGCCAGTTCACCCAATATTGGTTCATTTTTGAAAAAAAAGAAACATTCATTTTATCAAGGTTAGTGTTTATGCTCCCAAATAAGATGAAAGAGTTTTCTGTCATCATAGAAACGAATATCGCAATAGCAGTTTAAAGTCTTGAATAATGCAGGACGGGGAAGTGGAAGTATATGCGGATGCATTTAATTTTCTTCTTTAAGAATACTAACAAATACTATTCATTTTTCACGTACGGAATCATTTTATTTTTTAATAAATCGAAATTTTGCGTATATTTTGGGGTTTCGTGCTTTAGCTCTCCATTAATAATATTTTAAAGAGGAGGACCCTGATCTGTGAGCATCTGCACGGTCTACCCTCACGTAATAAGATTATCAGCACGGACTTATCACACTGACTGCCTGACTCATCGACAATAAAACTGATGAGCAAACTTTTTAGTTGAAATATTAAAAATAAACATAATGATACATAATGATAACTCTCAAGTCGTACCGGCTGGCATAAATTGAAGATTCTACAGTTGTTTTTGCGAAAGTATTGTCTATAGATCAATATTAACAGAATTCGAAGAGGTGCCGAGAATGTACTCGACTTAAAACCTAATTTTATTGTACTATGATCCTGTAAACATTGGTAAAAAAAAATCCCATATGAAAGATAAACATTTTTCACAATAGACACTAAACATATTGAAATCTCAAAACCTGAATTCCATTATTTACAGGAATACAAAAATGCAAATGTTGGCGCTGATGGTGATAGTTTTTTTATTTTAATATTGTATTTTTTTTTATTTTAAATTTACTTATTTTAAAAAATATTAAACTGCTTCTAATTTTAAAATGTTTACCTTTATTTCAATTACGAATTCTTTTTAGAATCTGGAGATGCAAGTTTCTCTTACGGCCTGTAAAGGGAATCAAAATTGAGGTAATAAATTATGTATAGTTGGCCATGATACACAAATATTTGCCAACTACCAAAATGGATTCTATAGTCATAATCAAAATAAACGAATAATTTAAAATTTAAGTTGTTTTTTTTCAAATTCTTATAAACGTTTACAACGTTACATGATACTTTTCTTGACCGAAGTTCGTCTACTAGTTCATATTAAAGCAGATGGGCGCGTTTACTTTATTTCCATATTCTACTACGGGTCAATCAATGAACTGACAAATAAATAAATAAATACATTAACGCATTTACCTATCAATCATTTCTGTTTTCAACTCCACATCTACCATTCCTCAAGGGTATCCAACTGGTAAAACAAACATTCATTAGCGCAAAGTGCAACGGAATTAAATCGGCGTTACTTATCACAAGTAAGTATTGCATCCTTTTTTCACTGACTAACTTTATGCCATGCGAAATATTCGCACAGGCCAACCAGTTAATTTTTCAAGAGAACAGCATATCAATAATATAGCTCTTAAAAACCTGTGTATTCTTTAGTAAAATAAGGTTATAATATCTTTTTTAATTAAAAATTCTTTTCATAATAGTCTCATCCAATTTATTGAATTGTCTACGTAATAAATGAGTTTAAATTACATTAAACTACTTATTATCCTAGTATTGAAATTATCATTATTGAAGTTATAATTTTTTTCTTCTTGTTGTTGGTTTATTTTGAATACAGTGGGTACAATTATTATTATTGCGGCGCAAAAACCCGGTGGCGGGTCATGGCCTCTACCAACCATCTCCGCCAATCGTTACTATCCTGTGCAGTTGTCATATAATTCCTGACACCAAGGATGTCCCTCCCAAGTCAGCCACTACTCCGTCGATCCACCTCAGCTTAGGTCTGTCTCTTTTTCTGGTCCCATGGAGCGGCTCTGTTAGCATTCTCTACGTTAAATCCATCCGTGCCAGATGTCCCGCCCATCGCGATCTACCTTATTTTAAAACCACGTTGATGGAACATATACACTGTACGCACTGTACACCAAATCAGTAAACTACATTCACCACCACAATACAGACAAAGGTCATCCATTCTCAGCAACCGATCCTTTCGGAAAGCCTCGATAATAATAATTATTTCCCTTGAGCAATCATAGTTAAAGCATTTTTCTTTTTTTTCTCTTCTATCTGAGATAGAATATCATGCAATATCTCTACACATCATACATTCATCAACGACTCCCAGATGACTTCTATTGTTCCAACCCTAAGAAACAGAGGGGCTCTTTAGGCATCGATTGGTCCCATAACCAAAGGCTTATGCTGCAGATGGTTAACGGCAAGAGCTTTTAATTCCGTTGATGAGCCAGACGATAGGACGCACGCTCCCGCCATCTGCCGCCAGATTAACTCCTCAGTCCAGGCTCATAGCTCGTTTTATTTTATTGGCCTGTTGAGATATCATCCCAATGGGACCTTCCTAAGAGATGGCCTTCCCTTATCTGTCAATTGCGTCTGTACCACATTTATCAACGTTATATACACCCGTGGGTACGAGAGTCCAGAAATTGTCTATAGAGAAGGCGCTAAAATTTGATTCAAACTTCCTAATGTTTTGCCGTTAAGTTCAATGAAGACAGTAATAAATTTGTTTTATAAATTTTTTTAATGGGAAATGATAAGGGGAGAGTAGTGTAATGGCGTCACCTTAAGGAATAGTTCATTTTTGTGGCTTCAATTTGATCTGAAACTTTGGCCCTAGAACTTAAATGTATTAATAATTTGTTTTTCTATGTAAATATATTTATTCAAAAGTACATTATCCTGCTTTTATAAAATAAGAAGAACCAAAACAATTATTTTGAAAAATGGTGAAATTGTCCCACATAGAATTCTAAATGATTCTTTACCAAAAAAAACAACAACGAATAAATGATTAATGTTTTACCATAGATTCAAAATAATATACATAATAAATAAAATAATATGCGTAGGACTGTAATACCCCAATAACCGATACGTCATATGGACATGTTTTTATTAGCTTAAACTGTACTTTTGATATATACAAGTAAAATAAATTAAAAAAAAAAGTTGTATTTTTAAACCAATTTTTTTATAATCGTTCTAATTTTTAATTTCTAAACAGATGAAAATGATTAACGCATACAATAGTAGTACAGTGGTAAAAATAAGTATTTGTACACTTAATTTTTCGGATAAAAATATGCTTAATAATCAATTGAACATAAATTAACTGGATATGGTAAAAAACAACATTGTGCATTAATTTCTACTGGTCAAGAAAACTAGAAACCAGTTGTGAGGATTAACGGCAAAAATTAAACAATTCATCTTTGCTAGCGTTTGTAGGTTTTTAATAATTTCGATTTACGACCCACGTTTGGAGAATTATCGTTCAATTCGGATCATTTGGACCATCTTGGGTTTCTATTTGAATAAGAAATTATGTATTAAATGAAAACTATGAGCTAATTAACAACAAAATTTGAAAAATTAGCATCCAAAAAAAATAAAATAACTTTATTTAAAATAAAATAAAATAGTTTTGTTCTCTGCAAAGATGAATTATTTAATTTGCGTTGTTAATTGGGTTGTGCGAGTTTCTAATTTCCTTAGACTATAAAAGTTAATGAGGTATGAATTCTCTGTGTGGCAGTATCGCCTCACATGCAAGTGGCGGAATTCTCTCATTACGGAAATATAGAGGATATTAGCTACAATTGACAAACGAACGAACACCGAACAAAAACTTATGTAATTTCACATATACATTCCTCATCACATACTCTATCAAAGCCTACATTAACTAAATTGCTAAACTGTTTCGAGTGAAATAAATGGTTAAGGCAACATCTTCAGGAAAAATACAGCAGGTGAATTAGTGGTACTGCCCGATGCTTTCCTAGTCAGTTGCTGCAGCTTTGCGCTCGAAACTTGATAAAAATTAGTAATCTAGAACCCAAACCCAGGGGTGGTGGAATTACCTAAAGTGGAGGATTTGTCCCACTCTCCTCTAAGGTCAAGATAAAACCTATTTAAAATGATACCTGTCCACCCTCTTCCCTCCTTCCCCCGTGCTTTCGCTTTGGAGTAGCCAATACGTGGGTAAGCATGACAGTTTATATTAACTGATGGGAATTGGAGGGTTCGTAGCAAAACCGGTATTTCAAATTAAAAGAAGAAAAATAATTGTTAATGACCGAAAGTACTCAAGTATACTTTATTATACGTATTTTATTTATAAATGAAAAGAAAATATTTTATTTATGTAAAAGCGCAAAATGTAAAACATTGCATTGTTAGTTTTCATCCAGTACATGTAGAGATTATAACTTTATAACTTATATTGAAATTACATTATAACTTTTATTGAAGAATTCGTGATGGGATTTAAAAAAAAATGACATCCATATCATGTTAAAGCGAATTTTGTCGAATTTTGTTGAATAGTTTTAATGCAAGTGAAATGCCACAAAAACATAGTGTTTGGTAGCGTAGTAGATTCTGAAATTGTTTGCAAAAAAACTGTTACTTTTCTATAATTTCCGTTTTATGTGTAATAGAAATTCAATATTAACATTAATTTATTTCCTATTAAAATTATTTTCATTAAGTATGTAGCAAATAAAATTTATTTAAAACAGTTCAATGAAGATAAAGCGAGGCATATATACTTAGTTTAGATTCGGCTCAAGTTTATAATATTATATGTATATATTATAAATCTGAGCCGGGTCTTATAAGCTTACTTCGATCAATATATATCTTATATCGTAATAAATTGTTTTGAAAAATAACATTTAAAAATCTTCCGACGCCTTGGAAGATGTTTTGTTGCAGGAGGTGATTACAATGCCAAAAATCAGTCCTGGGGATCACGACTGTGTACTCCAAGAGGAAGAAACCTGAGGTCTGCTATCCATGAGCATTAGACACTATCTCACCTGGAACACCTACTTATTGGCCAACCACAAGACAGAAAAGACCAGATTTACTTGATTTTTTCATTACTAAAGGACTTAGGACCGTACCCTATACTGGAAATACGAGTTCCGATCTTTGCTCTGATCATTCTCTTCTCAATTTAGTACTATTGGATAAGCCTTGTATTGCCATGAAAAAAACATCTCTTGTAGAAGGGATTATTGATTGGGACGCTAACAGCAACTGTTTAAACTCAACGCTCTCTATCCCAATGTCTCTAAAAACTGAGGACGAAGCCGTTGAAAAGTTTACCAGCTGTATACAGCAGGCTGTATGGTCTTCTTCTGTGCCCAGATCCAGAAGAATTGGGCAACATCCAAACTATCCCCAGTACATCAGAGATTTGATCAGAGCTAAGAGAAGAGCTCGTAAAGTATGGCAGACTGACCGACTTCCATTTGACAAACAGATTTTTAATAGACTTAACAATGAACTCAAACGACAAATCCAAAGTTTCAAAAGCACAATTTACGACAATTACGTCAGAAATCTTGCGACTGACGATGGGAGCTTATGGAGGCACATCAAGAAAATTGTTAAACATCGTGTTGTGTCAGCACCTCTCCGTAATGAGGATGGTTCCTAGGCCGTGTCAGACATTGAAAAATCTGAGTTATTTGCGAATCATCATTCTTCTGTCTTTAAACCACATACTGACTTCACTAATTCCGAACACGAAAGACTTGTACACAAAACTTTAGACATTCCACTACAACTAGCATCACCTCCTCCTTGCTTCACCCCGACACAAGTTGCGGAGCAAATTAGACAGTTACCTAAGAAGAAAGCCCTTGGCCATGACCTGATAACTCCAGAAAATGCCCAGGAAGACTCTAGTGTATCTAACCTCTATTTGCAATGCAATACTCAGAACGACTAAATTCCCTCTACAATGGAAATACCCAAACATTACCATGATTCATAAACCAAACAAAGACACAGCTACTCCATCATCATACAGACCAATCAGCCTGCTCCCGATTTGTTCAAAAATTTTTGAGAAACTACTCTGTAAAAGACTTCTTGGCATACTGACGAACAATAATATAATACCTGACCATCAATTCGGATTCCGATCCCAACATTCAACCATTCAACAATTACACAGAGTGACGGACTACATTGCGACGGCACTAGAGCAAAAATTATATGCAACAGGAGTATTTCTGAACGTCGCTGAGGCATTCGATAGAGTCTGGCATCAAGGGCTTCTATTCAAACTTAAGACGATACTTCCTCCCACTTATTATCTTATTATTCAATCCTTTCTTTCTGAAAGATTTTTCTCTGTCTGCCAAGGCTCAGAACTATCTGACATTCGACCGGCCTTAGCAGAGTACCTCAGGGATCAGTACTAGCTCCGCTGCTCTACATCATATATACCCATGATATTCCAAGCAGCACTGAAACTCTGATAGCGATGTATGCAGACGATACAACAATTCAAACAAAACATAAAAATCCAGCACACGCCTCACAGACTTTACAACATCACCTAACAAAACTTCATGATTGGTGCAAACTTTGGAAAATTCGACTTAATCAAGACAAATCTCAACATATCACTTTTACTCTCCGACAAGAAACCTGCCCTCCAATATACCTCGACAATGTATTAATTCCGCAGACAGACAAAATTCGATACCTTGGCCTGATATTTGACAAAAGAATGACATGGGTCCCACACATAAAGAATAAACAAAAAACGCTAAACCAAAGACTTAAACTGTTATGCTCACTTCTTTCAAGCCGTTCAAAATTGAAACTTAGACATAAATTAAATACTTACACTTACTTACTCAAGCCCATCTGGATCTACGCTTCACAGATATACGGGACAGCCAAAAAAACACACGTACAAAAACTCCAAATTTTTCAGTCAAAAACTTTTAGGACCATCACCAAAGCTCCTTGGTACATCAGCAACTTTACGTTACATACAGACCTCAATATGCCTACAGTTAACGAACACATACGGACCCACTACAAACGATTTCACGATAACTTATACGGACATCCTAACACACTCATATAAGATATGGCGATAACCAACATGCCTGACAACACTCGCAGAAGGCTGAAGAGGAGCTGGATGAGGGATGGATGGATCTCCTAGCCTAACTAAATCCGATTATCATGACAGGAAGAGGTGCCGCTGGATACTACTCTTTCTCATGCCTTTCATGCCATGTTTACATGTTCTTAGCCAGCACATTCACTGGTTGTCTCATAGACAGGTGTAAATTTAAAAATAAAGTTAAAAAAAAAACATTTAAAAATAAAATGACACATCACTGAGCATAAACCTTTTTCAATTTCTCTGATCTTTGTAATGGGGTAATCTCTGATGCAGATATACGAGGAAATTTCTCCACTTCAGATATTCTAAGACACTCATACCTCTTGTATCAATTCCACTCCTGTGGAATAACCTTATATTTATTTTGTCCATCAACTTTAATCCCAGTTCTTTCTATAACTCGTTGAGTGTATGTTAGAGGCGATTGCACACTTCAGTCCTGGACTTATATTTTTCGTTCAGGAAATATCTTCGTAAGAAATTTCTTTTCATAAAACTGCGTACAACCCTTAATCTAATAAGCCAAAACTTATTATTTAGTTTAATAAACCAGAATATTTGATAATTGATGTCCATTTAAACAAAAGATAGTGTCCGATATGAGGTTTATTAAACATAGTTACAAGGAAAAAGCTATTCCGCCCTATTTATTTTATATCTTTTGGCTGTTTGTCTAATATAGAAACATATCAGGTTAGACTTCGACAATAATTCAAGGTTTCGTCCGAACTATCTTAAATCGATAAGGTTTGTTTTGATTAGAGTTGTTATCGTGATTCGGCCTTAGCTAACCGTTTAGCCCTGGCAATTAATCAAAAGGCAGCTCCTAGTGGCTCTATCTTAATTACTCCTGGGAGCTCGTAACTCGGAACTCGGAGACTCTTGCTCCCGCTCTGATTTATTGGAGATCCTCGGCCTGATAAAATCGGGAGTCTATAATCAGCCGGGTTCGTTCGAGCATTCAAAACCTTCTAGAACCATCTCCTTTCGTCTCTTCTCCTTCATAACAGGTCTGTCATCGAGTTCCAGCCCATTCCATTCTGACTCTGAAAGTGACGTGTGGTGAGACCGATTCAAGGAACATCTATGTTTCATCATATACTCGGCTTTTTTATTGTTCTTCTGCCACCTCCACCAGCTCCAGTAGAAGTGATTCGTTTAAGAGAGAAGTACTTCTTGAGTCGTGCTTTACCCTTGCCATTACTTAAGGGAGTAGGAAAGGAGTCGTTGTATCTGAACAGTAAGTGAATATGTTTTATTTTGTTTATATATATACAATTATACAATATATATACAATTATTAATATATATTATTATTTTATTATATATATATATATATATATATATATATATATATATATATGTGATTATAATATTATTTAGAGAAATGCGGGGTAAGATGACGAAATCATCATTTCTCACAATCAATCACAGATAAGTATGCCAGCATAAGCCTAGGCGCCCCTAGAACCTTTTTCAGCCGGCTGGGCGAGAAACCGACAGATGAACCGATTTCAGCCGGCAGAAGGACCGATTTCAGCCGGCAGAAGGACCGATTTCAGCCGGCCGAAGAACCGAATTTAACCGGCAGAGGAACCGAACGAGCAGTCAATTACCAGTTTGCCTAGTTTTACGAGATTATTACAAAAAATAATCAAAATTGATGTGGAGGACTTGTGCTATAAAATTTCAATATAAATTTACAATTAAAAATTGAGAATTTTTTTTTTCTCTTTCAAAAAAATAGCATTATTTCAAATTTTAAATAATTCCAATAATATACTTTATTTTAAGCCTCAAGTATAATGAGTTTTATTTTAATTTTTATTATGGTTAAGAAGGTTTAGCTTGTTTATTACTTTCTAAAATCTGTTTATATTTGTATTCATTAATCACGTATTTATATTTAGTTTACGTATGTTACATGTATGCATAATTTATAATATAGGAACATGTGTAAATGCATGTGTGTTTTTATATATATATATATATATATATATATATATATATATATATATATATATATATATATATATATATATATATAAATCATCAAATAATTAGTTTTGGTAAAGATTCATTATACCGCCAAATTATAAAACAAATATACTTAATGAAAACTATATTCAATAATTATAAAGCAATATTTTCATTTCCATCTACAAGTACTCCAATATATTTTCTATTGGGATATAATATCAATAAGAATTCATAGTTGTATAATAATTTCAATTATAAATTTATATTGAAATCATATAATAAAATAAAAAAATAAATTTGTATGGGCTCACCCTAAAACAAATATATTCATTTATTTCAATATAAATTTATAATTGTAATTATTATTGATATTAGATTACAATAGAAAATGTAGTAGAGAACTTATAGATGCAATTGAAAATATTGCTTCGTGATTATTGAATATAATTTATATAAAGTATATTTTTTTCTATAATTAGGTGGTAGAACGAATCTTTCACTAAACTAATTATTAAACGATTTCTAATAACACTTTCATTTTCAAACAATAGCGACAAAGATGAAACGTTGGTGATGTGAAAGTTTATTTGAAGATAAAAAAAAAATAATTATTACTTTTATTTTTATTTTTATAATTTTAATACTTTTCATAATTTTATAATACTTAATTATTTAATTATGCTTATTTTCATATCATAATTAAATGAACTTGTAAATCACTGGCAGATGAAGGCATTTTAAACCTGATTTCAAATTGATAATCTGATTTCAATTATATGCAACCGAGAAAATAAAATAAACAAAAAAGTCATTTAATTGCAATTTAGTCTCTCAAACTGTCAATTTTAAAACATATTATATTACGGTATAATTGAGATCAAATAATGTATGATTAGTTATAATTAGTACTAATAAATAATATTAAGCTGTAATAATATTAAAAATATTAACTTAATATCTCTTTATTAACTTGCCTCAAAAGGTAACTAACTAGACTAGGAAATATAGAAAATATATTAATTTTTTTAAATAAATTTCCAATAGGCTATTTCGATATGATAATTTGGAGAAAAATTGTAGAAACAACTTTTATATGTTTTTGATCAAATCGGTATATAGTAACCTGTTGAAAAAAATTCGCACGAGTGCGGAAAAGTATTTTTTTCACGTTTAAGATAAGATCAATTTTTTTTAAAATTGATTTTTTTAAAAAGGTTTTTGGAACCTAACTCCAGTACTGGCTCAAGTGATGATATACGCGGATGATATCGTACTCATAGCTGACTCTGAAGAGGATCTCCAGGCATCCTGGAAGGAATGGAATGAGGAGCTGAAGATTAGGGGTTTACAAATAAACTCTAACAAAAGTAAAATCATGTATGTCGGAAGAGAAAACGCAGAGTGTGTAATGGTGAACCCCTTGAACTTAAGAATACTTATACGTATCTAGGAACCATAATAAGTAAAAATGGTAAAATAGACCAGGAGGTTCTGAATCGAGTGAAGAAGGCCAATGGAGTGTACCATCAGATCTCCAAAACTGTTATAGGCAAGCAAGAAGTAAGTAGAGATGCCAAAATACGAATTTTTAAATCCGTGTTCCTCCCAGTTCTCCTGTATGGATCAGAAAGTTGGACGGCCCTCGACAAGCTCGTAAGTGGGATAACATCTGCAGAAATGAGATTCCTCCGTAGAATAGTTGGCAAGACCAGGAGAGACTGCGTCAGGAATGAAAGAGTTCGGGAGGATCTGGGTATTAGATCAGTGCGCGACACCATGCAAGAGCGGCAACTAAAATGGTATGGACACGTCTGTAGAATGGACGATACCAGAAAAGCCAGGTGGTATTTGGAAGCTAGGCCAGAAGGAAGACGGCCTCGTGGCAGACCCAGAGGCATGTACTCTGATTACATTGAAAAACTGGGGACAGCTAGAGGACGCACCATCCCGGAGATGAGAAGATTAGCCAGGGACAGGGACCAGTGGGCTAGATGGACCGAGACTGCAACTCCACGCTTCACGGCACAAAGGAGGTAGAGGAAGAAGAAGAAGAATATGTAGTTAATAATATTATATTATAAATCAAAACAATTCATTTATCTTGGACAGAAAATTTATTTAGAAAAAAAAAATCAGTAAAGAAATGGATAGAAGACTAAAGATAGGATGGCACTAATACTGGTCCTTAAAGAAAATTTTCAAGGGTAATTTCACAATCGATCTAAAAGCTAAGGTGTTATAGTCTTGTATTTACCCCACATTCCTATACGGCGCTCAAACTTGGGCACTAACCAATAAGGTACAGCAGAAATTGGATACAATGAAAATAAAACTTTTGAGGAGTATGGTGGGAATCAAAAGGAGGTAAAAGATAAAGACACAAGAAATTCTTTCTCAGGCAAAAGTTAAAAGTTTAAATAAGGAAGTCCAAAAACTGAAAGGGAGGTGGGCTGGGCATCTGGCCAGACGTTAGGTGGTCGAAAAGCATTACCGAGTGGAATCCGATAGACCAAGTGAGAAGAAGAGGAAGACCATACATGAGGTGGAGGGATGAAATTACCCGCAGAGTGGGAACAAACTGGATGAAAGTGGCTAAGGACAGAGAGCGCTGGTTCCATTTTTTTAAAGAAGCTATGAAGATTGTTGTATCTGAATTAAGAAAGAACTAATTTATTACTTTATTAATGAATTTTGAAGTTTTATCTTTAAAGGGTATATTGCAATTATATTTTCTTTGTTTTGTTTGTATATTTTAATAAGTGCTGAGGGTATTATTTTATTTTTAGTGTTTTATTTTGTTTTTATTTTATTTTATATCACATTATATAATTATATTTGTATTTTCAATATTTATTCTTGAATAATTATATTATAGAGCTGAGCTCCATTGTACCTCCTCCGGGAGAGGATTTTGTCATGAAAATGATGTCAATAAAGCTATATTATATATAGTGATACATCTCCAAATTTTCAGAAAGAACCTTAGGAGGTCTAAAAACTTGGCTACCATGTTACTTACGCCTCTGGTTCTTTTGTACATTTTATATATTTTTTTTTTTTTCAAATCCCCATTTTTGCCTACTTCTTATTCAATTTTTCGCTAATTGCTAATTTCCTGTCTTTTCTTTTTTTTTTTCTGTATCTTGTATACATTTATAATTATTTTAATTTCTTATTCCTTTATATTTGACTTGCTTTTTGCTTGTTCTTCTGTATGGTCAATGAGCCACCCTCTTCATAACTTAGAATATATCCCTATTAAACGATATGAAAAAATTCGATTTACATGAAGGCTTTTGCAAGAAAGTCGAAGTTGAAATATTTCTTAGGCACATGAAAATATTCTTTACAAAACTATTCTGTGGTTTTGCTTCCTGTGTTTTTTGTTCTCGGGTCCCGACGATAATTAATGGAAATGTATCTCGAGACCGCTAGTTCTAGGACAACTCTAATTTGGGACTTGTTTTATAAGACTCAGGTATAGCGGCTGTCGTGCCACTTGTCGTAAAAAAAAATAGTCCTAAAGAAAAACATAAAAAATAACCAAGTCGATTCCCTCACGACCTCCCTCACGAAACGTCTTTCCTGGACAAGCGTACCACGTCGTTTATCCTTGTCAGCGAGAATTCAACTAGTAACTGCGTTTAAATGTGTTTAGTAGAAATGTGAAAGTGAGAAATTTTAAAATCATTCGTCAACAAATCACGACGCTTCTTAAACACTAATGTATAGAATACTTATAACATTTTTGAAATAAAAAAATAACAATTCAAGTAAATACATTTTTGTAGCAATCATAGTATCTATTTATAAAAAAATAATTCAGTTTCAAAAATTTAAGTTGGTTTCTTTTTACAAAAAACAATTTTATTTTATACAATATTTTAGAGAAAATCCATTCGGACAATTTTATTAAGAGGTAATCAATTATCAAATGGCATCTTCGGGAAAAAAATTATGCGCCAGGTTTTGCATAGTCTTTGGATGCAATTTCTCAACAGGCTGTAATTAAACTGGAAATGATCTTTTGTTTAGTTTTAATAGCTAAAGGACAATAAGGACACCAGATAGATTGGGGATAATATACCAGTTTTAAAAATGTGGATTTGAAACAAAGAACGTATTTTTGGTCAAGAATTGAAAAGAGCGGTACCGTGCAATGCTGTTTGACGCCTGTACTCATGTGACTATTTGCTATTAGCTGTAAACGGGTAGTGCTGTCTATAATCCCACCCATTCTTAAAGCTTACATATGTTCTGAAAGTGGTTATTAATCTTGAAACACCTGAGTCTTCAGCATATGACAAATTTTAGGAAAGATCTTATATATATATATATATATATATATATATATATATATATATATATATATATATATATATATATATATATATATATATATATATATATATATATATAATGTATTATATAATATGTATATATATATATATATATATATATATATAATGTATTATATAAATGTATTATATAATATATATATATATATATATATATATATATATATATATATATATATATATATATATACATATATATATATATATATATATATATATATATATATATATATATATATATATATATATATATATATATTAAGACGCTCAAATTTGTCATCTTCAAAACTCAACGACGGTATCTCATAACAGGTTCAGCACAATGTAATAAATGTCAGAACTTTTCTGTCAAATGAAAATATTTTAAAAGAACGTTTCAATATAACATGATAAGTTATAATGACTCTGAGTCTTATCGTAAGCCGCCTTTTCTCTTTCCTAGGAAACCATTTACCCGCCGGTCCTAACCGCCTCTCGCGATCCTCTCTTTCAACACAAAAAACCACTTTTCCGACGAATTTAAAAACTCGACCCTCTTCGGTCTAAGGGACTTAAGGCTTTTAGCGGAGGTTCATGATGTTTTTATGGAATATATAAACCTTTCGAAGACCAATCAGGACCAAGAAAAGGCTAAAAGAAAAGGGGAATGGGGTTGGTTAGGAAAATGTTGGGAGGAGAGAGCAAAGCAAAAAAAAAACTTCGATCTTAAAAAAAAACAGTTAGCTGAGAAACTTACATAACACATATACTCAAAATCTTCTTCATCCTTAGGCCATTGTGTTATGTGACATTGCTAATGAAGTAAAACTTGGTTTTTTCTTGTTCATGGTAAGGGAACTTGGCTGGACCTTTATTTTTGTTCAGGCCATCGAGATCCGTTATTGTCGAGTGATAGTTGCTGCTCAAGGACTTTCAGTTCTCATTTTAGTCTGACAATGAGTTAATTGGCCTACTGTTGGTTAGCCAGAGTAGCTATAGCATAATAAATTATTACAAACCAGGTTCGTTAAAAATTTGCTTAATCAATTTATTATAATTGAAAATATTGATTTTTTTTTTTCGTTTTGAGGAATTAGATAAGTATTTATAGGATTGCTTGTTGTACGCGAAGGAGCTTGATTTACATCTATCCTGGTTTTTTAACGGAAGATCTAACCGAGTTGAAACTTTGCAAATTTTACAATAGTATGAATACAATATAGTACTTTGAGGTTTAAAATGTGTTATGATTAATAAATGTCCAATTGTAGAATGCTAACAGAAGTTGGAACATTAATCCATCTAATGTCAGCAACGTAACATAATTTCAGTAAAATTATTTTACAAGTAGGATAAAACTGTTTTGATTATTAAAAAAAAAAACTAATCAAAAATGTCGCACGGACATTTTAAAAAATAACGGACTGAGGAAATTTAAACGAATATTTTTTCAATCTGATCCTAATTTTGTACCTAGTTGTTGGACAGCCTTAATACAACTGATCCACTTTAATGCTATTTAGTACGTCACAATAAAATGGTATATAAGCAAATCATTTTTTTAAATACATCTTAAAAGGGGAGTGCACGGTGGGTCCGTCCCCAATTACCCACATTCTTCCGTTTTATCCAATGGGCCTAACGAATTGAGAAAAAAAAATATGCTGAAAATTCTATATTTTATATCTCGTGTTTGAAGAACGATATCGACATGATTTTATCAGCTGAACATTTGTCCTTAAAGGTCTGTTAAAGGAAAAATATAAACATTAAAAAATAATTGATTTTTGGTCAAATAAATTTTAAAAAGTGTTTAAATTATTAAGTAAACTAGCCTCATAGATTTTTTTTACACCAAAAATGATTACTGATTTGGATTCAGTAAACTAATAAATCTCAATGTTGAAAACATCATCGAAAACAAAAAAAAAATCAGTCCCGAGTATGCTCAAAATTTTGAAGCCACTAAATTACGTTTAGGTTTGAAATTCTGTATTTCCTCTTCAGTTTACCCGATATCGACGTTTTCAACTTGTTAAAAAGAGGGGATTGCATTATCTTAGACGGTCTGGATAAAAAAAAGTGATTACCATATAAAAACATCACTGAAGTTTTTTTTCGGATAATAATTCAATAGTTTTTATATGTCTGGGAAGAAAAAACTCCCCTCTTTTTAACAAGTCCAAAAACGTCGATATCGAGTAAACTGAAGAGGATATACAGAGCTTCAAACCCAACGGTAATTTTGTCGCTTTAAAAATTCTCAGTACACTCAGACTATGTCAGTAAAAGATTTCGTTTTTTTTAGCAATCTAGGTACAATACAAAATTATATTTAAAAAAATAATTTGGAGTTAGGGCATTTTAGCTCATAACGGTAGAAATATAGATAACTAGTAGTTATGTTAACTGTAGACCTTGCGAAAGAAATCCAAAATCTGCTCTCTATTGCAACCCCAAATCACGAACAGTCGAGTTGAAACATAATCGCTCAACAATGTTTCAAATTTTTGGTAATTACTAGATTGAACAACAATGTTTTGGAGAATAGTTTTGTTCAAATAGATTTTTGATTATACGGGACCATTAAAACGACTTTCATCTATGATTGGATTAAAAAAATAAAAAATAAAATACATAAGTCATTTTTCCTGCCTTAAAAATACATTTGTGCCAAGTTTGAAAAAAATAGAACGGCGCATTTGGTCGTAATCGTGTAACAAACAGAGACAAACGTAATGCCAAACGAGGTGAAACAGGACCTCCCTTACGCCCGGTCCATAACATGTTTATCTATCTAACAATTAAAACTAACTGTTTTAAAAAAAAAAAAATTGGTTTGTATTTAGTACTAAGTAATGATGTATAACTTCTTAGCGATCATAATAAAATTCGACTTTCTTTGTAATTCATCGAATCGATTATCGAAGAACGAAGTCGCGAGGTGGTCGCTTAACGAAGGTGACAAAATCCAGATTTTTCAGATAAAAGAAGGAGAAAAAAATGAGTGGGTAGTGTAACTGATGAATGAGAAGGAGGAGCGCAGAACAGGAGTCAGATAGAGTTGCTTGTCACGATCGCGGTCATCTTTTATCACGCTTTATCCACCTGGTTAGTTCCTCACCTACTGTTCACAGGAGTCAAGGATCAGTGGAGGTCAGTCCTGACGATTTGCCTTTATTTATTGACGAATGGCCTTCATCGCTGAAGAGCTCAGTGTCTTTTGAATTACCATTATTGGGTATTTCATGGCAACGCGCGAATTAAAAGCTTCTCACTGGAACTAGGACATATCTTTGTCTTTTAACCACATCTTCGCAACCACGTTTAAATAATGAAACTGAATGATCCTACTTATCAGAAGACCAAAAAAGAGCTTCACGTTTTATACAGGGCCTTAGATTTGTCTTTCGAAAATTTAATTTGCAATATGCTTCTGGTAATAATATATAAAAACTATAACTAAAAGATAAAACTAAGGAATTCGAAAATGGAATTTCTCACATTCCTAACATAAACGTGGTAGCAACGAAATAGTCATTTTTCTTCATAGTCATGAACGTGAATTTTCAGTTGATGAAGTGGTTCGGTGAATAACTGCTTGTATATATTTATTGCGTTGGCACAAAAAAGTAGCTCGAAAATCATAAAGACAATTTTAAATTCTCCCAGTATTGATTAGGAGACATTGGCAGTTATTAATTCTAAATACAAATATAATAGGTTTTACACAATAATAAATATAAATATAATACCAAGATGTATCTAGAGAGATAGAAGCTTCAATCACATCAATACTTAAATTCTTAAAAGCACATTACTGGAGGCACTTAGGTAATAATCCACTGGTTACCAGAATTTTTTTAACTTTGCACAGTTTATTTCATCCATTAAACGGAGTTGAGTACACTGCAACTTAAAGATTTTCTTTTATATTCCTCGTGTTTTATTGACCTAGTTAATACCCTTCCGTACTCCTACTAAGTATGAAATAGTGGAGAGAAGTAAAGGTTGAGGCTTATTACGATAGTCCACTATGAAAATATTAGAGTACTTAAAATATTAACTGATATCGATAATAATGAAATTATAATGATACTATAAAGTAAATAAGACAATTAAAAGATTATTATTTCCATAATATCCTATTATTTATTTGATTTTATTTATTTATATATATATATATATATATATATATATATATATATATATATATATATATATATATATATATATATATATATATAATATATTTATATTAATATCATATTATCATATTATTTCCATATTCATTTTGTTTAAATATTAGGCGATATATGAGGAGGATATTTAATATTCGGTTCAGAGATACTGAAAATACATCTTAATTAAAACAAATGAAGAATTCTTGTGTCTACTATATTACTTGTTTATTAATTCATCATATCTTCCTTCCAGTTGAGGCGACGAATTCCAAACTTCAAAGCAATTAAATATAAATATCATTGTTCGGAATTCGGACAAGGAAATGAGTACTCATGAGGAATTTATAAGTTTCCATTTCCCAAGAGGTAACTACCTACCAATGGACTAGATCCTCAAAAGGACAGATGAAGGTTGCTATGAGAAAGATGAAGCTGACCGCTGGAGCTGGAAGAGAGCATAAAAAGGTCCTAATTGGAGCACAGGTTTTTCTATTCCCGAGACCGGTTCCTCCGGGTCAACCAGGGTCCCTGTACTCCTCATACTTCTTATAACTCTTTCTTGTTCGATCTTCGGCTATCATCGGAAGAAGTAGAGAATCAAAGGAAAAAATGATGTTAATGATCACTTTGTTTGGTGCTTACAATATTGGCATACATCTGTCAATAGTGTGTGATAACATAATGAAAAGTGATACTAATTAGAGATTGAGAAATTATTTGCCACTTCTATAAAAAAAATTTATTGAAAACTAGTTTCGAATGTTATACATTCATCCTCAGTTCTAAAAACACACAAAAAATTCAAAAATAAGCAATTCAAAATATAGTTTGGTATTATTATACATATTAAATTAGATTAATATAAATCAGTATTATAAAACATTTATGAATTATGAATTTAATTAAGACAAGAAATCAAATACATGTTGGTACTCACCAGGTTTAAATGGATTATATCAAACAGAAAAGTTTGTACTGGTTTCTTCTAGCATTGAACTAACAATGAACGAAAGGTAGGTAGGGTGTTTTTAGGTATACGGTTTAAGGGTCACGGTTTTTCAGTAATGCCGGTGAGTAATTGTTTATTCTGTTATAGATGGGAATAAATTTAAGATTGGACTATTGGAGATATTTATTTGTTAATTTAAACAAGAATGTGGATTGAATTTGAAGGATGTTATTATTTCAAGTGCTTCATATATATATATATATATATATATATATATATATATATATATATATATATATATATATATATATATATATATATATATATATATATATATATATATATATATATATATATATATATATTTAATTTGAAACTATTTTCAACGTGATGTAACAATTTAACTCCTGAGTCTGACGAATTTATGATTATTTTAATTTTAATGAATTGCAAAGTTGGAATTGTCTGTCATATTATTATATGCATGTATATGTTCCTTTAATCTCTGATTTAGCGATCTTACAGTTTTTCCCGTGTATTTGGCTGCACTATCATTACAATTTAGTTGGTATAATCCGCTTTTTTGGAAAGGGTCTATTTTTTCTTTAGGAGGAGAGAAATATGAGGATAGGGTTTTTTCTATTTTAAATGCAGGGTTTAATCCTAGTTTTTTCAATTAATTTCTGATTTTGGTGGATATAGGGTCGTAATATGGAATCAAAATATAATGTTTCGGGCCTATTTTTGGGGATTGTTGAATAGATATCGTTAATTGTCTTTTTTGTATTTGTTTTTTAAAAATATGGTTGATAGTGGTTTTATTGTATCCGTTATTTTTTGCTATGGAATATATTATTTCAATTTCTTTATTATAGTTCTTTCAGACGGTAGATTATGCTATTAAAGGTTGCTTTCGGTGCTTTCGGTCTCCTAGCTTCATTGTTTATAAAGACATCCTTATGGGTGGGTTTCCGGTCAATTCAAAATGCATTTGATTTCTTGTTTTAATTAAATTCATAATTCATAAATGTTTTATGATACTGATTTATATTAATCTAATTCAATATGTATAATAATACCAAACTATATTTTGAATTGCTTATTTTTGAATTTTTTGTGTGTTTTTAGAACTGAGGATGAATGTATAACATTCGAAACTAGTTTTCAATAAAACAAAATTATAGAAGTGGCAAATAATTTATCATTCCCTAATTAGATTGATTCTTCTATACCATCATGCGGATGTCAACTAATAGTGATACTAATAATCGTAAAATCTGTTATAGTCTGTATTATATGGTCGAGTTATATAGCATATCCTCGCTACCATGTTTTAGTTAGGAATGTGAATAATCGTATTTTTCGAATCTCTTAGTTTTATTAATTTACCAGATCATATTTGCAAAATAAAATCTTATAAAAACAAATCTAGAGCTCAAAGGAGTTAAAAAGCTCAAAGATAAAAAAATAATTAAAAAAAAGTTAAAAATATATTTTTATGTCGTCAACAATTATCTTCGGAATGTGGTTATCATTTAAGCAGCCTATGCTGACCAAGGAGAATAATCCAGTCATATTTTGAAATTATTACTGAAATATTATTGCAGAGACTATTTTTTGCTGGTATTCACATCAAATCTTTATTATCAGGTCTTTATCTTTATCTAAAAATATTAATAATTGCTCAAAGATTTATAAATAAGACCTGAAATATCATAATATTATATTTTATGAAAATGGGTGCCTCTTTGATATGAAATAAATTATATTTTTCTAATTTTCACAAATAAATATTTTAATGGTTTTTGCTTATAAAAGATAAAAACAAAAATTAACTTTTTTCAAATTTTACAAAAAAATATTATTTTTTGCAATAAAGAAGGAATGTAAGGGCTGCCCATTAACCCTCTTTATAGATGAGACTACTCTAAATTTTTTAAAAGTGCTTTTTCCTTTCCTTTCCTTTAGCTCTTAAAAAAAAATCATGATCTTGCGATGGAAATCAACTCTATCTGATTTCAGGCCTTATAAAGCTTGCTGGTAGATTGATATCTAAGGTGCATCAGTGTATGCCATTAATACTCTTCTACTAATAACAAATTATACGGATGGACATCAATTAAAACGTTTAAATGCCATTTATTTATTTATATTTTTTTTTATTTATTATAAATGCCTTAATATAATTGTTTTGAAAATAAAACCGAGAAAGAGACCATCTGGGACGTTGCTGAGTTTCTATTATTTAACTTTTCTTAAAAGGTGATCGGTACGATTAATTATTGAAAAATAAAACTGAAAATTAATAAATAAATCTGCAAAACCAGAACCTACACGATCTTATCAAAGTCTTGGATTACCCCTGGAACGGCTAAAGCAGTATCAAAAGACATTATTGCTCTATAATATATTGTATATTTAACTTGTATAAGATTTCCAATAAAATAAAGAAATTAATACATTATTCTTTATTGTTTATTTATTATATTTTGCTATATTGTTCATTTATTATATTCCTTTAAGAACATTCTCTGAATAAAACACAGAAATGTTGTCCTAAAAAAAATTACATTTATATATACAAATTTAGATATAAAAGATGTTCCTAGTGCAAAAAAATAAAAATAAAAATGCAAATAAATTGGCCAAAAAGAATGAAAATAATTAATCCTACGTTTAGAAAAGTTACATTCATCTTTTTAGAATAGTTGAATAATTGAAACTCAGCACCGTACCAAATGGTCTCTTTCTCGGTTTTATTTTCAAAACCCTACTTTAAGATATTTATAAAAAAAAGAAGAAAGATAAATGAATAAATGACACTAAAGTTTATCTCTGGAACATTTAGTCGACGCGTCGGTTCAGCGCACGAATAATTACCTTTTTGGTGATTGATTCTTCATCCAGCCTAAAACTTGTGCCACCGTAATTAATCCGAAATTAATTAAACCTATAATGTATGGTACTGATATCAGAGGAAATAGATGAAAATATCTGCGAAACTGATACTCGTTTGGATTATTAATTGATTAATATGAGTATCGCACAAAGTTTCAGTGCATAACAGGAGAAAATGCTCAACCTATCTTGGATTCTTCCTGTGGTTTTTAAAGTAAAAATTACTAGAAATCTTTCACACAAAGCTAAGTTATTAATATAATGCACAATCGTCAGACCTATGATGGCGTATGGCAACAAAACGTGGGTGCCGACCCAAGAACAATAAAAAATTATTATGGTTTGGGAAAGAAAGGTCCTCAGTTAATGAACCAGGACAATGGCGATACAGGAAAAATCAAGAGCTACTGGATATGTATGGCGAACCCGATATAGTGGTATTTATCAAAATCGCAAGAATCCGGTGGCCTCTGTCATGTGGAAATAATGTCAGAGTATCGCCTACCACAAAGGCTGCTAGATCAATTGCCAGAAGGAAGACGAATGCGAAATGGCTTGATGATAGGGAGGCAGACCTGCGCCGAGTTGGTGTGACGTGATAGAGGAGGTGTCAGCTGACAGAGACGAGTCGAGGATAGTGTCCAATAAGCCAAAGTCCTACTGGGACTGTAGAGGCAATGTACCGATAGATAGAGAGTTAAAGAAACACATGCTTTCTGCGTGCGTAACCTAAATCTGAGTCGTATATAACTACATATTTATCGGACCATGTAAAAACTTCCTTATTGGCAGTCTGTTTTTTTTATAACATTGTAAATACCAATGTTATGATAGGAAAAAACTATCCCATAACTCCCTTGAAAAAATTTCAATCATAAATTTAATGGCAAAAAAATGTCAAGACTCTAAGTAATGGGTCTATCCTTCACTAAAATAGGGATCTACTACAAAAGGAGAGTTGTAAAGTTCAAAGGTTCAAGTCTATACTCCACAACACCCGCTATGTCAGCAATCGATTTGGGATACCTAATCACCATTATCGCACCAATTAAATTTTTTGAAAGGAAATCTCAAGAACGGCTTGTTTCATTATTTGAACAACCAATTTCCTCGTAAATTGAGATTTAATGTTCTCATGATCTTCAATTAGGAACAGGACGGGTTACTTAACTATTCTAGCACAAGTGCAATTAATTTTATTGCTCAATTATTTTTTCATTAATCACTTATTTTTTCTGGCTAGTTAGCAGGCGTTTTAGTGGCCTTGAAAAGCATAAAATACTGGGTTGGTACCAGCCTCTAAAAGCATTCCATGTGAAACTCCAGATGGCATGTTGTATTAAACAAGAATTTTCGAAATGCCATTTTCAAAAATTAAAAACAGTTGGAATTTGGTCTGAGAGTGGTGGACCGGTGCTACTCCACATTCCTATCCCTCGCTGAATTTAAACTATGGTAATTAAATTCCTTATGTTAATGTTTAACAGAAGGTAAATTTTAAATGCATGTAATATTTCAGTTTTATTTTTATATACCAAATATATTTTATCGCTAATTGTCAGATTGCTGCTATTGTTTGGTAGGCGGTATCTTTAAATTAACAGCAGAAGAGGCAAAGGCCCGAATTTCAGAATATTTAAGGATTATCACTGAGGATCGAAAATAATTGTTTTCTATATAAAATTGTATTACTTTATTTAGTCTTTCCGGACTCTGGTATACATGATGAGTATCGAAGCCCTGACGGCCAATTATAAGCTGGATATTCCATTCATGTTAACCCTTCTGTGTCCTCAAGTTTAGGTAGGTATTGTTATGTATTGTTATGTATCACTTAGGTAAGGTATTGTTATTTTTAACCAGTATCATAAGTTTCATCCTTTTATTTTCTAATTCGCTGACATAGTCGGCTTACCTGTAGTCCAAGATAGCTTATATTTTCACTTGGGGGATCTCTCTTCTCGTATTTCCTAAGCTTTAATTTGCTCATTTTCTAACGGTTGCACATTAAACCCAGCGTTATTTATTAAGTTTTACCAAGGCCCTAAATAAAGGGTTTTCTAATTTCATTTTTCCTGCACAGATTTCTTTTACAGGCTTCTGCGAACCACTTCATTAATTTTCCTTTTTCGTCCTCAATCTTTAGATTTGTTTTCTTTGACCTTTTTTTTTTATTGTTCCTATTGCTGATCAACTGAAGTTTTTAACAGATTTCATTTCGAACTAAATATAAATGAGTTGAAACTTGGAACTGTAGAAGTGATCAAAGTAAGAGAGGTAACTTCCGATGCTAAATTAGCAGTTCTAGATAAGTTGGCTGCTATGCTAGTTAGTATTCTGTTATTTTTTTAACTTTTATTTGGCTGTTAGCATGAATACTAACAGAGATCAGCTGGCGGCTATTTAGCCATACCTAATTCGAATTACATGAAATTATACCAATGATTTCTCCTCCTCTGAATTAAATCATAATATCAATTCTCTTGAGGGATTTTTTTTCCCTCAAAAAGTATGATCATTTTAATTAATTACTTTTTAATGGAAATTTACAGCGTTAACAAAGTTACAAGTAAATATCCATGCATATAGACTATTATCAGTAATTAGAAGGTCTCGAGACCATCTTCTTTTCAGACACCTCATAGGATAATCAAGAATAGATTGGGATGACACAGATTCTGAACTAGAGAGATTGTGTTTGTATTCCGTCGGTTTTTAAAGAAGATAGATCTATTTCGGACCAAATCTGGAACGGATGGAATATTTAGGCTTTACGGAAAATGTTATTAAATTAATTAAAGATAAATCCGTAACGTGAGGAACAGAAATTGAAAAAGTGACTGTTACTTTTAAGCATAATTCAATTTCACTTCTAATCAGAATTTACAGCTCACCCATCGCTACTGCTTGATCCCTAATTATCCAATTATTGTTAGCTTGAGCCACAGGCTAGGAGCCACTAAAGGACAAGTGATCTGTAAAATACACCCTTTAAAGTTGGACAGTTCTCCCCGATGACAGCAGCTGCTTGGATTTCTGCTAGGGTATGGTTATTCGCTGACGTGTCGCAGAAATTAACCCTAACAAGGGCCTTGACACTGGAAGGGAGGATGATTTGCCTGGCCGATGAGGCCACAACTCTCCCTCGGGAACCTGTGATTCAGCTAGAAAGAGCCTGTGTCATCGGCTTTGTCTTCGGTTTTCTCCAAGATCGATAAGGGTGCTCTGGATGGCTTCTGGTCTATTGTAAATGCGTTATAACACTGGATTATATTGTTGGCCAAAAAGTAGGGGATTACGGATAATAGTCTTATAGATATTATAATAAAATCGAGGAATCAAATAAAAAATATATTGTAACTCGTTATACGTTTATATTTTAATTTAGTTAATTATTAGAAAAATGGTTTTTACTTTCAGTTACGTATATATGAGATATATAGTAAGTGAACGGGTATTGTGATCGTTAAAACATTAAATAGATATGCACGTTTAAAGGTCTCCTAAGTCTAAGTAATCAATTCTTCCAAAATGGTTTCTGTTTATAAATGTGTATGGTCAGCCTATAATGAGCCTAAGTGATTGATGTAGTTAATAATATGCATTGTTACATAATTTAATGGTTACTAAGTGTTTCCATGGAAACTAGACAATTTTAAAATTTATTTAAAACTTGATGAACCATGAATATACTATGAAATTGTTAAAAAAAAAGCTATTTAATTATACTTTTGTTTATTCTTTAAAATTGTTTTAAAATATCTGATGTGGGCAACACATGACTTCCTTGTACGCCTATTAAATTATAAATCCGTGGCTCAAAAAGTGATACTGAATTTTATTACTAGTTTCCGAAGATTGCAGTAAAAACGACACTCGGCGTCCCGTCATCCATCTATTGACACAAACACACACTCTTGTCACTGGAGGTCTCATTTCATTCTATATGTCGTTTTCCTTCAGTAGGCAACTAGTTTCCAAGATATTTCTTCATGTTCCATGACAACAATAAAACTGTCAAATATCACTAGATAAAGCATTAGAAATGGACAGTTTCGACATTTTAAGCGGGAAAACCCACTTAACTAATATCTTATTCTCATGATGAAGACGTGTTGATCTCACAAATGGGGAGGAAAACTAGTATTTTAGGCTCAATTTTAATACTTAAAAAAAAGTAATAAAACGCTGCAAATTATTACACAATGGTTTGTTATTTCCACTTAATAATATTTCAAAAATTTCTATTCTGTCCAAGTAAAAAAAATTAAGCAGTAGGCACCAAAGGGAAAGAAATTTGAAGCTTTTCACAAGATGATCGACGTGAGAGTGCTAAACTGGGAGTGTTAATTTAAAAAAAATTGCCAATGCAAGTAGGCCACAGCCTACATCACAATGTAAAATGATACAGAGGAAATATTTGAAGCTAAAGGAAGTAAAGAAATAATCCAAGGAAGAATAAAACAGAGAGATACGAGGAAATCAGAAGTCCAATAAATAAGTTAGGAAGCCGGGTGACTAGCCGAAGATGAATCTGTCTCAGAAGTTCCTTACGCAATATCTCAGCTAATAATGGTCCGATTTAAATGATTTTAATTTCGTTTTGTAGGGAATTTCATTAGCTTTCGTTTAAATACAAATAGATTTTACATCAATCCTAAATACAAATTTCAACTTTTTACGGCTGACCGTCTTTACGCCACGACGAAACTAGTCAAAATGGATTCAGAGATGGTCAAAATGGATATTTCCGTTGAAATCTGAAAACCGAAAATTTTCGCGATTACAATACTTCAGTTACTTCGTACAAGGAAGTAAAAATTTTGCGGACGGATTTTGTTTTGATTCGATATTTGGATTCTACGTATCTTGAAACGTAAAAGATCCTCAAATTTTGAGGGGGGGTTACAAAAATATTCTATTGAAAGTCTAATATGACCTTCAAGTAAAGTACCACTTCCGGTTTTCCAATTTAGACTAAAATCTAATACGTTATTTAAATCAATATATAAGTTATAAATAACAAATTTCAGAAGTTTTTCATAGTATTTTAATATAATTTTTGATGGAAATCAATTATGATCTTCAAGTAAAGTACCACTTGCGGTGATCAAATAGTAACCAAAAAGGGAGGTTCACGACTAGATTTTACATCAATCCTAAATACAAAATTTCAAATTTTTACGGCTAACAGTTTTTGAGTTATGCGAAATACGAACGAACGTACGTACGAACGCACAAGGAAGTAAAAATGGATAGTAATAATAGGATGGTAAGTGAATGTTGTGTGATGAGCGCACCGCACCACATTTCTAGAATAATGAATGATTGGATAATTTGAAATATAAAATTATTCTATTATTAAATAGAATTATAGAATTCTAGAAGATTTTTAAATTGTCTAGTTAGTTTCCACGGAAAAATTTAGTTTCTATTAAATAATATAACAATAGATATTATTAACTACATCGATCACTTAGGCTGATTCGTTTTTTTTTACTACATATTATATTAAGCGTCTATATTACAATAATAATTTCGGCTAAATTCTTTTTAACTAGAGAAAATATGTCTCTAGCTTTCTCCTTTAGTTATCGAATAGATTCAGAGTTTATATTTATACATTTTTCATTTTTGCGAATAATGAAAGATGGTTAATTTCTTCAAATAAAGAAAATTAGACGTATTTTAGAGGAAGCTTTTTTGAAAATTCGGCAATTAAGCCCTACCATTGATATATATATACATCCTAGACATTTCTACACTAAATATGTAATTTCAGCTTCGTACAACTTTTCGTTTTTTAGATAGACTTACCGTACACATATATAAACAGAGACCATTTTGGGAGAATTGATTATTTAGACTTAAAACGTGCATTTCTATTTAATTGTTTAACGTTCACAATATCTGTTCACTTATTATAAATTTCATATAAAGGTAAATGAAAGTAAAAACCATTTTTCTGATAAATAACTAAATTAAAATAGTAACGTATTACGTGCAACCTGTTTCCCATCAGCAACAGTCTAATATCTAAGACATCCAGTCAATATCCGAACTAAGTTAAGGCTATATTGATGAACGTTGATTTTTCTCCTTTTTTGATGTTATTCTCTTTTAATATTGTCTCTATAGTTATAGTTTCTTATGGGATTCTGATGTTATTCTGCTCTCATATGTCACGATAATTTAAGAAAACCGGTAAGTTGCAAAACTTTTTAAATTAAATTAACTATCGAAGTTTAATTAAAATAGCGAAAAACCTAAGACTGAGAAGATGTTTATCATAATTAATATACGAAAACGTTTAATTCGGTTAAACACCCTTATAAAAACTTACTTATAGAGGTGAAACATAAATAAAACATGTAATATTCTGAGAAAGACCAGTAGATACAAATAATTCAGAGAAAGAGAAAACTTTTATTTTTCAACCGGAACGACTTATAAACTAGCCTTGTACAAAAATCCTTAAAAATATCATAAACCATCAGTCCTGATTTTTTTTCGCAGTCTAGGGAAATATGATACTCAAGTAAACATTTATGCTTTCAAAAAATTTAATAATAAGATTGGCAAAGTTACCTTGGAAACGGGGCAACCGTATTAAAATTAGTAGAAATCTCTATAAAATGCAAGAAAAAAGAGTTTGTAAATCATGAAAACAATTTATTGTAAAGATATTGAATATTGAATTAACTGATGGATATTGAATTAACAAAAAAAAAATAAAATCAAATATTTCAAACTTCAAAGAAAAACTTATATTTTCACAAATATTTTTGTGAGAAAAGGTAATTTAATAGTCTGGACTCTAGTATAAAGCATCAGATATTTTTGAAATATAACTATTAGGAAATAAGAAAGCTTGTGTAATTTTTTGCACCGGATCTGACTGTCTATTCGTTAATATAATCCGTTTTTATTTAATAACACTTTGATCTCTCGGAGCCTCCACACAAGCCAATTTACTAAATCAACTCTCTTACAGAGAAATATTGCATTTGACAAAATTGTACAATGAAAAAATTCCATATTATTCCCACTAAAGAAACCGGCAAAACAGGCGCTTATCCTGAGCACATAAGACCTATCAGTTTACTACCTCATCTTGCCAAAATTTTCGAGAAGATAATTCTCTTAGAACATTTTGTGTGAAGCATTCAGCCAAACCAGAAGAACAAACAGGCTCCCAAGCACAGCTCAGGACTGAACACCATTTAATCTAAGATCTACAAAAATTAAAAAAAAAAAAAAAAAAAAAAAAAAAATGAAAGCTATATTATCTATAAACAGTTTCAGGGCATCCTTTGCCGAAAACTCGAAGATTTGGAATGCCCAGAACAGCTTTATAGTGCATAACATCATTTCTAGCCGACTGAAGCCTGGCTGTTCGTGTTCAGAATGATCATTCTCATTTTACCCTCACCTGCGGTGTTCTACAGGGTGCAATTTTATCAACTCTTTTGTTTAACATTTATACGGCGGGCATAATATGTCACAACTAGAAACTAGCCACCATCGCCGCTTCCGCCGATGATATGAGAAAGAAATCATACCTCCTCCATCATAGACAATTCTTCATTTTTTTTTTTATCATTCAATTAGTTAACGCATTGGCGCTTCTACATATTCGTTATGGCCAGTGGTCTTCCAGGGACATCGCCAATCTCCATTCTTCTCGGATTCCTCAGATTGAAGTGGGCTGGACCTATCAGTGTCTTGCACCCATAGATGAAATCAGCAAAACGCTTGTAGTGTTCTCTGACTACCACCTGGGGAAATTAATTTTTCGTTATGACGTAGAGTCCCGTTTTTGTAGAAAATTTGGCCCTCTGTGCCTCATAAGCAGTGTAGGTCGAAATCACATACTCCGCAGTCTCCGGAAGGCTACATAATAAATTTGATCTAACAGCGATTTCCGATTTCATCAGAAAAAGGCCCTTCAACTTTCTGGATTTAGTAAAAGCCCTTTCCAATCCTCTTTTCAACAACGTCACCGGCGCCAGTTCGCTGACAAAACAGCTCAATAAAAAGTTCGTGAGTCCCATCACCTTCAATGTTATTCTTATACAAATGGACATGCAAACAAAAAAAAGTCATTGTATCACGATAATCCAGTCTTAAAATATAACGTAGTTACAGAATAGGTCTTATGATTCATGATACGTATAATCCAAATATCGAATAAAAAAAATCCGTCCGCAAAAGAAAAACATTTAAATCGGACCAGTATTAGCTGATATATAGCGTCATGAACTTCGTAGATTTCCGGCGCTGCACGTGTTCACGAGTGCACGAGGCGCTGCACACGCCTCCTGGCATCAATTTCGGGCTTCTGACTTCCTCGTATCTCTCTGTTTTATCCTTCTTTGGATTATTTCTGTACTTTCTCTAGCTTCTTTGTCTTTTCTTTTTCTTTTCCCACTGAAGTGCTCCTCCAATATTTTCCTATATACCATTTTATCCACTGATTACATGTCCTAACCATCTCAGCCGACTTGCATTGACACAATGTTTTCTTAACATTCCCAGTTCGGAACAAGTAGGGGTCATTATGGATCAAGCTCCAAATTTCTGCTTCTGTTCCTTTTCCGAAACCTTCCAAATTCTCAATTAAAAGTTAATATAATTATCTAAACTGTAAACCAAAGCAATATGGAAAGTCCTGCGAATAGACAGACCAGATATTTTTGAAATATTACTATTTGGAAATAATAAACCATTGTTTAATAATCTGCAGCGTTTTTTTTTTTATGTAAAAATATAAAAAAGATTTATATTTATTTGAGATTTTGGGAAAATTAAAAAAAAAAAAAAAAGCGCCTGCATGCATCAACCATTTTATTGATGTTGCGGATATGCAGGCCATAGCCAAATATTTTTTCATTGGATGTCTTTTGATATTAACCATAGATAAAGAGAATCAAAAAGCATTTTCCTGGAATACACATAAAAATTTAAATAAACATAACAAGAACTGACAAGACGATACAATCAACTGTCTCGTCTTCTGGGCAACAGATCCTCACTAATCCTACGATAAAAGAGACAAATTTTGACCACTTTATTTTGGTCATACGAAGCAGAACTTACGGGTTCAGCAAAAAATGTCCACACAAACAAAATTCAAACAACACAATTCTTCGAAAAATTGTAAACACATCTTGGCATAGATCAAATTACACCACACAAATTGACTTGAATATTCCGACAGTAAAATCTCACATTCAAGTCATGCACTCCACATTTCATTTTTCGACACGTAATCATCCCAATCCACTTGTTCTATCACTTTCCTCCTCCTCGTCTACCTGAACGGAGGTTAAAAAGAGTGTGGTCCAGAGATCTCGTACTACACTAATAAATCAGCATTTAAAATAAAGACGCATTATCAAGAAGAACGAAAAACGACAACTGATTTGCGTGATTCTTTGCAACGCAGTCATAAATATATTATAGAAGAATAATTAAGTAACTTTCAAGATTAATATAGGTTTCTTCGTGATTATTTTTAATTGATTTCATAATATTTTTTTGAAATACTAATAAATTAAAACGAATCATTTCAGCGAAAAGAATAGATAATTAGACAATTTAGAACGCATAGACTGCTCATAACTTATAACAAAAGATTGCATCAACTCCGTGAGGTAATAACATTTTTATAATAATCGGGAGGAATCGAATATTAATATCTTTCTTTTAATTGAATGCTAATAGATTTTCCGCATTCATTTTCTTATTTTTATTTTTTATTTTTTTTTATTTTTATTATTCATTTTATTTCACCCAAGTCTGATTTGGATAATTTATTTTCGATTTTCTGCATATTGCTCAGTGTAGTGATATGCTCATTTATTCTGTCTAACCACCTGGGTATTTTTTTTTTGCTCTATATTTTAAGCTATATTGATCGTTGCTCCTGTGCTCAGTTGAATGACTTTTCTTTCGATATTAGTAGTCGTTTTAGTGTTCTTGTGAGAGACAAAAGCTGTACTAATGGATATTAATTATCCTGCAATTAAGGTTAATATCTAAGTATATCTTTCACTTAAAATGACTATTTTGATTGTCTTAGATATTTGTAAAGAATTCTTCTGTCGTTTAAATATCATAATGAGTTATTAGTGTAGCAGAGGACATTCTTGGCGCAGCACCGAAAAGACAAAGCAACTGGTTTGATGAGGACTGCATAAAAGCCATAGAGGAAAGAAACAGTGCCAGGCAGAAAATAATCCAACGAAGGACCCGAACTACGGCGGAACATTATAGAACCAAAAGAAGGGAAGCAAAAGCAATATGCAAACAAAAGAACAGACAGCAGGAAACAAAGAAGCTTTTTTTGTCACCAACGTACGCTGGTGAAACGTGGGTCCTGACCCAGGAATGCGAAAAGATGCTGCAGATCTGGGAGAGGAAGGTGCTTCGGCAGATATTTGGGCCAGTATGTTATGAAGCCCAATGGAGTTCAAGAAATAATAGAGAGCTTCGGGACCTATACAATGAACCAGACCTAGTCACCTATGTCAAATCAGCCCGTATAAGATGGCTTGGGCACGTAGAAAGAATGGGAGAAGATAGGTACCCGAAGAAACTATTATATGGCAAACCAGGAGGTAAAAGGAGAAGAGGAAGGCCCAGGCTGCGATGGCTGGGTGATGTGGAGAACGATCTGCAGAGGATGGGAATCGGACAATGGAGAGGTCGAACTGCTGATAGGGAAGACTGGAGAGGCGTTGTTGCGGAGGCCAGAGCCCTACAAGGGCTGTAGAGCCATGGAAGAAGAAGAAGATGAGTTATTAGTTCCTACTTCTTTTTAATATTAATTCAGGCATTCGAAAAATTCAGAAATTAAAATTGAGAAAAACTTTGTATACTTAATGAATTTTTAAGTGACGGACTAATAAGTCTTCAAATTAAATAATTTCTTCATCCAATAGACTTACTTACAAGAAATTTATGAGGTTTCGTTATTAAAAACTAAATTGGTTTCTGAGGGTGTATAATTATTTTTATTAAAGATAAAATCAAGGTAATATTACCCTTCATACTTCACTCTTTTTATTTTCCGGCCCTTTCAAGCCGTAGAAGAAAATCGTTTAAAGAAAAGATTTTAATATAAACAAATTAACATTGGCAATATACCACATAAATTTTCTAGATTACTAACTCTTTTGTTTTCAGTTGTAACATTTGTATTCATTGGAATTGTTTAATTAAAAGTGATGTGACCAGGATGAGTGCTGACTCCGTACCAAGGAGGTTTCTAGGAGAAGAAATCCACTCCACCAGAAGACGTGGGCGGCCCAGAGTTCGCTGGGTGGACGAGGTAACCAAGGATGCACGCACGATTCTGGGGATGGGAGGACGGCTGCACATAGCCAAAACGACCCCTCGCGGGTTGTAGAGCCAGAGAAGAAGAAAAACTTCTCTTTGATACCTAAACATCTCCCGCTTACCCACCAATCATAATGTTTCCTTTCCCATGTTTGAAAGCGACTTATTGTCGACGGCATATCTCTTTTCCATGAAAATGGCATCAGCGGTTCCAAAAATCTGAAACATTTCTAATGTACTAAATAAAGTAAGTCTTAATGTCAGTATGTTAAAAAAAAGAGATTGCAAAAAGAAACATTTTTTTGGTTGGGTGACCTGGAATTATTGACTGATGATATATGAAGAGCCTACCTACAAAAGCCTCATTCTCCACTTAATGAGTTTAATATATTATCATTTTTCAGATTGAAATGTGCCATATTCTGAAGGTTTAAACCATCAAAACTCTGTGCCAAAAAAGTATACTGTTATTCTCATTTTTTCACACAAAACAAAGCACTTCAATATTCTAAAACTTCTAGGACAATTGGTGTAAATAGTAACGCAAGATTATCCATACTATTAAAGTGTGGAACTCAAGAAAAGTAATTTTTCTCATTTATGTAATATATACGATTGGGAAGAGCGTTACATTTAAAAACAAATAAATTGCAAGTTTTAAACCATTTTGTTATTAAAATTAGATGAATAATATGAAAATTTCTATAAAATTTGCTGCAAATACTATTTTATACATTAATAAATTATTTTATTGAATAAATGAAAGGTGAGTAAAAGTTTAACAAATGAAGAAGGTACAGAAAGAGATGAATGTTAACTTCCAACTGGGAAGGACAGGCCCTTACGACAACCGGAATGGTGGAAGCCGTATGGGCTACTTTCGAGACGGCTTACTGGAGGTCATCGAGAAAAATTGGGTATTACCTCCCGCCCAGTTACTGCTATTATGTCTTCCTCCCGACCGCCACTTCTGTCCCTTTCTTATATATATTTTTTTTCTGTCCTTGATTTATTTAGTTCAATTTTTTTCACGACATTCGGTAAATGGAATTGAAGTTACCGCATCAGTAATGTTAAAATGGGCATGTAAAGTTGTTGAGCTCAACAATGAACGAT